>CM056510.1:20174385-20368504 GCA_029783415.1 Anisodus acutangulus
CGATGGACCGGAACTGGGTGTGATAGGATAAAGATCTTCCCTACTATCACACCTCATGAGAGGACTCCCCGTCTTGAAATCCTTCACAGAGAAACCAAATGGATCAAATACAATAGAAACAGAATTGTCAGTAGTGAATTTACGGACTGAGACTAAGTTTTTAATCAATTTGGGGGCATGTAAGGTGTTTTTCAAGATAGGAGGTGGATGAAGGAGAGATAACGTCTTATGACCATAACCACGAATTGGAATAGACTTACCATTACCAATAATTATACCGCGAGGGTTGCTCAAATTGGAATAAGACGAGAGCGTACCTGAATCATATGTCATGTGGGTAGTGGCACTGGTGTCCATATACCAATTTGGGTCCGGAGGATTTAAACCAAGCGTGCGCATTGCGACTTCGATGTCGGTAGGCGTGGGTGCCGCTGCGTGATGGGCTTCCGGGGCCGAGGCCCAAGCACCCCTACTTGCGGTCTCGGTCCCTGCATCGCCGTAGGTGGACCAGGCACTGGGCCTGGATTGCCGCTGGTCGCCCATCGCCAATTTGAAAGTTGCTGGGCTGAAATTGCCGTGGAGGCAACCGGCCGGGCCCAAATCGTTGTTGTAGGCCCCATCAAGCCATCGCATAGGGCCCACCGTGGGCCCCAGGCTGCCGATCTTCTTCGACCACCGCGAGGACCCCAACCGCCACCACCATTCTGCCGGTTGCCGCCATTATTGCCGCCGCGGTTCTTGCCATTATTTTTCTTATTTCCACCCTTTTTGCCGCCACCGTTGTTGCGGTTTTGGCCCGAGTTGTTGGAACCGATAGGATACACCGTGGACTCGGTCACCATGACTACGGGACTAGTATCGGTAGTCGCTCATTTTGCGATGCCTGCTTCTTCTAGTGTAAGCATAGAACGAGCCTGATAAAATTGCGGAAGCGGATTGCTTTGCTGAAGAAGCGTTCCAACACTACTATAGGCCTCGGAGAGGCCGGAAACCATTTGGAGGACTAAACGATCGTTCGAAACTGGCGTGCCAACGTTGCGAAGTTGGTCCGCCAATTCCTTTAATCTTTTGCAATAAGCCGAAACATTAGGGAAATCTTCCATATTGACGTGGGAGAAATCCTGCTCAAGGGTAATGGCTCTAGAATTTTGATTATCTTGGAATATATCACGCAGTCTATCCCAAGTCGCATGTGCCGTAGCGTCAGGCTTAATAATTATTTGCAAAAGGTCGGTAGATATTATGGAATATATCCACTGAAGGACGGTAGCATCAAGGGTCGTCCACAACTTAGGATCATCCTCGCATTTTGGCACCTCCGTATCCTTAGGAACCGCGGGGATTATGTGATGAATGACTTGATGCGATCGTGCGCGAATTTTTAACAGTTCGGCCCACGTCCCATATTTGACGTTTTCTATTTCAAGAACAAGAGGGTTGTTATTCTTGATATTAGAAACTGTAAGGGCAGGATGAAACATGTCTGGGATGTATACATATTGATAGAACAATATGTGATTGAGGGACTAGGGATAAATTTTTTGGAAGAAAGGGGTTCTCATCGGCACGAAATCTGAGAGCAATGTCTCGAATTTTGCTAGGGATTCGACGGAAAAGGTGGAGAATTTGGGAGAGAAAATAAACCTAGACTCTTGATACCATGAAAGAAATAATCTCTTGATTATTTTCATTAATTGAAAGACTATTTATACAAGTTACATATTTCCATAATAGGAGAATCATATTCCTATTCTATTCCTAGAACCTTATTCTACTTGAATACTAACTATACATTTATGGTAATACAATTATTATGGTAAGTGTACAATACTAATTACATTACAATATTACCTAAACTAGGAGACTAAATATTACCAAAATATATACTCTATATACGGTAATTTGCAAGGGAATTCGAGAGCAATATACACAATATACACATGTATATTGTGTATATTTAACAAAATATGAGTCTAATTACAAGTTTATGCATATGATTATGTCGTGCACGTTACGTGCTTCATTGGTGACATATCCTAGTCCAATCTTTATACTATTTTTTTGTGCTTCTCCTATCATAGAAAATTAACAAGACTTTGAATACAAAAATTATTAATTTCATAAAGAAAATAATAGAATATCATCATCATCAACAACAACATATCAAGTGTAATCCCACACATGGGGTCTAGGGAGGGTAGGATGTACGAAGACTTTATCTCTACCTTTACAAAATAGAGAGGTTGTGTCTGACAGACCCTCAACTAAAAAGAAACGTCCCTGATGCATGAATATAGAAAAGAAGAAGAGACAATAATATAATAAATGTCTAAAACACATATAGTAACATATATCAATACACATCGGCAAAAAATAAACTACGCGGCTACCTAAATCATACAACTACAAGTACGATAACCCTATATTACCTACTAACCATCCACCATAATCCTCGATCTCCAGACCTTCCTATCTAAGATCATGTCCTCAGTTAACTGGAGTTGTGCCATGTCATTTCGAATCACTTCCCCTAGTTCTTCTTCGACCTACCTCTGCCTCTCCTCACTCCTACTATATCCAACCTCTCACACCTTCTCCCTGGTCCATCCTCGCACCTCCTCTTCATATGTACGAACCATCTCAGTCTCGCTTCCCTCATCTTGTCCGCCACTGAGGCCACTCCCACCATTTCTCAGATAATTTCATTCTTAATCATATCCCTCATAATATGCCCACATATCCATATGAGCATCCTCATCTCCGCTACAGTCATCTTCTGAATGCGAACACTCTTAACTGGCCAACACTTTGCCCCATATAATAGTGCTGGTCTAACCACCGCTCTTTAGAATTTACTTTAAGCTTAGGCGAAACTTTCTTATCGCACAGTACCCCAGAGGCAAGCCTCTATTTTGCACACCCTACTCCAATACGATGTACGACATCAACATCAATTTCCCCATCTCTTTGAATTATGGACCCGAGATACTTGGAGTTGTCCCTCTTAGGTATGATTAGTGCCTCAATCTTCACTTTCACCGCCGGCTCATACGCCACATTACTGAACTTGCACTCTAGATACTCTGTCTTAGTCTTGCTTAACTTGAAACCTTTTGACTCTAAGGCCTCTCTTCACACTTCCAGCCTATTATTAACACCACTGCGTGTCTCATCAATCAATACTATGTTATCAGTGAATAGCATACACCACGACACCTTCTCTTGAATATGTCGAGTTAATTTGTCCATCACTAAGGCAAATAGGAACGGGCTAAGAGCTGATGCCTGGTGCAACCCCATCTCGACCGAAAAGTGCTCTGAATCACCTCTCACTGTCCTAACCCGGGTTTTGGTTCTATCGTACATGTCCTGAATAGCCCTAATATAAGCTAAAGGTACACCACTAGACTCTAAACATCTCCAAAGGTCCATATGGACTTTATCATATGCATTTTCTAGATCAATGAACACCATGTGCAAGTACCTCTTCTTGTCCCTATATTGCTCCAATAATCTCCTTACAAGATGGATGACTTCTGTAGTCAAATGCCCCATCATGAATCCAAATTAGTTCTTAGAGATAGACACACTCCTCCTCATCCTCAACTCAATCACTCTCTCTCAAATTTTCATCGTGTGACTTAGCAGCTTAATACCCTTGTAGTTATTGCAATTCTGAATATCACCCTTGTTCTTGTACAACGACATCATAGTATTCCACCTCCACTCCTCCGACATTTTGGCCGTCTTAAATATGACATTAAACAACCCAGTCAGCCACTTCACACCTGCCTTTCCTACGGTCTTCCAAAAGTCACCGGAATTTCATCTGGCCCGGTCACTCTTCCCTTCCTCATCTTCCGAATAACCCCCAGAACCTCTGCATTCTTGATGCACATACAATACCTGAAATCTCTACGTGTTTTAGACTGCTCTAACTCCCTTAACACAATATCCTTATCCTATTCTTCATTCAAGAGCTTATGGAAGTCCTCTTACCATCTCCGTCTAATGTGTGTCTCTTCTACCAAAACTTTACCACTCTCGTCCTTGATGCATTTCACTTGATCCAGGTCACGAGCCATCTTCTCTCTTGCTTTGGCAGGCCGATACAACTTCCTATCCCGCCTTTACACTCGAGATTTTCATACATGCTCTCAAAAGCTATTGTTTTGGCCGTGGTGACCACTAGCTCACTTCTTTTTTCATCGTCTTATAACTCTCCAGATTCCTCCTCTTGTCCTCCTTATCTAGGATTTCTAGTAACGTCATATAAGCATCCTTCTTAGCTTCAACTTTTTCTTGGACCTCATCATTCCACCACCAATCCCATCTATGGCTACTAATGTTACCCCTCAAAATTCCTAACACCTCTCTACCTGTTTCCTTGATGCAACCAGTTGTCCTAGACCACATACTATATGTGTCTTCACTACTCTCTCAAGCCCCATATCCACCAACTTCTTCCCAATCGCTTTGTCTTTGGCCCCAGTTAGGCTTCCCCATTTAATCATTGGCTGATTATAGGCATCCATCTTTTTCTTCTTCCTCTTGACCTCCAAATCCATAACAACTAGCTTATGTTGGGTTGTAAGATTCTGACTCAAATGACCTTGTAGTTCTTACACAAACCTTTGTCAATCTTCCTAAGGAGCAAGTAATCTATCTACGTCTTAGCCACTGCACTACGGAAGGTCACCAAATGTTCCTCCCTCTTTTTGAAGCTTGAGGTAGCTATGACCAACTCAAAAGCATTCGAGAAGTCTAAAAATGGGACTCCTCCTTCATTCATATCCCCAAAGCAAAAACCTCTATGAACATCATCATACCCGTTCGACGTGAACCCTATGTGACCATTAAAAGCTACTCCTAGCAAAAGTTTCTCAGTCTGTGGGATACCTCGCAAAACATTTTCCAACTCCACCCAAAAATGCTTTTTCTCTTCCTCATTCAAACCCGCCTGCGGTGCATAAGCACTAACGATATTAAAAGTTATCCCTCCCAATACTAACTTAATATTCATCATCCTATTGTTCACCCTCCTAACCTTCACCACTTGATCGCTTAGATCCCTATCGACTAAAATGCCTACTCCATTCCTACTCACCGATCTCCCTAAGAATCATAACTTATACCCATCTACATTTTTAGCCTTAGTTCCTACCAATTTGGTCTCCTGGACACAAGCTATATTGATATTCCTCTTCATAAGAATCTTCACTAACTCGATCGACTTCCTTGTAAAAGTCTTTATGTTCTAAGACACAACTCTCAACCTAGAAGCTCCATTGATACCCTTACCACCCCTACCCTCCACCCCACCCCCAACGGAGGACACAACCTTACACTACCATCATACCCAGAAGCCGCTAACACAGGTTATAAAAACATTCATGTGTACAGAAAGTAAACAAGAAAGCAACTTACAATCAGAACAAGAATTGCAACACTCCTACTAGCAGGTCAGCAATAAAATAGGCAAGAAATAGCGGGAATTAACCAACCAAGAAAGATAAAATATCTAGATAAAAACACTATAAAATCTAATTGCAAAAGGTAAGAAACAATATGAATCATATATTCAAGCACGCAAGCAGAGAATGCAGCAACCTCGCTGAAATTGAAAGGCACTAGATCAGCTACAAAAAGTAAGCAAATGCGGTACTTAAACTAAGGCAATTAATTTAACTAACGAGAAAGTGAACCGGAGGTACCAACTCCTGTAAGAATGAACCTGGACTGTGGATGCTCCTTCACACACCGATTGTATTTTCCTTGTGTTCTTCCTCTCTTGCTTGCTTACTGTTGAAAATTCCCTCTGGTACAATGGTAATTGCAGGTCGTCGGAGAACTAAGATTTCCAGCCAAGACTCCGGCCAGAAAACTAGGGTTTCCAAACAGAAATGCTGTAAGAAATTACGGTCTGGCTCACCGGAATAAGCAACGGCAGTGTTCACCGGAAGTAGCCGCGACAGTGGTTGCCGGAAAAGAAATAAGAAAAGGAAGAAGAAGAAAGAAGAAAGATCGATGTTGGATAAAGGGAACGAAAGATTGAGGGGGAGGGCACAAAGATGCTGGGAGAAGGCGATTGTCTCGCTGACGGTTGCCACGATTGTGTACGCAAGAAAAGAAAAGAAAAAGAAAGGAAGAAAAGATGGTGCAGAAAAGGAGGAAAGGGAGAGAGAGAGAGGGCAGATGAAAACACTTACCTGGTCGAGGAGGTGAGGGAGATCATCCACGGTAGTCCGACGAAGAGTCAGGCGATGTAGGTAAAAGTTTACGTTTCAGAAGTCAGAAGATCATCCTCTATAAGAAAATATTTTGTTTTTAGGCCGATAAGTTTTCATTTTATGATTGTTAGAAAAATTGACTTACATTATTTAAAATATTTTTTAACATTAAATTATTCTTAATTTGATAGAAATCCATACGAGTTGTTGTTATCGTAATTACTGTTTGCGTTATAATTTGATCGTTTATTTTTTTTTTAATTTTTTTTTTTAAAACTCATATTTTTCATTTTTGCGTTAGCCCGTGAAGTATTGCTTTTGTTCTTCTTTTTAGTTTCAGTAAAGTGATTAGAGGATTTAACTTCAGATTTAGCTATTCCTGTGATAGAAGATGTGATAGAAGAACATATTAGCTTATTGACTTTATCTTATTTAGTTTTTTCTTTAGATATACGATTTTATCACAATACACAAAATAATTTTAGGATAACACATTCTGACTATATCATGTCAATTATAGCTTTAAATGTTAGTTTATTTATACAATTAAAGCTTGTCATTATGTGAAATCTTGAAATAATTTTCTTAGTAAGTATTATAATTAGCAAGTGCTAGTTAACTTGCTATGTTGCCTTTGAATTGGAAAAGAAGGAACAAAGAGAGGACTAGTACATTTTTCCGAGAAATTATTTTTAAAATTATTTCGTCTTTCATTGAATTATTATTAGAAAGAGGTCAAATTAAATTAAATGTCAAATTTTTAGAGTTTTCTTTAGTCAGTAACATCAATTATTCCTTCAAAAGCTCTACCAAATGTATAGTTCATTAGTTATCATTTTTTTAGAAATAAATATTTTTATTTTGAGTTCTCATAATTTAATTTTTTTTTTCTAATATTAAACTATTTCAGATTTGATAGTAATCCATAAACGAGATATATGTTGTTCGTGCATGTTACGTGCTGGGTTGGTGTTCAATATTTATACAATTTTTTGTACTTCTATCAATACATATTATTGCACAAATCTTGTATGTATCAAAACTCTATGTGTTAGTCGGGTATATTATATACCACACATTACATGTTAATAAAATATCGATTTATTCTTCATTATTATTCTATTCTTTATTGTTTTAGAACTTCTCTAACTCTCACAAGTTTAGAAAAGCATTATCTAGAGGGGTCAGCTTGCTGGCAGGGAGTCAACTTTGCGGCCTTAGGGTCGCAAGTTCGATTCTCCCCTCCGGATATCGTCCTCCGGGGCACATACATGTGGTAAAGTCTGGGCGCTAAAAGCCGCGCGGGCATGTTGCAGTGTGGGTTCGGTCTCCGCCAAGCCTTGTGGATGGGGCCTGTGGGGGGATCAACCTTGTAGCATTGATCCGTTGGACGCAGCGCATTAATCGACCATGTGTGCACATCCCGCGATTTACCTGGTGGTGGGGTCAGGACCGGTCCCATCATCTCCGGGACGTCTGGGTACCTGGAGTGAAGTAGTCGGTATGGCGTAAAACCTGAATTATCAAAAAAAAGAAAAAAAAAAGAAAGAAAGAAAGAAAAGCATTCATCAATAACGTTTCTGTAGTCAATTTCGATGCTAACAACAAAATACCATTGTTCAATTCAATTATGTCAGTCAACTACCCATCAAATTAGCTGGCAGCTACAATTTCTCAATGTGAAGCTCAAGGTGTCAATGGTATGTGTGGTCACAATCTTTATGGCCATCTCGATGGATATATTCTTCCCTCCTCTCGGATGCTATCTCAAATCAATCAAGATATCGAAAATTCTGCGTTAGTTGACTAGTCTCGTCAACATTTGTAAGTCCAAAATGCTATCTTGACCTTTGTTGTACTAACTCTTACTTTCATTGTAGCTACTTCCACCGCAAAAGTTGCATGGAATGATCTAAAAATTGTAACTAGCCCGTGTTACTAAAGACACTCAACACATTGTTGATTATTTAGATTACTGTGGGATGAACTTGCAATTGCTGGAGTATCAATATCTAATCCAAAACTCAGAGTTAAAATTCGTAGTGGACTTAAATTTGAGTTTTCACGAACTTTCTGCCACTACCAGTGTAAGAGATTCCACCATATCCTCAAATAATTATATGAATTGCTACTCGACCATAAGTTTTTTCTCAAGCATAACAAGGATAGGAAAGCACAATTGCCTACAATAACCATTGTCATAGCACATCGAACATTTACAACTCCTCGAAATAACTCCAACAACAAAAATAGGTGTCAAGGTAACATATATGTCAATAATCAGCCCTGGAGAACGAAAAAAAACCAATCATAACTAGATAGCAACACTCCTTGCCAACTTTGTAATTATCCCAGTTGTAACACCTCGTACCTTCGGACTATGACTTGATCCGTACGAAGAGAATATAATAGAATCCAGATGAGCAGTGTAGAAAGTGTTTTGAAAACTATAATCAAGGTATAAGACGAATCTTTAGGCAAAGTATAGCCGGAAGCTACCCTGCAAAGCATGTTTTCAAGTGAGTTTTCACGAGGCTTTACTTCAAGCGAGCATAACACCATCATAAGTTGTACATTTGGAAAACCTCAAAATATAAACGTTGTATTCCTTTGAAATACCTTTTCATCCATATATAATGGAGCACAAACGGACACATGTACAAAGAGTTATGACCGTTTTACTGAAGGATCGTAGAGCAATCCGTTGAAAACACATCTGCGACGCATTTAGCTCCGCATTTTGGACCCAATTTTAGTCCCAAACCTGTCAAAGTTCTATTTCGATAAGACTTAGCATATGCTGCAGCATAATACAATCCGCGGCGCAAAATAAACCGCAGATCGCACCCGAGTTTCTTTAAAGTCATGCTTTTCATCCGTTATAAGTCATTCTTCATTCTCCCAAGTCCTAGCATGAAATTCTTCTCCTATTCTCATCCTCCCGCATCAAGGTAAGCCTATTTCAAGTAATTCCAAGTGTTTCTAATCTTCATACGTAGTTTCTAAGTTGAATTCCATTTTACAAACCTATGATTTTCAAGAAAACCCATCTCAAGGGTTTAATGTTCAAGCTTTTCGGAATTCTTCTTCAAGTTCAGACCTTTACAACAAGTTTAGAAGCGTTAAATGTATGTAGGACTTCTATCCATGTGTGGAAATGCTATTGTTCTTCTCCACGCCACGTTCATCCATGTAAATATGAAATTTCACAGGCTTAGGGTTTTTACTTCAATTCATGATGACCCAAAATTACATGTGCCACGATATACCATATTTGTTGTCATACTAATTCATTATTGTATCCTTAATATTTTATTACGATCATTAGGAGTCCGTCCGTAATCCATGAATACCCATAACCTTAAATTTTATGGGTTTTTAAACACAAGTCATGAATCAATATTACTCAATTCCCTAAAATTGTACATGTTTCCATGTTACATACAAGTTATATTATGTATCTATATTCATGTTAAACTATACATACAAATCATGTTTAGGAAATCCATGAGCTTACAAGTCAACTATTATTCATGTTTATATCTTTGGAAGTAGCATATGTTTACCGAAAAGATTCAGATAACATGAAACTACGTATGCCAGCGTAGGGTAAGGATTGTTCTGCTAAGTTAGGACGATACTTTCAGACTATTGATTGGATCCATTCATGTCATGTTCATGTCTCATACACCGGCAAGGTATGAGATTGCTCTACTGGTCGAGTCAGGTACCAGACTCCACGTACTCATGTGGTGATTTCATGTTGTCAGTTATACTAAGACTCTTCACTTAAAATGATTTACCATATTTTATTATATTTTCATGCCAGATATCATACATGCTCATGCTCATGCTCAGGTTACAATTTCAGTTTCAGTTCCTATTATTTCATGTGCCTACTTATTCATTCATTCGTCCTACATACGAGTACAATTCAAATGTACTTACGTTTCTTTTTGCCCGAGACCTGCACTTCACGGTGCATGTACGTAGTTTCAGGACGACGGATCAGTTTGTTAGGATTTCTTCCATATCAGCTAATTGGTGAGCCATCTATCATTCAGGGTGTTAGTTTAATTATTTTATGTCATGCTTTATAGTAAAGGCATGTCAGGGCTTTGTCCTGGAAAAATAATTTATCAGTAAAACTCACGTTCAGAGGTATCATAGATTAGTCTAGCATGTCATGTCAGTTATTTAGACTTGTTATGTTTTTAGATTTCTTTCACAATAATTTTCATATTATATTTGGAGTATTCAGTTATACATATTTTAAATTATTTTTATTGCAAGCTTTTGATTCCTAGGTTAACTCAGCAAGCCACGTGGTTCGCTCGGTCACATGCAATCAAGCACCGAGTGCCGTATTTCACCTAAGCTATGATTCGAGACAAGCTTGGTGTCAGAGCACTTGGTTCAAGTGTCTTAGGGAGTCTATGAAATCGTGTCTATTAGAGTCCTACTTATGGGTGTGAAGCGCGCCAAACTTATAATTGGGAGGCTACGGGGAATCTAGGAAATATTACTATTTATTCAACTCTAGATCGTGCCATGGAGCTATGCTATAAGAAACTGTTCATATGTCGTTCCCTTTCCACCGAATATGCCTCATCTATAAAGGAAGAAGAAGATGTAAAGCTAATTATTAGCGATGTGTTTCTTTCAAATGGAGTGCTCAGGAATGGAGCAAGTTGCACAGGAACCAGTTGGGAGAATGGACCGAGCCCTTGGTGCATTTGAAGATTTTGTTTTGAGGGGATATGCTCTTATTCCCCTTATTGATAGTGTAACTCTAACCTTGACTCCTAATAGAGTCCCTCGTTTAACAAAAAGATAGAATAAGGTCACTTATATCAACATACTGGATTGCCCTACATGTAGGAAATACTACTTAGGTGAATACTACATGAGACTTGAAATATGCTATCGTTGTGGTAAGAGGGGCCACAAGAGGACCAAGTGCCCTAAGTTAGGCCATGTGAAGCACCACCCAGCTCCTTATCATAAGGTCTTCGTGAATGCTCTGTTTGCAAAGGATTGAGACATCTACAAAATAAATTCCCCTAATTTTATAATCGTATGGGTTCTGAGTTGCTGTAGCATCATCCTTACAAAAAATGTAGCAAAAGACATACATGAGAGTGTCTTATGGGTATGGATGTGTATTATAATTGTGGTATCTGAGGCCACATGCTGAGAGAGTGCCCTTCGGCCAGGTATAATAGTGCGAACATAGGTGGTAGTGCAGTTCTATCATGCGCCAAACCTGGGGAAGCGTGGCCAGCACTCTATGCGTTACTTGAACTCGAATGTACCATCTGTAACTTAATGCAAGACTAGCGATTCTTCTTCTTATTAAGATAACAGGTTAACTGAGATGTTCTATATTCCGGTTAGGACATATAAAAACTCAACGTAAGTGAGAATTTTCTATATTTCTATGATAAATTTAATCACATAGGAGGATTAAGATCAATAACCTAAAAAGCTACACAGAAAATTGTGATACTCTCGTTCCAGATTATACCTACGTCTAATCAACTATAGCATATTCAAATCTCACTTTCAGATCTTGATTTAAAATTATATAGGTAATGAAAACTAATGGTCAATTAATTCTCATTCAATAAGCACAAGTTTAAGAGATCTTAATAGATGAAGAAGAAACACTAGCAGTGCATTAAATCATAACAGAGTTGCAAGTGATTCAACGGAAAATCCTAATAAAAGTAATTAGCTCATAGACATGCTAAGAGAACTAATTAACTTACTATCCAATATAAACTAAATTAAAGTAAAGGAAAGGAAAAGAACTTGGACAATTGATGTCTCTAATTGCTTCTTACTCTTTTGTTCCTTGCCTCCAATGTGATCCCCCTCTAAAATTCGCCCCCCCAGCATATATCCCCAAAACCCCCTGAATGGACCTTTTTGCCCTTGTTAAATTTAGGTTTTTTTTCGCTACCTGGACGTCGTCGGCGCTGCGGCTCTTGCTAGGTGCCGCCACGGCTCTACTTTGGCAGAAATCGACCCGACTCTGGGTTGAAGTGGCGCCGCGGCTCTGGTGTTTGGCACCGCGGCTCCTTCGACGGTAAGATTCTTCCTGCTTCTGCCTCAGGCACCTCGGCTCCATGTTCCTAGGCCGCGGTGCCTCAATGTTCTTTGTCCGGAATTTGTCCAAAATTTATTTAAACTGATATCCGAGCTTCTCAGGGCATCTTTGACTTTTTTCTTGTGACCAGTTATGCATTTCTGTCCTCAATAACCGCTTATTCCCTTTGGATTCGCCTTATTCCTTTCTGAATTGCTTAAAACCTGAAAACTCAAAACAACACGCATAATACTGCACAAGATAACTAAAAGACAAACAAAAGACTCCCTAAAATATACTCTAAAACAGTACTAAAATCTACCTAGCACCTATGCCCTATTTATGTTGAAAGTGACTTTCTACTAATGTCTTAGGTGCTTGATGAATAAGTAATCATGTATATGATTCTTTTCTCCATGAGCTTTATTTTATGAAAATGGTGTCGACTTACAGTGATAAGAGTATGCTATGTTGAACCATGCCCCATTCTTTCAATTTATCTAAGTTCTAAAGTTAATGCTTTATTTACGCCCTACACCCCTGAGTATCCAAGAGTGAAGCCTACAATCGTCCTCCATTCACGTCACACTTATGTCTTATTCTTACTTCAATACTCATGAACTCATGTTCAAATGACAGGTATATAGCTTCGATGTACCCATGCAAATGTGATGTTGCTCATGTCCCAATGCCTCATGTTATGCCATTCGCGTATTCACGTTTTATGCCATATTAATCATGTTTCCATGTACACATGCTCCAAGTTACGTCCTTCATGTTCAATGTACCTATGTCCCGTCTATACTCTAAAATGAAGTGTCTCATATGATTCGTACTGACGATTGCTTTTCTCTCAATCCTTTATGATCCGCTCATGATAATGGAATTGATGAATGAAAATTAAGATAATATAAGGTATTCACATTCAACACGAACAAGATAAGGTTCAAAATAATATACGTTCCAACTTAAAAAGAAGTTCCTTTCATGTACCTTGTGGTACTTATATTAGAAATATTCTACTCAGATTGACGTATTCATGTCATGCCTATGCTCGAGCTTCATGCTTTATGTTAGGATCCTATTCCTATTCTATGACTTATGTCTGTCTCATTCACACCGAGTTGTGCTTTCATTCAAGGCCTAAGTCATATTCTTATTGTTACGGTTCACTTTTACACTCATGCGCAAAAACTATTTCATAATTTGACATTTATCGTGAACAAACAGAGTCGCCACCTAATTTATTGAATGGGAATTAGAAAACTAATTTAAAGGTGTATCTTTGAAAACCTTTAAAAAAATCCTGAGAACTGATAAGGGTTCTGGTGATCCTCCGAGGAAGGTGTTAGGCACCTTGGTATTAACGATCCACCCAATGCAGTTTACCTACGGAAATTACATTTTATGGCTAAAAATTGTATAACTTGCTTAATTTTTCATATGTGTTTAAATTTATATGTATATTGTTATTGCATTCATGGCATAAAATTCTGCCACGTGGTACACACACACTTGCAATAGTTCACAAAGATGATTATGTGATTTTGCAATCGTCCTCCAGTATGAAATCAAGTATTTTTTTGGAACATGTTGAAGACGTAGTTGGTTCGTTGTCGTCCAACAATCAACAACTGTTCACCTCGACTAGTCCACTCAGATTCTCAGTCATTTAAAAATCCCACTCTAGTTTGCCTAGGATAGAGCGAAGCCAAATCCCAACGAACTAGCGCATGCTTACCTAGACGGGTTCAGATATTTTAGATGTATATGAACCCATTAGACGACCACCTTGTGTCAAGACGGTCTATGATCCGAAGGCACCGCATCCAACTATGTGTTAAATTTGGAGGATGTATATGTCAAGTTATACGAACCTTCATTGTAATTTGAAGTACACCATAACATTCTAACAAGTAGTAAGACATTCATTATGGTAACTATTATAAACCACTTAATATTTTATTAGGCAATCTAATGCTTTCTTTGTTAGTAAAACCATTTGCTATCCAAAGCTTATTGGCTCGACTAGTCTAGATTCACGCCGCATAGGGTCATTTAAGGGAAAAACAATCCTTACCAAATATTTCTCAATCCCGAAGCACGAACCTGAGACCTCTAAGTTAAGTGTGGAGGGATTTCATCCATCTCACTACACCGGTGGTGCTATTCAATGACTTAAATAAGAATGGTGTCTATTTAACAATAATTTAATTTTTTACCTAAGCTATATCATCTATCAACCTTTTTTGTCCCGGATTATGTAATAAGAGTCAGATAATCTCAATATCATGAGTTCTATTGATATAATTACTTGACTACCATTTTTTGGTAAATTGTTTGAAATTAACTAGTCGAAAACATAGAAAAAATATTTGACCTTTGAAAATTGTAAGTAGGTAAAAACAATTAAATCGTATCTAAATTAGATCATACCTTTTAATCTCTGTTATCAGTAGTCACGTAAACTTAAGTATTTCAAAATTAGTGAATACCCTTATATTTCTCTAAATTGATTGACAACTCCCTAATTTTTATTTTATACATTGTAGTAAAATTTTATTTTACACTATCAAGACACTTCATAACACGTAATAAATAGTCTACTGTAAGCTTGATAGTGTTAGCATAAAAAGATTGTGGATTATATGATAAACTAGGTTAAACTACACTGACAATATAAAAGATTTTTATACTATCAATTTAGATATGTTAAATCAAAACGCAAAAAAGAAAGGGGTATTTCTTATTGACGTAGTTATGAGTTTTAACCATTTTGTGTTAAATTTAGAACAAAATTCCCTTGGAAACCGAAATGATATTTGCACAAAATTAATGAGTGATTGTTCAATTGTGAAAAAGTTTGTTAGATTGGATATGTGAAAAAGTTTGTTGTCACCTCTTTCGTTTCGAAGCTTAAGGGTTAAGTATTGCATTGAAAATTGTTATTTGTTTGTCACCTAAAAACTCAAACTTGGACAAATAATTAATTCATCTTCTTCTCACTCGTCTTCCTTCTTAGAATTGGATTCTATTCTGACTTTGCTTTTGATCTGCATTAACACCTCTTAATATATTCTTTATTTTTATTTATGGTAGTTTTTAATAAAAAGAATACTTTTAAAAGGGTAAAATAGTCAAATCCTCTGACCATATCATTGTCATTTTTACCGTATACTCGGCACCGCCATTTCTCTTCTTCTCTTCTCTATTTAAATCGAATGTTTTGCTCTTTTTCTCCCTACACTTTCAATCCTCTATCTTTAACTCTTGTCTTCATCTCTCTCTGCATTCTTATGTCTTAGAAACTATTGCTAATCCAAATCCAGTTGGTAACTATCTACTTTTAATGAATTTTATTCTATTAATCAGATGCTAAAACTGATATTCTAATTGAAAGAAATAATATCCTTGATTATTTTCATTAATTGAAAGACTATATATACAAGTTGTATATTTCCATAATAGGAGAATCCTATTACTATTCTACTCCTAAAACCTTATTCTACTTGGATACTAAATATACAATTATGGTAAGTGTACAAGTCTAATTAAGGTAACATTTACACTATAATATTACATCAATATACACACATAATATACTGCCCTGCCCGTGATGTGCTGATGGGCCAATCCCGAGATGGGCTGGTCTGCCCGTGACATTTCTAAAGGGCCCGTGATATACACCATCTATACTAAGTGTATATCACGGGTATATACCTTGTTTAACACACCCCCGCAGTCATAACGGGCGGTCTTCGAACGCTGAGACTGTCCCTAAAATCTTCAAAAAGGACCGAGGAAAGACCTTTTGTAAAGATGTCTGCAATGTGATATCTTGACGGTACATGACATACGCGTACCTGACCACGAGCAACCTTTTCATGGACAAAGTGAATGTCCATCTCGATATGTTTAGTGCGTTGGTGCTGAACCGGGTTACCATAAAGGTAGATGATACTAATATTATCGCAATACACCAAGGTTGCTTTCTGAATGGGACAATGAAGCTCCAAAAACAAATTACGTAACCAATATGATTCTGAGACCACATTAGCTACTCCTCGATATTCAGCCTCGGCACTTGATCGGGATAGAGTCGACTGACGCTTTGCTGACCAGGAGACCAAGTTGTTGCCAAGAAATATATAATAGCCCGACATAAACCGTCTGGTGTCGGGACAACCACCCCAATCAGCATCCGTATACGAGACAAGTGTGGACGTCGAGGAAGGATATAAATGCAACCCATAGTCAAGGGTACCCTGAATATACCGAATGATGCGCTTGAGTGCATTCATGTGCTCAACTCTGGGATCATGCATGAACAAACACACCTGCTGGACATCATACGTAATATCTGATCGCGTAAAGGTAAGATACTGAAGGGCACCTGCAAGACTGCGATAGCGGGTCGGATCCTCGTAGGGTACGCCGGCCGCGGCACTAAGCTTGGTCTTTGTATCAACTAGAGTGGAAGTGGACTTACAGGATGACATCCCAGCCCTCTCGATGATCTCAGCTGCATACTTCCGTTGAGACAAGAATAATCCATCGGAATGACGAGTGACGACAATCCCCAAAAAGTAACTCAAGGGCCCTAAGTCTTTCATGGCAAACTCAAAGCTGAGCATGGTCATGATAGACTGGCGTAAGGCATCGGAAGAGGCAGTCAAAATGATGTCATCCACATACAACAGAATGTAGGCCAAGGACGAACCACGACGGTAGATGAACAAGGAATTATCGGACCTACTGTGAGTGAACCCAATAGTCGAAACATAGTCAGCAAACCTTGTATACCAGGCCCGTGGAAACTGCTTAAGCCCAGATAAGGACTTATTCAACAAACAGACATGATGAGGATGTTTGGGATCCCTGAATCCCAACGGCTGATGCATATAAACTGTTTCTTTGAGATCATCATGTAGGAAAGCATTCTTTACATCTAACTGATGAATAGGCCATACTTTCGAAAGAGCCAAGCTGAGTACAATGTGAATGGTAGCCGGCTTGACCACCGGACTAAATGTCTCACCACAATCCAACCCAACCTGCTGAGTCTTACCATCCCCCACAAGCCGCTCCTTATGTCGTGCAAATGAACCATCTTAATTTTTCTTGTGAGCAAAAATCCACATAGACCTAATAATATTAATACCAGAAGGACGGGGCACCAACTCCCACGTCTTATTATCAATAAGAGCATTATATTCATCGGTCATAGCAATTTTCCAATTTAGGTCATTTAACGCAGACACATGAGTACGGGGTAAGTGTGATTTGAGAATATTAGAATTTAAATTAAAATATATCTTTGGTTTAAAAATACCCCGCTGACTACGAGTGATCAGTCTATGACTTGAGGAAGAAGCGGGCAAATTTTGGGAATTTTCTGGGCTCGGGATGGACTGGCCAGTAGGCAGTGGGCCTGCTGGCCCAAGATGGTAATCTGGCGCTGGAACTGGACCAGTTCTGGAATTGAGCTGGAGTGGCCCAATCGCTGGAACTGATCCAGTGACGGTAGTGTGCGACGGACCAGTGGGCCCGCTGGAGAATTTTGGATGCGGGACATGTCCGAAAAATGGTGAGTAATATACGGGGATATACCATCATCCAAAAATTATACGAATTAGGCTCGGGAGTATTAACTTTAGCAAATGGAAATTGAGTTTCATAAAAAATTACACGGCGATTAATGATGATTTTATTGGAGGATAAATCAAAGCATTTGTAACCACGATGATTAGACGGAAAATCCAAAAACACACACGGAGTAGACCGGGCCTGAAGTTTGTTAATTGTGGTGTACGGGAATAACGGATAACACAAGCACCCAAAAACCCGAAGATGAGAATAAGAAGGAGTCTTATTATATAAAATTTGAAGGAGGGAAGAATACGTCAGACCTTTGGAAGGAATTATGTTAAGGAGATATGTAGCCATTTGAAGAGCATGATGCCAAAAATATGGGGGTACAGAAGCATGAATTAAGAGAGTGTGGACAATGTTATTTATAGAACGAATTTTGCGTTCGGCTTTCCCATTTTGTGAAGACGTATGAGGACAAGAAAAATGAAAATTGATCCCATTATTAGCACATAATTCCCGAAACACCCCATTGTCATATTCTTTGCCATTATCACACTGAATATTTTTTATTTCTCGTTCGAATTGGGTTCTAATGAATGCTTTAAATTTTAAGAAGACGGAAAAAACTTGAGATTTATTCGCAATCGGAAACGTCCATAAAAACTTAGAATAATCATCCAAAAAGAGAACATAATACCGATGACCCAAAGAACTAAGAACAGGAGACGTCCATAAGTCGCTATGAATAATATCAAATGACATTAAAGTATGTGAATTTGAGTCTACAAATGGAAACCTAATAGTTTTTCCTAAAGAACAAAACTGACAATTTGGAGTACTATTCGTACCCTTATATGAAATAAAATTATTTTTATGTAATGACGACAAAATAGAAGATCCCGGATGACCAAGACGAGCATGCCACAAGGAAGGAGCAAGGGCTGCAAACGCTGATGGCAAGGCTTGACTCGATGGACTGAAACCGGGTGTGATAGGATAAAGATCTCCCCTACTATCACACCTCATGAGATGACTCGACTTTTTGAAATCCTTCACAGAGAAATCAAAAGGATCAAATTCAACAGAAACGGAATTGTCAGTGGTAAACTTTCAGACAGACACTAAGTTTTTAATGAATTTGGGGGCATGTAAAGTATTTTTCAAGATAAGGGGTGAATTGGGGGGAGACAAAGTTTTATGACCATAATCCTGAATTGGAATAGAGTTACCATTACCGACAATTATACCACGAGGGTTGCTCAAATTAGAATAAGACGAGAGAGTACCTTGATCGAAAGTCATGTGTGTCATCGCGCCGGTGTCCATGTACCAATTCGGATTCGATTGCGTCAACCCAATCATGTGCATTGCAGCCTCAATGTCGGTGTGAGTAGGTGTAGGGCCCACTACCGAGAATGCTTGTGTGGCCCGAGGCCCAAGCAGTCCACCCTGCTGCCCCGGCCCAGTGCTGAACCGAGAAGATGAAGGCTGATTGTTGGGCCTGAATTGGGGTTGTCCAGCCCACTGCCCGTTGGAAGGCCCTGGAAAATAGGGGTTGTTGGGCCACGACCCATTGCCCCAGCCCCACTTCCATGGGCCCCACGACTGGGACCAGTAGGGAGGAGGCCCACTATTGACTAGATGGGGCCCACTGCCGGACTGTTGACCACCGGGACCGTCGCGTTTGCCCCCGCGGTTTTTGCTATTATTCTTACGATTATTTTTGCCGCCACCATGAGCACGGCTTTTACCCGAATTATCAACAAAACCCGAAGAATTTGTGGAGGACGTCATCATGACTACGGGGCTTGCTCCGATAGCCGCCTTCTTAGCCAAACTGGCTTCTTCCAAAGTAAGCATGAAACGGGCTTGATAAAAAATTGGAAGTGGATTGCTTTGACGAAGGAGAGTTCCAACGCCATTATAGAACTCATAAAGGTCGGCAACCAATTGTAGAACCAGATGATTATTTATCATAGGTATGCCAACTCCTTAAGTTTCTTGCAATATGCAGACACGTTTGGAAATTCTTTCATGCGAACTTGAGAGAATTCCTGCTCGAGTGTGACAACGCGTGAGTGTTGATTATCTTAGAATATGTCACGCAATCTATTCCAGGTAGCCATAGCAGTAGTGTTCGGCTCAATGATCGTTTGTAAGAGGTCAGCCAAAATAGTGGAATAAATCCACAGGAGAACGGTAGCATCAAGAATAATCCATAACTGAGGATCCTCCGTGGGAATAGGTGCAGCGGGAGGAATTATGTGATGGATGACTTGATGGGAGATAGCGTGAATATTAAATAATTGTGCTCACGTCGCATATTGGACGTTTTTCATCTCAAGAACAATAGAGATGTTGTTATTGATGTTAGAAACCATGAAGGCATGATGAAAATTGTTCTTAGACATAACGAAAGAACAAAGGGAGAGGGGGGGGGGAATTTGGGAAGAGTGGAGGTAAATAATATCGCGAATTTCGGTGAAGGGGGACGGAAAACGGAGACGGTTGTGGCCAAGAAAGGCACAAAAAACCGAGATCAAAGGCGAAAGCAAGACCTAGTCTCTTGATACCATGAAAGAAATAATCTCCTTGATTATTTTCATTAATTGAAAGGCTATATATACAAGTTACATATTTCCATAATAGGAGAATCATATTCCTATTCTACTCCTAAAACCTTATTCTACTTGGATACTAAATATACAATTATGGTAAGTGTAAAAGTCTAATTAAGGTAACCTTTACACTACAATATTACATTAATATACACATATAATATACTGTCCTGCCCGTGATGGGCTGATGGGCCAATCCCGAGATGAGCTGGTCTACCCGTGACATTCCTAAAGGACCCGTGATATACACCATGTATACCAAGTGTATATCACGGGTATATACCTTCTTTAACACTAATGAATTATGATATGTGCTTTGGTAATGTTTCTTCTTTATCTTAAAAGGGTGAAAATTATTATGTTTAGTTTGGACTTCTTACATATGACGATATGATAGATTGTTGATCTTGTTGTTCGTGAAAGGTTTGCTAATAAGTTGAGGTCATTCTCTTTGAATCATGTTTTAAATTATAGTTATCTAATGTTAGTGTGATGCTGAGGTTTGGAGTAATGATTTTTATTTTGTGATTTGTTCAGCTATTAATGTTCCGGAAGGAATTCTGTTAGAGTGGTGAAATATATCTTATGAAATGCTCAGCTCTCAGTTCCCTAAGGTCGCGAAGACAATGGAGAACATTGTGCCTAATATCAATCCTGAAAATTCAATTTATGCTCCTAATCATACGAGAGCAAAGACTTCCAGAGAAAGTTCTGACCAAGCTTGATGAATCAATTCTTGAAAACGCATCTAGGTTATGCAAATTCATAACCTGCATGAGTGACTCGTGCATCATGTGTCAGCGTACTCGAAATTGAAAGAATTAATCCATTGATTATTCGTATTGAATGAATAGGTATATATACAAGTTACAATCTCCAATTATGAAAACTCTTATTCCTACTAAACTTCTAATATCCTAGTTCTACTTGTACAAAAATTCTACAATTATGGTAATTATACAACATAATTTAATACTTCTATTTATGGTGCAAGACTAGTCAAAACCGTGTATATTATGATATACACGGTATTCTATCACACCCCCGCAGTCATAGCGGGCGGTTGTCGTACACTGAGACTGTCGCTAAAATCTTCAAATAAAACCAACATGATTCTGACACCACATTCGCCATGCCTCGATACTCGGCCTCTACACTAGATCTTGATAATGTAGCTTGTCATTTTACAGACCAAGTTATCCCCAAGAAACATACAATAACCAGAAGTCAAGTGTCTAGTATCAGGAAAGCCACCCCAATCAGTATCTATATAAGACACAAGTGTAGAAACAAATGTAGGATACAAATGCAAGGCATAATAAAGTGTGCCTTGTATGTATCATATAATGCGTTTGAGTGCATTCATATGCTCAATCCGTGGATCATGCATAAACAAATACACTAGTTGAACTGCATAAGTTATAACTGGCCTTGTGAAGGTAAGATACTGAAGTTCCCCTGCAAGGCTGCGATAGTGGGTGGGATCCTCGAACTTAGTGCCAGATGTAGCACTCAACTTTGGGTTACTATCAACTGGAGTAGAAGTAGATTTACACAATGACATACCAGCTCTTTCAATGATCTCAACGGCATACTTCATTTGTGATAAAAATAAACCACCTGAATGACGAGTGACAACAATTCTCAAGAAATAACTCAAGGGCCCCAAGTCTTTCATAGCAAATTCGGAACTGAGAAGTGTCATGATAGACTTGCACAGATTATCAGATGAAGCAGTCAATATAATATCATCGACATACAACAAAATGTATGCCAGAAAAGTACCACGATGATATATAAAAAGAGAATGATCAGACTGGCTGTGAGAAAAACCAATAGAAGATACATTATATGCAAACCTTTTATACCAAGCCCGTGGGGCCTGCTTAAGTCCATACAAAGACTTCTTCAGCAAACAAAAATGATGAGGATGATTGAGATCTCAAAAACCCAAGGGCTGATGCATATAAACTATCTCCTTAAAATCACCGTGTAAAAAGGTATTTTCCACATTCAACTGATGAATGTGCCATGCTTTTGAGAGAGTCAAACTGAGAATAGTACGAATAGTAGCTGGTTTGACCACCGGACTAAATGTTTCACCATAATCCACGCTAACCTGTTGAGTTTTACCATCACCTACAAGACGAGCCTTATACCTCAAAAGAACCGTCAGAATTTTCTTTATGAGTTAAAATCCCCATAGACTGAATAATATTAACACTAGAAGGACGGGGCACCAACTCCCATGTATTATTTTCAATAAGAGCATTATATTTATCAGTCATATCCAATTTCCAATTCAGGTCATTGAATGCGGACACAAGGTTACGCGGGAGGGCGGATTTAAGGACATTAGAGTTGAGATTAAAATGTCGTTTTGGTTTTAAAATATCCCTTTGACTCGAGTAACGGGCCCTTGACTAGAGGAGGAATTGGATGGATTTTGGGAAATGTGTGGAATGGGGATGGACTGGCCAGTAGGCAGTGGGCCTGCTGGCCCAACAACTGGAACAAGAACAGTAACAAGCTCGGGATTGGGCTGAAACATTGGAACAGTACCGATAGCAGTACTGGACTGTGTCATCAGCCCACTGGGCAGAACAGTGGTTGTGGTAGACTATGGGCCAGTAGGCAGTGGGCCTGCTGGCGTATATTGGTCACGGGATAAGTAGGAAAAATGGTGGATAATATATAGTGAGACTTCGTCATTTAAAAAATTATACGAACTCGGCACGAGACTACTCATTTTAGCAAAAGGAAATTGGGTTTTATAAAAAATAACATGGCGACTAATTATGATTTTATTAGATGATAAATCAAAATATTTGTAACCACGATGATTAGATGGATAACCCAAAAATACACAAGCGGTAGAATGGGCCTGGAGTTTGTTAATTGTAGTTGATGAAAAAAGTGGATAGCATAAACACCCAAAGACCCTAAGATGAGAATATGAAGGATCTTTATTATAGATAACTTTAAGGGGAGATTTAGATGCTAATCCTTTGGTAGGAAGTACGTGACGGAGGTAAGTAGCCATTTGTAGTGCATGATGCCAAAAAGAAAGGGGTACAGAAGTATGTGCTAATAAAGTTCAGACAATATTATTAATGGTACAAATTTTTCGTCCGGCTTTCCCATTTTGTGAGGACGTATGAGGACAAGAAAAATGAAAAACTATGCCATTAGCATAACAAAATTCCCGAAACAACCCATTATCATATTTCTTGCCATTATCACATTGAATACTTTTAATTTCTCGTTCGAATTGGGTACAGATAAATGCTCTAAATTTTAAGAATGTGGAAAAAACATGAGACTTTTTGGATAAAGGAAAGGTCCACAAAAAAATAGAATAATCATCCAAAAATAGGATATAATAACGATGGCCCACAGAACTTAACACGGGGGATGTCCATAAATCACTATGAATAATGTCAAACGACATTAAAGTACTAGAAGTAGAGGCTACAAATGGTAATCTAATATGTTTCCTTAATGGACAAGAAGGGCAAAGTGGAGTACGACGCGTACCCTTACAAGAAATAAAATTATTTTTATGCAAAGATGAAATAATAGACAATCCCGGGTGACCCAAACGTGCATGCCACAAGGAAGGAGCAAGGGCGGCAAAAGTAGACGACATAGCTTGACTCATGGAAGTGGTGGTATTTATGATAGGATAAATCTCTCCCCTACTATTACATCTCATTATAGGTATCCCCATTTTGAAATCCTTCACAGAAAACTCAAAGGGATCAAAATTAACAGAAATCCAATTATTAGTGGTGAATTTTCAGACATACACCAAATTTTTAATCAAGTTAGGGGCATGAAGGGTATTTTTCAAAACTAGAGGTGGATGTGGGAAAGAAAAAGTTGTATGTCCAGAACCGCGAATTGGAATTGAATTGCCATTACCAATAATAATACCACGATTTTTGTTCAAATTAACATAAGACGAGAGAGTATCTTGGTCAGATGTCATGTGAGAAGTGGCTCCGGTGTCCATATACCAATTCACGTCTGGAGAATTTAATCCAAGCGTGTGCATTGCGGTCTTAATATCTATCGGAGTTGGTGTGGGGCCCACTGCCTAGAATGCCTGCAGAGGCCGAGGCCCAAGCAAACCCACCTGCGGCGCCGGCCCAAAAGGGAATCTGCTTCCAGTATTTGGACCCAAAAAACTGGGCTTGGCCTGTTGCTAGAACTGGGCTCAGTTACCCGGGTAAGGGCTAAGAGGAAAATAGGGATTGTTGCCAATGGCCACTGGCCCAGTTCCACGGCTAGGGGGCCCATGGCTGGGACCAGTTGGCCTTTGGCCACTACCCCGAGGCCCACTACCGCTGCCATCATTTTTTCGGTTACCTCCGTTACCACCGCGATTGCTATCACAATTTTTGCCATTATTTTTATGATTTTGACCCTTTTTTTGCCACCACTGTTGTTGCGGTGTTGGCCAGAATTCTCAGAGAATGAGTGAGGGTCATCTGACATGGTCATCATGGCGATGGAATTGGCACCTATAGCTACCTTTTTAGCTAAGCCGGCTTCTTCTAACATGAGAATGGAACAAGCTTGATAAAATGGTGGGAGAGGGTTACTTTGACGAAGTAGTGTGTCAACGCCGTTATAGGTCTCAGACAAGCGTGCAACCATTTGAAGAACAAGACGATCATTGGTAATTGGCGCACCAATGTTGCGGAGTTGGTCTGCCAATTCCTTCAGCCTTTTACAATAGGCCGAAACGTTAGGAAAATCTACCATGTGAAAATTCCTGCTCGAGGGTGACATCACGGCAATTCTTATTATCTTGGAATATATCACGCACCCTATTCCAAGTTTCTATTGCCGTAGTGTCGGGCTCAATGATCGTTTGTAGAAGGTCGATAGAAATAGTGGAATAAATCCACTGGAGAACGGTAGCATCAAGTGTCGTCCATAACGTAGGATTTTCCTCGGGGTTAGGCACCTCCTCTGTTCTAGGTGTTGAGGGAATTATGTGATTGAGGACTTCATGCAAGCGTGCGTGAATTTCGAATAATTCCGCCCACGTCGTGTATTAGACGTTTTTCATCTCAAGAACAATAGGGATGTGGTTCCTAATGTTGGAAACTGTAAGGGCTGGATGAAATAGGTTCTTTGGCGTAGACATAACAAAAGAACAAGAGGAAAATTAGGTATTTGGAAGAAAATTTGGGAAGGGAGGAGGAAGAAGTCGGCCGGAAACCGAGAAGGGTTCTCGGAATTTGAGCCAAGAGTAGCGGAAGAAGATTGGGAAGGGAGGTAGTTTAGACCTAGACTTCTACTACCATGAAAGAATTAATCCCTTGATTATTCTTATTGAATGAATAGGTATATATACAAGTTACAATCTCCAAATATGAAAAATCCTATTCCTACTAAACTTCTAATATCCTAGTTCTACTTGTAAAAAAATTCTACAGTTATGGTAATTATACAACATAATTTAATACTTTTATTTATGGTGCAAGACTAGTCAAAACCGTGTATATCATAGGGATATACACGGTATTCTATCAGAAATGATGAAGGGCTGATAAGGTGGTATAACTATGAAGAAGACCTCTGGAAAGTGGATGAGGTGAGATTTCTTGCAATTAGACAACTTAATTTACTGCTACATGAGTTAAAAGATGTAGTAAAATGTGTAAACTTGTGTGTATGAAATACAATAAAACCTTGTTTAATGGACGCGAATCAGCTTCCAGTTTGTTAACAGCAAGTATTATCGTTTTGAGTTGGTAACCTTTGGTGGGAAAAAAGAGAGTAGCTTTGTAACATAGGAGACATATAAACCAACCTCTACGGTGTTTGCTCATGTCACACAGATACCAGTTTTAAGCCAAACTCATCTGTGTTTGCAACATCATTTTTTGACAGAACTGTGATGATATGGATGCAACCAAGGTACTACCTCTATATTGCTATTTGCAAATCCTTGATTGAATTGGTCTTTGAGTTACTCTTTTTTATGTTCTGTTAATGTTGGGTTTGGTGTTGTGACGTGCTACCCAACATATCGTGTTAAGTACTAATTTGAATTTAAGAAATGTTAGAACAAATGTCACAACATTCGGACCAATATTTTATGAAAAATAGTTTTACCTTACTTCACGGAATGAAGCAATATTCGTGGAAATATTACTACGAAGTAAAAGTGACTTGGCAAGGTAATTTGGAGCTGATGAAAAATGTGGGAAGAACAAGTCAAATTCGTTGCTATGCTTGAGGAACAAGTCCAAGAAGTTAGAAGTTAGAGGACTTTACTCCATGATCTTCTCCAACAAACCCTACAAGCTGCCCACCTTTCCCTCAAACTCCAAAACCAATCGATGAGCTTTTCAAGGAAGACTATCTACTATAAATAGAGAGGCTACAAGAGTGAATCGATATCCAAAAACAGATTGCAAAAATATCAAGAGAGCTCTCAAAAATTCATTTCAGAAAACTGGATCACAAGTGTTTCCTGAGCGTGTTGACAACATTCTGTCCAACATTACAATTGCAGTTTAGATTTTAGATTAGCTTTGTATTGAGAAATTATAATGAGAAGTTGTCTATGTCTATTTAGGTAGATTTTTCAGACAGAAGTCATCTGCGACTTCAACTTTTAATTCATTTCCACTTTATAGTATAAAATTATAAAGAAAGGAATTTATAATTTTATATATAAAATATATACAATACTTTCGGTCATTGACCGTCATAGGTTATATAATAAATATAACCTATGTAAATTTTAAACCTTTGTGTTCTTTAAATTTTTGCTGCGTTTACTCTTTAAAGTTTCTGTTTTATCGAAGTGTTGTCACTGGTGCCGGACGACATTGTCGCCGACATTC
Organism: Anisodus acutangulus; assembly: GCA_029783415.1. Taxonomy (NCBI): domain Eukaryota; kingdom Viridiplantae; phylum Streptophyta; class Magnoliopsida; order Solanales; family Solanaceae; genus Anisodus; species Anisodus acutangulus. The sequence goes on from CM056510.1 coordinate 20,201,786, forward strand.
GTAAATTGAATTGGCATTCGAGTTATTTTATTTCCAGTTTGTTTTTATTATTCCATAGCATATCCAGACCCAATAAGTGGTATCAGAGCCAATACTTAACACAATAAGTGATTGGTCCTGTTATTTAAAGCTATGGATCCGTCAAATTCGACTATTGGTAGACTTCCCATTTTAGATGGTTCAAACAAAGCCTATTGGAAGATTCGCCTACATTCTCATATCAAATCAATTGACGTTAGGGCATGAAGATCTATATCCAATGGGTATGTTGTTCCAATGTTGCCGCCAGATGAGGAATGTGACATTCTTGTTAAACCTGAATCCGAATGGACGGCGGAAGAAACAAATAATGCTAGCTTTAACAAAAAGGCCTTGAATGCAATTTTTGGATGGGTTGATCTGTACATGTTCAAACTCATTCAAAACTGCCCCACGACTAAGGATGCATGTGATACTTTACAAATTCATTATGAAGGTAACTTAAGTGTTCGTCGAACAAAGCTATGCATGCTCATTAGCAAATATGAACGTTTAAGGATGGAAAAAGTGGATGATATTAAATCTTATTTTAAAAAGTTGATAGACATCTCAAATGAATGTCAAGTGCTTGGTGAACCTTTAACCAACACTCAACTCATTGAAAAAACTCTCATTTCTCTTCCTGAAAAGTTCAATTTAAAGATTTGTGTCATTGTAGAAGCTCACAATCTCCCACAATGGACCTTCATACCTTGATGAGCATTCTCAAAACCAATGAGATGAACATTGAGAATTAAAGGGAACTATATAAAAGAAAGAATGTGGCACTTCAAGTTCAATCCTCAAGGAATCAAATCGAAGAAGAGGATAAGAATCTTGAAGAAATTGGTGAAGGTGCTAATGTTGCCTTACTCACCTCAAAAATACAATTCGATGGTGAGAAAGTTCAACAATGAAAGAAATCAATATAAATCTAAACATCATCAAAACCAAGGCTTCAATCAAAAGCCCACCAAGTTCCTTCCAAGTACTCAAAAAGGAAGTCCACTAAGAAGAACTAATTCAGATCGTACTAAATTTGATCCCAAACAAATCGAGTATGTGCAATATCATGCATGCTCGGATTGGGGTCATTATGCTAACGAATGTGCAAACACTCTTAGAAAATTTGGTAAGAATTTGTGGGTCTCGCTTAGTGACGACAAAGGAGAAGAAAAAGGATCTGTTTATGAACTGTCTCTGTCTGATAATGAAGATGTCATCTGTAATGTTGCCTCAGATGTCATGATATTTTCTCCAACATCAGCAACAACATCTGCATCCCCAACAACATCCGAGAGGTACATATTTTTTAACTATCATGATGTTAATTGCTTTAGTGGTTTTATTTCTAGTGGTGAGGCTGAGTGTATGGATTAAGTTGAATGCAAAGATGACATGATTAATGAATTACAAAGTATTTGTAAAGCCTTAATCATAGAATCCAGACAACTTGACAAAAAGATAAGATCTTTAACTCGTGAGGATATAGATCTAAAAGGCATAATAACCCGATTAGAGGTTGCACTTACCAAACATGATACATAATTTGGTAAAATTTGTGCAAATTTGGATCTAGTCGAAGCAACCTTCCGCAAGCTCAACTCATGCACTTCGAAATCGAATGAGATACTCAGCTTTAGTAAACCTTCACATGCAGGTATTGAATATGAAAACTCTCTCAAAACTATATGCTCTAGTCTGTTTGACAAAAATGAGAAAATATGTTTTGTAAAAGAAAAAAGAATAAATAATAGGTTCTCATATATGTCAAAAAAATTGAAGTTTGTATGGCATCACTGTAACACCCTTGGACACTTAAAACCATATTATTTGAAACTTCAAGATTCTGTGAGAAAAATGTTGCCTAAAAGGTTGTTCAACATTACAGATAAAATTTGAAGTAACATTTCTGAGTTGAAAGGTAAAAAATGTTTTAAGAGAGTTTGGGTTTCCAAAAAGGATGCAATATGTAAAGTTGCTATAACTGCATTAAAAACTAACATTTCAGGTTCTTGATACTTTGATAGTGGATGTTCTCGCCACATGACATGTATAAAAGGTTTTTTAAAGAACTATGAGTCATTCAATGGAGGAAACATGACTTATGGAGGTGGCAGTAAAAGTAAAATATTTGGAAAAGGGACCTTGGATGTTCCTGGATTTCCAGCCTTAAGAAATGTCCTACACGTTGAAGGCTTACTGTCTAACTTAATTAGTATAAGTCAACTGTGTGATGACGATTTTGAGGTAAAGTTTAATAAAAATGCATGTGAAGTTACGAATGAAGCTAATGAATGTGTCATGACAGGTACTAGAACAGGTGACAATTGTTATCTTGTTGCAAGACAAGAAACATGCAATAATGTCAAGATCGATGACACAACATTATGGCATCAAAAGTTGGGGCATGTCAACTACCGCAATTTAGATAAATTGGTCTCATATGAAGCGGTTAGAGGCTTACCCAATCTTAGCCATAAAGGTAAAACTTTCTGTGAAGATTGTATGAAAGGTAAACAAACCCGTGTCTCTCATAATATTGTCCTACACGACGGACAACATTCAGGTATGTCTCACTATTTTCAATTACTGCATATGGATCTAATGGGTCCAATTGAAGTAGACAGCCTAGGAGGCATGAGGTATTCTTATGTGATAGTAGATGATTTTTCTGGATATTCATGGATATACTTTTTGAAAGAAAAATCACAAACTTTTGACATGTTTAAAATTTTGCACTTTAGAATTAGGAACTTGTTTTATTCTCCTATTTTTCGGATTAGATCCGACCATGGAAAAGAATTTGAAAACAGCTACTTCACAAAATTTTGTGAGAAAAAGGGAATTTTCCATGAGTTTTTCGCTCCCAAAACTCATCAACAGAATGGGGTAGTAGAAAGGAAGAATATAACATTGTAAAAAATGGCTAGAGTTATGCTTAGTTCTAAAAAATTGTCAAAACGTTTTTGGGCTGAAGCCTTAAATACTGCTTGTCACATCGCTAATAGAGTTTATTTAAGGCTTGGAACAAAGATGACACCCTATGAGATTATAAATGGAAAGAAACCTAACTTGCGTTACTTCCATATTTTTTGGTGTATTTGTTACATTTTAAATTACAGAGATCATTTGGCAAAGTTTGACTCTAAGAGTGACAAAGGAATTTTTGTTGGCTATTCACAAATAGTCATGCTTATTGAGTATACAATCTAAGGACAAGAATTGTACAAGAGTCTGTAAATGTTATTTTTGATGATTTTTCTGCTCCTACAGGAAATACAATTGAAGATAACTATAGTTTCAGTGGAAAATGTGCAAACTGCTGAAGAATCAGATGTTGCCCCAAATGTTGCCACACCTGAAGCAGCATCTAAACCTGAACCAGAGAACACAGAGGGTGTGGATGAGGAGTCTAATGATGAATTGCTAGATCAAGTTCGAAGGGACCCCTCATCAAGGATTAGGAATAATCATACAACATGCCAGGTGATAGGGAGAGTTTTTAAAGGAATTAGAACAAGAGGGAAAGAACCACTCAATTACAGAGATATGGTAAGGTATGTGTGTATGTCTACCATATACCAAGATGTTAGTCTTTCTTGTTTTATAACTACTTTGGAACCAAAAATTGTTTTAGAAGCACTCAAAGATAATTTTTGGATTAAAGCAATGCAAGAAGAACTTGAACAATTTTCTCAAAATGAAGTCTAGGACTTAGTTCCTCGTCCAAATAATACAAATGTAATTGGAACTAAGTGGATTTTTAAAAATAAATAAGATGAATTGGGAACAGTTGTGATAAACAAAACCCGTCTAGTTGCACAAGGCTATACTCAGGTTGAAGGAATCAATTATGACGAAACCTTCGCACCTGTGGCTAGAATTGAGTCAATTAGATTGTTACTTGCTATTGCTTGTTGTCTGAAAATTACTTTACACCAAATAGATGTGAAAGGTGCATTCTTAAACTATCTAGATAAAGAAGTCTATGTTGAACAACCAAAAGGATTTGAAGATCCTTACCATCCACACTATGTGTACAAGCTCAAAAGGCTCTGTATGGATTGAAACAAGCTCCTCGTGCATGGTATGGTCGTTTAACTAACTTTCTTCTTGAATTTGGTTTTAACCGTGGTGAAGCTGATCGTACTTTATTCATTAAACATCACGGTGTAGATATTATTATTGCTCAAATCTACGTAGATGACATAGTCTTTGATTCGACCTCACAGTCATATCTAAAGTCATTTATTGAATCTATGTCATCAACATTTGAAATGAGCATAATTGCGGAACTAACCTTTTTCTTAGGTTTGCAGATTAAGCAAAGTGAAGATGAAATTTTCATCTCACAAAGTTATGCTAAGAATCTAGTTAAGAGATTTGGTTTGGAGAACGCTAAATAAATGAAGACGCTAATGGGTTCGTCGCAGAAGGTATGTAAGGATAATGTTAGTGAAAATGTCGACCCAACATTGTATCGATCTATGATAGGTAGCCTTCTTTATCTTACTGCTAGTCGCCCAAATATTATGTTTAGTATTTGTGTTTGTGCTCGTTTTCAAGCCTGTCCCAAAATATCCCACTTAAATGCCATGAAACGTATTATCCGATATATTGGTGGCACATGTGAGTTGGGAATTTGGTATTCTGAAGACACTAATCCTAATTTAATAGGGTATAGTGACTCAGATTGAGCTGGAGATGTGGATGATAGAAAGAGTACAAGTGGAGGATGTTTTTATCTTGCCAATAATCTTGTTTTAGGGCATTACTTTTGGTCACACAAACATGATCCTTCAATAAGAATAAGTTATCAATATGATACCGTTCTCTGCGATGATATAAATATATCATAAAAGGGAGTATCAAAATAAGACAAAGCCTTAACAAATAATTGACAACTATGCAAAATGGACAAAGCCCTTAAAAAGATATCGTTCCTATTCTATAGGAGTATCGAGTGCTTCAAAAGGAAATTTGAGAATACCAAATAAGTATTCTAATTTTTTACACAATTTTTTTTTATATGTGTTTTATGATTAGGTCAAGGACACGATGGGAAAATGTTACATTGGTCCAGTGATCAAACTCATAAAATATGTATAAAGCGTGTCTTGATTTGTTGCCAATACGAAAAATTCTTGAGGGATCAAAATACTTGTGTCGTCCAAAATGTTGCCAACATTATTGTTGACATTTTCAGATTATGATATTTGTTGGGATGTTATTCTTAATTGATTCCAGAAAAATCAAATTTTTCTCCCTATGTTTATGACTTGTTTTTATAGGAATATCAAGCTTTAATATGATAAGATTAAATTTCTACTGCGATGCTTATCTTCTTATCCCAAAATTTTAGGTGTAAGTTATTAGATAAATCTCAAACTCCTAAAACTAAAGATTTTTGTTGCTTTGAAAGATTTGTCATGTATATAAAATCCTCTCATTTGCATTTCTTTTGTCATATCCGATCATCCCTATTAAGAATAAAAAATAAAAAAGGGGGGAAAAGATCACATAAATCCTCGGGTATTTCCCTACCTACCCGATGGATTATTCACCATTCCAAGTTACTTCCTCAATCAAAAACCGTAATTCCTCAAAACCCTCTCCACAAACTTCACCGATGGAAACCTCCCGAATGTCAACACCTATGTCGACCAACACACCCAGCAACACTCCCATGAGCACTAGTCCACCTCAACAACTAGGCACATCTTCTTCTCCACACCTACCTGAAAACAGGTGTATATGCCTAGACTTGTCTGGTTCAGACAATGAGGTATCTGCCTTCTCTGATAGATTTTACTCTAAAGATAAACATGATAAATGAGACTATTATAGAAATAGAGCAATTAGGTCTGAAAGAGAGTTATATATTGCCTTCTCATCTGAATATGGTTTGGTGGAATTCCTGGAAGACAGACAACTTCTTGGCTCTGTTACTGAAAAAGAACCATATGTTGATGAGATTATAAGGTTGTTTTATACCAACTTAAACTCTGCTATAGAGGATACCTCCTCAAAGAAATTGGGAAGGTATATCTTTATAACAAAATTTATCACTTTACACCTTCAATCATCAATCAATGGATGGGTCTTAATACTGAAGAGCGAGTAAGAGGAATAGAAAGAGTAACATCAAACAGGGATACAATGATTGAGTATCTATCTGGATGCCCTGATTCAAAGCTAGCTGCCTTATTCTCCACCCTTCATAAAATTGTCATCCACAATTGGCTCCCTTCACTAAATGAGTCAGTTGTGCAACTGAACAAGCCTCCTTACTGTTTAAAAGTGGGAAAAAATTCAAAGTTGATTTAGGGAATATGATCTTCTATCAAATTGCCAACCTGACAGAAAAAGAGTCAACTTCAATCATTTCTTTTCCCTCTATGATTTACAAAATATTAACTACCCAAGGCCTTGAGCCTATGAGAGGAGAAACTTTTGGAAAAGCTCCTGAACTTTACACTGTCAACAAAGCAATTCTGAAGAACAAAGAGAGAGTCATTGACCTACCTTGGAAAAAGGAAGTAGAAAGGGAGAATGTTGCCAGGAATGTTCCTAACATTCAGGGAAACACTAGTCCAAGACAATTTATATTGTCCACAAATTGGCTTGTAGAGCAAATTACTAAAATCAACCTACAAATTGCTAAGGTTGATACTGCCATAGATGCACTAGTTCAGGCCAGACACCATTACTTCTGCTTTCTTCACAAAAAGGGGGAGATGATTCTCTACAGTGGGAGCAAAGAGAAGAGGGTGAATGTACGAGTTGAGAAACTACTACTGCTGAAGAAGTTGTGGATGTTGCTATGCAAAGAGTAGAGGCTGTTGGAAGGAAAGTCTTGCTGACAAGGCTGTGGTTGAAGGCCGAAGTTGAAACTGCTATGCAGAGGGTCGAAGCTGAAGCTGAAGCTACCAGACAGAGGGAGAAGCAAAATGAGGTTGTTATGCAAAAGTAGAAAGCGGCTGGAAGCTACTACTGATGCATGATAAGCTAGGTGGAGCAGGCTAATTTGCTATCTGACTGAGTTGCTTTGCTGAACAATGTTCTTATTTGGTTGTTTTAATTGGCTGAAGTATTAACTGGATGATTGATTGTTGAGACATTGGTTTAAAATTGACATTTGGGTATTTTCTTTTGTATATTAGATGATATATTTATTAATGTATGTGCTAATATTATGTTTAATCTTATGTCTTGGTATACACTGGTATACATACGTTTTGATTATATGTCATCACAGGTTAAGGGGAGCATAACTATAATCATATATGTTGGGACAACATCTATGACATTGCCTTAAGTCATTTGCACAGGTTATAATGTATTTTGTGAATAAAGGCAAAAAGGGGGAGAATGTTAATGTTGAGTTTGGTGTTGTGATATGCTACCCAACATATCATTTTAAGTACTAATTTGAATTTAAGAAATGTTGGAACAAATGTCACAACATTCGGACCAACATTTTATGAAAAACAGTTTTGCCTTACTTCACGGAATGAAGCAATATTCGTAGAAATATTACTACGAAGTAAAAGTGACTTGGCAAGGTAAATATGAGCTGATGAAAAATGTGGGAAGAACAAGTCAAAGTCGTTGCTATGCTTGAGGAACAAGTCCAAGAAGTTAGAGGATTTTACTCCATGATCTTCTCCAACAAACCCTACCAGCTGCCCACCTTTTCCTCAACCTCCACAATCAATCGATGAGATTTTCAAGGAAGACTATCTACTATAAATAGAGAGGCTATAAGAGTGAATCGACATCTAGAAACAGATTGCAAAAATATCAAGAGAGCTCTCGAGAATTCATCTCAGAAAACTGGATCACAAGTGTTGCCTGAGCGTGTTGACAACATTTTGTCCAACATTACAATTGCAGTTTAGATTCTAGATTAGCTTTGTATTGAGCAATTGTAATGAGAAGTTGTCTATGTCTATTTAGGTAGATTTTTCAAGCAGAAGTCATATGCGACTTCAACTTTTAATTCCTTTCCATTTTATGTTGTCAAATTGTAAATAAAGGAATTTGTATTTTGTATATAAAATATATACAATACTTTCGGTCATTGACTGTCATAGGTTATATAATAAATATAACCTGTGTAAATTTTAAACATTTGTGTTCTTTAAATTTCCGCTACATTTACTCTTTAAAGTTTCTGTTTTATCGAAGTGTTGTCACTGGTGCCGGACGACATTATCGCCGACATTCGAAAATTGAATTGACATTTGAGTTAGTTTATTTCCAGTTTGTTTTTATTATTTTATAGCATATCCAGACCCAACATGTTCTATCCATCGCAGATATAGCGTCGAATCAATCAGGATATGTATTCATTTGATCTATCTTTTTGTTGTTCTTGGTCCACACTTTTTTTTCCTGATCTGTGTGTTGTTAGTGTCCCAATTCTTTTGCTTTTAGTTTGATGAGAACATATATTCTTTTTTAGCAAGAATTGTTGTTCAGACAATTGCCAATATGACATCTATTGCCACATTCTTATCCTGCGCTGAGGATACACAACAGATCTTTGACTAATATGTCAAATATCAATGTCATCATCTTATGATTTATATATTACATTTCTTTTGAGTCAAATATTTTAGGAACTACGTTGTCGCCAAATCATCTTATGACCTGTTACATGTTTCACTATTTTGTTTTAATCCAGCCAAGCAACCATTTCAGAACCTTGTGGCTTTCCCATATACAGCCGTTGATGGTCAGAGATTTGTTGTTGCTCCTATGAATCGGTGTGGTGTCAAGCCATTAATAAAGGTTCGCGATCACCATATTCTTAAGAAAAATCGGCCGCCTCATTTTACTATCGTCTGTTTGGTAAGAGATGCAGCTGCTAGATTGCCCGAAGGTGTTGGAACCAGAGCTGGTATTTGTGTTCTGGTAAAGGATTCTCAGTTCATTGTTGAGGATATTCAGATTTGCAAGTTAGCCAGGTTGTAAGTGGAGCTTTGGGCCGTTTGCACTATGAAAATGATTTGTGTGTGAGATTTGACAAGGAATGGCATTTGTGGGCTTATTTACATAGAGATCGATAGGAAGAAGATTTTGAATATGATGTTGGAAATTTGCCTTTGGCGGGAGTTGCGTCCAACCATCTTTAATGGCTTAAACACTTGTGTTCCACATGTTGGAAACTTCGATTCTTCACACGTGCATAATCTACTAAGTAAGTAGATGACCGTAGGGCCAAGGATCATCAAATTTCGTTGAGAAATGAAAGAGATATTGGTTCATGAAGTGAGGTGTTTGAAGCATGAGAAACGGTGGTAAAGACCAATCCTCCCTCATCGGTGGAGGAAGAAAGATTTGTTTAGTTTATAAGTCTCAACATTGGCTTGGGGTTTGGGACCCCAAGGGGTATCCCATGTGTTTAAAGGAGGGAGGACCTAGATGTGCTTCGGTTCGAGGATAAGCCCACACGCGCGCCGCCTGCCCGTCCGGTCTTGGGTCGTGGGTCGTGGGCTTCTTTTGATATTATCTTTTTGAACTCAAATTGTTTTTGTTGGTATTTGGAACGTTAACCAGCCTTAAAATTCAGTCATCCCTAAAGGCTAATCCGTTGCACATCAATTCACCATTTATTTTGGTGAATTACTACCTCCATAATTGTCATTACTTGGCCAGTAACAGCAATTATGTGGGCAGTTGGTAAGTCCTGAACGTAGAAAGGATATTGTTGAGTCGAGTGATGGCACTTGAGTTTCCTTTGCTCATTTGTTGAGTTACTATTTTATCTTGGGAGACAATTGTCCAGAACGTACAAAGGATATATACGGGACAATCTTGTCTTAAAGACAGAGTGTCATCACTCGACTCAGCATATCAAAATTGTTCCAGTTTATTGTAATTTCATTGTGTTGTAATACTTAGCAGTTACTTGTTTCCGTTTCCTGCACCATTATAAACCAACATATGATTCTACATATTCTAACAAGAGTAGGTAGAGGGCTAAGAAAAATGAACTTTGATGTGCCAGTGGGAGGTAGCGGGTATCCGTTAGAATTAGTTGAGTTGCCCGCAAGTTGGCCCGGTCACCATTATTGTAAAACAAAATGAATTCTGAAATTTAAGTGCAAGCGTTTCGGAAAGTGCTAACTTTAACCAAATATATTCTTGTATTGGTGGAAGTGGTTCATCATCTTTTTTCTGGAAGATAGTTAATGTAGGATAAACTATTTCAAGATTTCTGAGACTGTTTATTAAACATCAAAGTTTTTCAGCTGTAATGGTGCCAAATCATGCTGTGTATTGATGCATGTTCTGGATGCTTTTTGTTTAATAGAAGATATCATTACTTCATTAATAAAAGAAAGTGCAACATAAGTTGAGACATTTCGAGAAACTTGGACTGTAGAACTTCACCATTCAAGGTTACAGTGACTTGAAGACTTTCCCTAGCTATACGGTCTGCAAGGGCATCAATCAATGTAGATTTTCCCGAACCACTAACACCAAGAACTGCCATGATTCTTTTTTTGACAAGATAATAAGAACTGCCATGATTTCTCCTTCCCTACCTTCTCCTAAAAAGTCATTCAACAATTCCTTCGTGTGACTCATGTCAACAGATTTTCATCCAACAAAGGTGGGTCTCCTTAGCTCTTGTTATGGCAATCAAGCTTGTTTTAAATTTCTTATCTATGCAAAGGAGAGATACAAATGCCCCATTGTGGAGGTGTGAGAGGTTGGCTATGGACGAGTTCATGAGGGATAGAGGTAGGCTGAAGAAGTATTAGGGAGAGGTGATTAGATGGGATATACCGCAGGTGCAACTTATTGAGGACATGACCTTAGATATGGGTTTGTGGAAGACACAGATTATGGTAGAATGATAGTAGGTAGTTGAGCGTAGTCATACTTACGCTTACAGACTGGTAGTTATAGTGTTACTATTGTAGGCCTACTTAGCATATCATACTATTAGGCGCAGTATTGGTTTATAGTCCCTTGTCACTTGATTTCTACTGCTGTGTTCTTTAGTGCACTTTGTTTATCTTATTTACCTGCGTTAGTTACTGCTTCTTTTTTCAGAAATGCGCTATCATGGCTTATTCGCTTTTGTTACCAGCATTTTCATACTGCTTTAAATTTCTTGTCTGGGTCTGTCTGTTTCTCTTACTTTGCTTGTACTTATACTTTGTCTTGAGCCGAGGGTCTTTCGGAAACAACTGCTCTACCTACCAAGATAGAGGTAAGATCTGCGTACACTCTACCCTTCCCAGACCCACGTTGTGGGATTTCACTAGGTATGTTGTTATTGTTGTTGTTGTTATTTCATTACCATATCATATCAATGTCGCTTCCTTTTTATTTATTTATAGGAACGTGTCAGAGACATCCGTTCAATCTGTTGGGATATGACTGGGAATTACCTGGCATATGTGAGCAAGGATGGTGCAAGCATATGGTATATTAGCGACAGAATATACATGAACTGCGCTCCATTGGCAATAAGTTCTGGTCATGCATGTTCCACCCATGGCAAGCTCAACTCTTGGTGATTGGTTCCTATGAGGTATTCTTAACACAATTTGAATATATTTTCAATTTGCATGGAGTGGCTCGATTAATTCTCTATATATTTGCATAACAAGTTTTTCTTTCTTATCCTTTGTGCTTTGCTCTTAAAATATTTTTGGTCAGCGCATAAAATTACTTCGAAACTTATTGAGATAATATCTTAGATGGTCTCTCAACTATAGAGGTTTCATACAGAAAACCACTCAATTATTGGCGTTCCACTCAGAAAGTTACTCAACTTTGTTTTTTAACCAAAAAATCACTCAATCTATTTAAGTAGTTTTTAATTATATTATATTAATTTTTATTTAAAGGCAAAATTGTAAGAAATAAATAAGTACACATTTTAATCATTTTATTGACCCGTCCACTTGACCCGATCCACTAAAAATATATTGATCATGATGTTTTATTTTACCATATTCCCACTAAATATAGTATTAGGTAGTAGTAGTATTTTATTTACTAGTTATGTCATTAGTTTTAAATAATTTTATTATTGATCTGTGTTATTTTTATTTAAAAAATGAATTTATCTAGAAAGACGAGTCTATCGAAATTTGATGTTATAAATTAATCTACATTTATGATCGAATTTAGTAGTTTGTTTACCAATTATGTTGTTACTCTTAAATAATTGATAAGTCATTGAGCTTTGTTATTTATTTTAAATAGATGTATTTGATAATCGGGACTTTTACAAACTGATCTACGATTATGATCGAGGTTAGTATTTTTTTATCAGATAACTTCGTTTGTTTATAAGAAATAACAAAGATCAATGAAAATTGTTTTATAAAACTAACGACATAACTAGTAAATAAAATACTACTACTAACTAATACTACTATATTTAGTGGGAATGAGGGTAAAATAAAAGGTCTTAGTCAATATATTTTAGTGGGTCGGGTCAATAAGATAGTTAAAATGAATACTTGTTTATTTCTTATCATTTTGGCTTTAAAAAAAATTAATTAAATATATTGAGTGACTTTGTAGGTGAAACACCAATAGTTGAGTGACTTTGTACGTGAAACACCAATAGTTGAGTGACTTTCTGGTTAGAACAAAGTTCAGTGACTTTTTGAGTGAAACACCCATAATTGAGTGATTTTCATGGCAGACCCGAGAATATTACCATTTTCCTTTTGTTAAATTCTCAGTTATATAGAGTTCTTTTGATATTTATGGAAGACTACATGTTGAGTGTTCTTGCAGATACTTGAGCTGTGGAATCCATTTTCCCAGAGCAACAGAACTTGGCCACATCGAGCACATAATGATATAATTTCTTCATTAGCAGATTCACCTCAGCGTGAAACAATAGCCTCAGTGAGTCATGATCAGTTGATCAAGATATGGGAATGATGCTCCGTTCTTCGTGATTAGAATACAACAATCATACTTGTTTCTTTCGCTTCTTATCGAAGGATCTTTGTAAGATATGCTAGCCAATTACACAATCATAGAGATATGATTCTTTAGTTATAGGAATCAGTTCATTAATTGTTATAGCCACTTGTGACAATACTCTCAAAGATCTTGTATATTACTATCATAAAATTACTATCAATTCTAGAAAGTAGGTACATAAAATATCTAGTTTTTTTGGAAAGACTATGAATTCACGTGCCCTAAAAATTACACATAAACTCGACCATGTGTATATGGGTAGGCATTTCTCCTTTTTGTTGCAGCTTCTTTTCTTACACATATAAATAAACTAGATTTCGAACACGTGCAACGCACGTGTATTCCATGCTAATTAGTACAAATTTCTTAGAATATTAAAAATAATATTAGGATAAGTATGTGATGAGTTGAAAGGGGGGAATGCATTCTCAAATTGATGAATAATGAGCTTATACATTCAATATTTATTATTGTTGCAAAGTACAATTTTACCGGAAATTACTAAATGAAGTTGAAAGATATTCTTCGTTAACATTTCTTTAGCAGTGAATTTTCTATTACTTCGGTCTCTACTATATTGTATGTAGTGTATAACCTTTCTTATTCAGTTCTTTTAATACATCTAATATTCTTTTTTTTTGGCAAATATTGGATCACTTAGGTATTCAACTTATCTGATATTTGTTGGGATACAATTGTTGTAGGGAACGGGAAGTAAGTAACTATTACAATAATAGAAAGGATAAACTAACTATTACAATAAACTGGAAATCAAGAACTTAACCGATTGCTTGTGTGATTCGCTGAGTCTAGTGATGACACTCTTTCTTTAAGACAAGATTGCCCCGTATATCTCCTTTTACGGTCTTGAGCAATAGTCTCCCAAGATACAACAACAACTTTAACAAGTGAGCAAATGAAACTCAAGTGTTACTCTTGAAGAACTTTGAGTATAGTGACTTTGCTAGAGAGGAAGAATATGAAATCAGAAAATCTGGAGAATTTTCTAAGTGTTGAGTGTAGTGTTCAATTGAGCCAAAGGCCTCAATTTATAGTGTGAAGAGAATACCCCTCATCTAGCCAACTAATGGCCTTCAATAGCCATGTAATGCACTTGATTGAGGGGTTACATTCAACCAAATAATGGATGAATTCATGTAGCAAGTAATGGAGAATCAATGCTCCAAAACCAACCCAAAGGTCAGATTTTTCCAACTTTCCGTCGCAGCATTCTACCTCCGAAGCGTCGCGGCTCCAGTGACTGCCCAACCATTTAGCGCCGCAGCGCTGCCAGGGAGGTTCTGCGGCTTCGACGGTGTGGCACCGCGGCCCTTCACGGCTCCATGGCGATTTCCGACTCTTTTCATCTTACACTTCTTCCTTTCTTTAGCAACGTGGAATACTTTGTCATTTGGCCAATAACCGTCCATAATTCTATGTCTCAAACGTATTACATACGTACCAATATCTCTTTCACTAATGAAATTTACGATACTTGGCACTACGTGTGCACGTGTGGAAACGACGTTTCCGACGTGCGGGTCCAATTGTTCGAGTCATAAATTAATGAGATATACTTATTTCCACATTTAGTAAATTTCCAACAATATTTCAACAACACATATTTAAATGTGAGTATGAGCAACATCCCCAATGATTACAAATACTTCACATCTTAAAGATGTTGGGAGATTTTACTCTTGTACTTTATAAAGCAGTACGGAAAGTATATAACTATTACAAGTATTCGAAAGGATAAACAAAGATTCAATAATTCAACTAGAAATCTGAAATTACAATTGTTGCACAAGAAAAACTGGAAACTGTTTTTGCTGAGTCGAGTGTGGCACTCTGTCCTTAAGACAATATTGCCCCGTATGTATCCTTTATACGTCCTGGACAATTTATCTCCCAAGATAAAACAGCAATGGAACACTTGAGCAAAGGAAACTCAAGTGCTACCGTGAAGAATATTGAGTAACGAAATGATGCTTGGAAGTTGTAGGAAGAAGAGTTTTCTGCTTGTGTAAGCTTCTGTATTTTCGTGTATATGTGAGTCTTAGTGTTTGTGCTCAACAATGGTGTAAGGGGGTGTTTATATAGGTGAGGGAGGGACTGAAAACTGATGGCCATGATGGAGGTAGTAAAGTCACCAACATAAATGGTGAAAGACCAACGGATTGGCCATTTATAGGAGGAGTAATTCAGCCAAAATAAATGGATGAATTGAGTGCTTGGCGTTTCTGCTTTGACTGTCCAAATTCTGACTTTCTGGAAACTTCAAACAAACTGTACATCTTGAAACTTCAGGGACACCCGAGAACCCGAGAACCCGGAACTCGGAACCGGACCGGACGGGCGGGCGGCGATGGCGCGCGTGTGGTCTTTCCTCGAACCGAAGCACATCTAGGTCCTCCCTCCTTTAAACACATGGGATACCCCTTGGGGTCCCAAACCCCAAACCAATTTCGAGTCTTATATACACAACAATTCTTTCTTCCTCTACCGATGAGGGAGAATTGAACACAATACCACACTTTTCCATGCTTCAAACACCTTACTTCGTGAACCAATATCTCTTTCATTTCTCAATGAAATTCGACTATTCTTGGCCATATGGTTATCTACGTACTTAGTAGATCATGCATGTGTGAAGAACCGGATTCTCCAATATGCATAACACTAGTGTTTAAGCCGTTAAAGTTGGTCGGTCGCAACTCCTGCCAAAGGCTAATTTCCAACAAAAGATTGTGCTCTATTTTTAAGAAATGGTAACCTCTGCCTTTTTACAGCCGTGTACATATTAAGAAGTTGTTGTCGAATGAAAATAGTGTTTTGTAGAAGTTATATGGAAATTCGATTAACATATGTCTCCATCGGGATGACTAGAAGATCATTGTAAACTTCATGGTGTACATCTGCAAAAAGAATTATCGTAGTAGTTATTTGTTGTAGAGATACTTAATAATTATTAATATATATATATATATATTATATATATATATATATATATATATATATATATATATATATATATATAAATTAAATTGATATATATGAATCATAATTGCAGTACCCTTTATATTTGAGCATGCAACACTGGATGGACATCGTGGATTGAATATAAGCAGTCATTAGTTCTGAAGCAAGCAGTCAAGTAATGCATCTTTGTGGAAACATTGAGCGATATAATACTAATGAAAGTGAAGAAACTAACATAAGTGTTAAACAAAGCAATATACCCGTGATATAAACCCAATATACAGAAGTGTATATCATGGGAAAATGGAGCAAAGCAACAAAGCAGTCTCGGATGAGGCCCATTACTGGCCCATCACGGACAGTAATCAGTGGCCCATCACGGGCTGGTTGATATGTGTATATATGGTATATATTGTTGTAATATTGTAGTGTATTTGTTACATAAATTAGGATTATACACTTACCATAATTGTATAGTTAGAATTATGGTAGAATAAGGTTTTAGGAGTAGAATAGGAATAGGATTCTCCTATTTTGTAACTTGTATAAATACCTTTCAATTAATGAAAAATAATAAAGGGGATTATTTCTTTCATGGTATCAAGAGACTAGGTCTAACAAAAATTTTCTCTCCCAAATTTTGTACCCTTTCTCGGCCGAAACCCCCCCCCCCCTCGGGTTTCTTGTCCAAATTTCGTCTTCCCCTCTCAAAAACCTCTCTTACTATTCCCAAATTTCCCCTCCTTCTTTGTTCTTTCAATATGTCTAAGAACAATTTTCATCCTGCCCTCATGGTTTCTAACGTCAAGAACAGTATCCCTATTGTGCTTGAGATGGAAAACGTCCAATATGCGACGTGGGTAGAATTGTTTAAAATTCACGCTATCTCCCATCAAGTTATCCATCACATAATTCATCCCGCTATACCTCTTCCCGCGGAGGATCCTTAGTTATGGATTACTCTTGACGCTACCGTTCTCCAGTGGATTTATTCCACTATTTCGGTTGACCTCTTACAGATGATTATTGAGCCGGATACCACGGCTATGGCTACTTGGAATAGATTGCGTGACATATTCCACGATAACCAACATTTACGTGCTGTCACACTCGAGCAGGAATTCTCTCTAGTTCGCATGGAAGAATTTCCAAACGTCTCTGCATATTGCAAGAAACTCAAGGAGTTGGCGACCAACTCTGTAACGATGGCGCACCTGTGACAAATAATCATCTGGTCTACAAATGGTTGCCGGTCTTTCTGAGGCCTATAATGGTGTTGGGACTCTCCTTCGTCAAAGCAACCCACTTCCCGCTTTTTATCAAGCCCGCTCCATGCTTACTTTAGAAGAAGCCGGTTTGGCTAAAAAGGCGGCTACCGGAGCAAGCCCCGTCGTCCTAATGACGTCCTCCACAAATTCTTCAGATTTTGTTGGTAATTCTGGCCAAAACCATACTCATGGTGGCGGTAAAAATAATCGTAAGAATAATAACAAAAACCGCGGGGCAAACGCGGTGGTTTCAATGGTGGTTCCAGTGGGCAGCAAGCAGGCAGTGGGGCTCGTCCAGTACACAGTGGCCCTCCACCCTACTGATCCCAGCAATGGGGCTGGGGCAATGGGTCGTAGGCCAGCAGCCCCTACTTTCCAGCAGCTCCCGGCAGCCAGTGGGCTGGCCAGCCTTTCAAGCCCAATAATCGGCCTCGGCCATCGCCATCGCCCGATGACGCGATTCAGCGGCCTATGGCCCGATTTGGCCACCTGGAATACTTGGGCCCCGACCTCCGCAAGCTCCCCACGCAGCAGGCCCTACTCAGACCGATATCGAGGCCGCAATGCACATACTGGGTTTGACTCAACCGGACCCAAATTGGTATATGGACACCGGTGCCACTACCCACATGACTTCCGATTTAGGTACTCTCTCATCTTGTTCCAATTTGAGCAACCCTCGGGGTATAATTGTTGGTAATGGCAACTCTATTCCAATTCAGGGTTATGGTCAGAAAACGTTGTCTCCCCCCAATCCACCTCTTATCTTGAAAAATACTTTACATGCCCCCAAATTGATTAAAAACTTAGTGTCTGTCCGAAAGTTCACCACTGACAATTCCCTTTCTGTTGAATTTGATCCTTTTGGTTTCTCTGTGAAGGATTTCAAGACGGGGAGTCATCTCATGAGGTGTGATAGTAGGGGGATCTTTATCCTATCACGCCGGGTTTCAGTCCATCGAGTCAAGATTTGCCATCAGCTTTTGCAGCCATTTCTCCTTCCTTGTGGCATGCTCGCCTTGGTCATCCGGGATCCTCTATTTTATCAGTTTAGATAAAAAAATAGTTTTATTTCTTGTAAGGGTACGAGTCGTACTCCAATCTGTCAATCTTGTTCTTTAGGGAAAATTGTTAAGTTACCATTTGTATACTCAAATTCTCATACTTCAATGACATTTGATATTATTCATAGCGACCTATGGACGTCTCCTATTCTACGTTCGTTGGGTCATCGGTATTATGTTCTTTTTTTGGATGATTATTCTAAATTTTTGTGGACGTTTCCAATTGCAAATAAATCTCAAGTATTTTCCGTCTTCATAAAATTTAGAGCATTCATTAGAACACAATTCGAAAGAGAAATAAAAAATATTCAGTGTGATAATGGAAAAGAGTATAATAATAGGGAGTTTCGGGAGTTCTGTGCCAATAATGGGATCAATTTTAGGTTTTCGTGTCCTCATACATCTTCACAAAATGGGAAAGTCGAACGCAAAATTCGTTCCATAAATAACATTGTCCGAACTTTCTTAATTCATGCTTCCGTACCCCCATATTTTTGGCATCATGCTCTTCAAATGGCAACATATCTCCTTAACATAATTCATTCCAAAGGTCTGACATATTCTTCCGCCCTCCACATTTTATATAATAAAAATCTGTCTTATTCTCATCTTCGGGGTATTTTGGTGCTTATGTTATCTGTTATTCCTTTCCACCACAATTAACAAACGTCAGGCCCGGTTTACTCCGTGTGTGTTTTTGGATTATCCGTCTAATCATTGTGGTTACAAATGCTTTGACTTATCCTCCAAGAAAATCATAATTAATCGCCATGTAATTTTTGATGAAACCCAATTTCCATTTACTAAAGTTCATACTCCCGAGCCTAGTTCGTATAATTTTTTGGATGATGGTATATCCCCGTATATTACTCAGCATATTCCGCACCCAAAATTCTCCAATGGCCCATCGCCTACCGCCCCACTGTCTCCGGCCACAGCTTCGATTCTTGGATCAAGACCGGCCGATTGGGCAGTCCACCACTCGAACTGGCCCAGTGGCTCCTCCAGATTGTCGATTTGGGCCAAGAGCCCACTACCCGCCGCCACCCGTCCGAGCCCAAAGAAATTCCTAAAATTCACTCAATTCTTCCTCGAGTCATAGACCGGTCACTCGTAGTCAGCGGGGTATTTTTACACCTAAAAGACATTTTAATTTACATTCTAATGTCTCTAAATCCCCCTTACCCCGTAATCCTGTGTCCGCCTTAAATGACCCGAATTGAAAAATTGCTATGACTGATGAATATAATGCTCTTATTGATAATAAGACGTGGGAGTTGGTGCCCCGTCCATCTGGTATTAATGTTATCAGGTCTATGTGGATTTTTGCTCATAAGGAGAATTCAGATGGGTCATTTGCTCGACATAAGAAGCGGCTTGTGGGTGATGGTAAGACTCAACAGGTTGGGATAGATTGTGGTGAGACGTTTAGTCCGGTGGTCAAGCCGGCTATCATTCGCACTGTGCTTAGCTTGGCTCTTTCAAAGACGTGACCTATTCATCAGTTGGATGTCAAGAATGCTTTCCTATATGGTGATCTCAAGGAAACAATCTATATGCATCAGCCGTTGGGATTCAGGGATCCCAACCGTCCTCATCATGTCTGTTTATTGAAGAAGTCCTTATATGAGCTTAAGCAGTCTCCACGGGCTTGGTATACGAGGTTTGCTGACTTTGTTTCGACTATTAGGTTCACTCACAGCAGGTCAGATAATTCCTTGTTCATCTACCGTCGTAGTTCGTCCTTGGCCTATATTCTGTTGTATGTGGATGATATCGTTTTTACTGCCTTTTCTGATGCCTTACGCTAGTCTATCATGGCCTTGCTCAACTCTGAGTTTGCTATGAAAGACTTAGTGCCCTTGAGTTACTTTTTGGGGATTGCCGTCAAGCGTCATTCAGATGGTTTGTTTTTGTCTCAAAGAAAGTATGCGGCTGAGATCATCGAGAGGGCTGGGATGTCATCATGTAAGTCCACGTCCACTCCAGTTGATACTAAGCCCAAACTTGGTGCCGCGGCCGGCGTCCCTTACGAGGATCCGACCCGCTATCACAGTCTTGTAGGGGCCCTTCAGTATCTTACCTTTACGAGACCGGATATTACATATGATGTCCAGCAGGTGTGTTTTTTCATGCATGATTCCAGAATTGAGCACATGAATGCACTCAAACGTACCATTCGGTATAATCAAGGTACACTGGACTATGGTTTACATTTGTATTCTTCATCAACATCCACACTTGTCTCATACACAGATGCGGATTGGGGTAGTTGTCCGGACGCCAGACGGTCTACGCCTGGCTATTGTATGTTCTTTGGCAACAACTTGGTCTCCTGGTCTGCGAAGCGTCAGGCGACTCTATCCCGCTCAAGTGCCGAGGCAGAATATCGAGGGGTAGCTAATGTGGTCTCAGAATCATGTTGGTTACGCAACTTGCTTTTAGAGCTTCATTGTCCCATTCAGAAGGCAACCTTAGTATATTGTGATAATGTTAGTACCATCTACCTCTCAGGTAATCCGGCTCAGCACCAACGCACTAAGCATATCGAAA
Organism: Anisodus acutangulus; assembly: GCA_029783415.1. NCBI lineage: Eukaryota > Viridiplantae > Streptophyta > Magnoliopsida > Solanales > Solanaceae > Anisodus > Anisodus acutangulus. Next base: position 20,222,646 of record CM056510.1, read on the forward strand.
TGGACATTCACTTTGTCCGTGAAAAGGTTGCTCGGGGGCAGGTACGCGTATGTCATGTCCCGTCAAGATATCAAGTTGCAGACATCTTTACAAAGGGTCTTCCCTCGGTACTCTTTGAAGATTTTAGGGACAGTCTCAGCGTTCAAAAACCGCCCGCTATGACTGTGGGGGTGTGTTAAACAAAGCAATATACCCGTGATATACACCCAATATACAGAAGTGTATATCACGGGAAAATGGAGCAAAGCAGCAAAGCAGTCTCGGATGAGGCCCATTACTGGCCCATCACGGACAATAATCAGTGGCCCATCACGGGCTGGTTGATATGTGTATATATGGTATATATTGTTGTAATATTGTAGTGTATTTGTTACCTAAATTAGGATTATACACTTACCATAATTGTATAGTTAGAATTATGGTAGAATAAGGTTTTAGGAGTAGAATAGGAATAGGATTCTCCTATTTTGTAACTTGTATAAATACCTTTCAATTAATGAAAATAATCAAGGGGATTATTTGTTTCAATAAGAGTAGTAGTGTATCTTTGTTTGCAAATAATGTTGAAGTATACAAAGCCGTAAGTATTTCCAGGAAAAAAAGCATATCCTGATATGGTAAAGGATCAAAGGATAAGCTAGTAAAATAGGATTATATGAGCATTAAAATAGGATTAGAAGAGCCTGGAAGTGAATGTGGAGCAATAAAATAGGATTAATGAGCTTCTTCACTCCTTTTTAATTAGGATTTCATTCAATGCAGAAAATAACTTAATGCTCCTCAATGTGATTGAGCTTTCATGTAATGATAATTATACTATTTAATATTTATTATATTGGATGTTTTATGTTTTATAGCATTTTAATTATAGCCGGGGCAAAACGGTATTTCAACTTTGATGGTACCTTTGTATGTAGTTGGAAAGATATAAAAAGGCTTCCAAACCATTTTTGAAAGTATATAGATGGTCAAATTTTTGGTTCAAGATCTAATTTGAATTGCTTCATTAGCTCATGGTTTACTCGGTTAATCAGTTATTGTTCCTTTTTGTCTACATTCATTTGTAAATAATTGATATCTTTGAAAGGGAGTAATTATTATTTATCAAAATTATTAATTATAATCTTTCAAGTGCACAAACTGGGAGTAAGATGTATAAACAATTCATAGAATTTCGTAATAAAGTATTTGTTAAACTCATATTTGTATTTTATTGTCACTTTGCAAAGGAAAATAATAATATATTAGGATTAAACCAAAGAGAATTTAGATACATTTCAGTTTATTACATAGACATAGTATGATCAAAATTTTAACTCTAAAATCACAATCACCTTTAAAAATATATCTTAAATTACTCTAAATGGATTATACCATTAGTTTTCTTTATTCTTTTTCCTTCTACGAATTAAAATGCTTGTGTGAAGAAAAAGGCATCGTGATGTAAATCTATTATTCCTTGAATTATATATGTTGTTGAGTCTTGAGAATTGAGAAAAGAAAGGAGAAATTACAAAAGGCAAATAATAAACATGAAGTTCCAAATGAGAGACTTAAATCCCTGGTTCTTTCCTAGGAACATATTTAGTATCTCGTGCAAGAAGTGCTCCGTGGTCAAAAAAGTCGGCCAACAGCTATTTTCAAAGAACTACTTGTTCAAGCACCTTGCCTTCTCCGATAACGGTCTCAACTTTGGCTTCTTCATTATCCCAATGTAACGACAAGAAACAATGCAATTTAGTTAAATATTATTTCAATATAATACAATACAACACAATATAATATAATATGATACATTATGAAATAATATGTAACAATCATCTAAACCTAGTGTAACTGAGAGTTTGCCTATTATGACATAAGATCCCTAGCTGTAAACAGGCTGCAGATGTGGTTAATGAAAGAATACAAATATATAAATCCCCAGGTATAACTTCACCGGTTTCAATACATGGATCAAATAACTCCAAAGTAAATAGAAATAGAAAAGATCAACTTTGTGTAAACGAAGTGCAAATGAGCACTGAAGCATACTCAAGGAAGAATGACTTCTCTAATCTCTTCCTTCTGTAAAACTCTTGCTTTCTTATTCACGGTGACATCCCAACCTTATAAAGCTCTCAACATTTTTTTAATCATAAATGAAAGTATTTAAGGATTGATTCATGAATCAGTCCTTCAGTTACCACACAAAATAATGGAGTAATAAATGAAAGTATATGTATGTCCTACAGACAATATATATTAGGATAAATGTGTTTTATACACGTTCGTATTATTATTAATGGAGATTAATATTTTGGCATTTGCAATTATTGAATCATTAGTTGATTGTTTGTAATATTATATAATATGCATCCCTAGAGGTTACGTTGTTATTAATAGTGTGAGATATTAATATTATAACGTAACTCTTAAAATAGCCTCAACTAATGATCATCGGAAATTGGATATCGATGATATGTGATAAGTCGACATGTGGTCTGCATCACATCCTTAGAGGATGTAGCATGTCTCACCTGCTACGAGTAATGGCTACTCGTGATGGACACATGGATACTTTGGAAGTATTGGTATACCATGCTGATATATTATTTGTTATACATGTCTAAAGTATGATCAACGTGTGGGAGATAGAAATCCTTAGACTTGAGGTCAATACACACCTTGTCTCCAGAGTAATATATTTTGATCCTGTCCTAAGCTCAAATGCCTTAGAGGTTGAGATACGACTTGTATTGGGTACATTACGATGTGGATTAAAGGTGGTAGTTGAGCCAAGATTATGATTCATTCCTCGAGTGTATATTCGAGAGAACACTCAGCTTCTCAGTGATATTGGGTTGACTAAGTCGTTGGCCAACGCAATAGACATATCTAGAATATGATCTTGTTGTCAACCAATATAGATGAGATATAATGATCAAGCCATTTGGATAGACACTTGGCAAATCCAAGCTTGATCGAGTGCGTCGAGAATGAAAGGATTTTATCTTCCCACATAGAGGTTCAGTTTACTGGATTCGTGTAAATATACTTCACATATTGAGTTCGTCTTACGGCGCCGTCTAGGAGTTCCGTGTAGACCCTAATATGATTAGTGTCGATATGTGAAGACATGTAGGGTAACACTATGTCAATTGTTTCTTCGATCTAAGGGTGTATTGAGAAAGTGTTAAATATTCGATTTGGAATCGAGATATTTAAATTAATAATAACTATGGGATAATTTTTATTTGATGGAAATTATTTAATTAAGCCAAGATTGGATTTTGGATTTAATTAAAATGTGCTGAAAATATTTTGTGAAAAGGGGAGCGCCTTGGCAATGAGCTGAATGACGCTAATTGGGCAGCAGGCCAAATCAGATTGGCCTGCTACATTTCGTTTTGGGGCAGACTTTGAGCCCAACCCAAAATCTGAATTTTGCCCTAATTTCACCTATATATAGAGCACCTCCTCATTCATTATTAGACACATTATTCATATATTATTCTATGTCTTAGAGACCTAGAATAAAACTCTCTCTTGAACCTTTGCCGAATTTCCTAGCTGTTCGAAGGAGGAATACATCGGAGCTCTTGGAACTTGCTGTCGAGGATCAATTGCGTGCGCACCCTCGAAAATTACTAAAAGACTCCAGAGTTTCCAAATCGTAAGTATTCTATCAAAGTATTACGGTTATATACATGGTATGTATTGACATATTTTATACTACTATATAATCATCCTACAGTTCGTCGCTTGTTGGGTTTGAAACACAAAATTTTCAAATTTCGTTACGTACACGAACCCAACGAAATCCTTCAGTGGCATCAGAGCCAGGGCTGTTTTGTGTGATTATGTAGTAATTATTGATAATAATATGGATTAAAATTTGTTTAAATCTGAAATTTTATATCGTTTGAAGCTTGAAAACCTAATATCTTAAAGGCACATCATACTTGTCTCCCAAACTATTAAACAATGATGTAATCGAGGAAGTCATTCCGAACTAACTCTTCTAAGTCGATGTGCGTAACCGGTTCACTGCGAACATGGTGCACTGAAGCGAAGAACGAGAAGGGATTGGATGATGGTTGATGAACGTGTTGTTTTATAGTGAAGGGTAACGAATATCAAGCTGCAAATCTGACACTGAACCAGTTTTAGGGTTTCGAAAATGCAGATTTTGTGTTTCTGAGATGGAGGCGCTGCGACACCATGATGGAGCACAGCGGCGCCACCTAGGGTTTGACAAGACGTCGTGGCTCCATGGTGGAGCGTCGTGGCACTATTCATCCCGACAGGAAAAAAAATTAATCAGAAACTGAAGTTTTAAAAGTTTCAGATTCTGATTCTGAAGTTTAAGAGTTTCAGAATCTGATTCTAAAGTTTAAGAGTTTCAGAGTCTGATTCTGAAGTTTAAGAGTTTCAGAATCTGATTATGAAGTTTAAGAGTTTCAGAATCTGAAAATAAAACTTTTTCAAATAAGCAGATTTGGTTCCTTGGGGCAAATCTGTAATTAATTTAAAATCTGGAAATTACAGACAGGTCCCTGAAATCTGAAAAATATTTTCTGAAAATTAAAATTATATTTTTTGAATTTAAAGGGGTTCAAAATTGAAATTTTAAATTTTTGAGGGACTAAACTGTAAATTCTAAAAATTTGGAATTTACAGAAATAACCTGAAAATCAGTTTTTAAAATCAGAAAATATTTTTGGATTAGACTTAAATTTTAGAGTTTAAACAAGTTAACCCATGATTATTATTAATTGTATATTACTGAATAATATACGAACTATATGCTAAGTGTATAAATGCGTACATTTAATTATTAGCATAATGTCCGCTATAACTGTCTGGGTAGGCGGTGCCCAGTAATTGATCAAACCATCTTATATCATGCCTATTGGGTTGATAGTTCCCAACTATATGTTTTTTAGAAATTGCATGATTAAATGTCGTATTGGATATGACACAAATTGTTGATCTTGGTTAAAATCCCCGAAACTAAAATATTCCCCAAATTTTAAATACAAGTCTAAATTAAAACGCGTCGTCCATTATAATTGTTAGAGTGCAAGATCCTTTTCGGCGATACGAGTATTTATGCCAAAGCATTTGCTCTAAGTCTACGAGTACCCAGACTCTTTCATAGATGTGTTTTGAATGTAAAGATAGATGATAAACTTTTATGAGTATTTACACCAAAGTGTTTGCTGACAAAGGCCAAATTTACTTAGATATATAAACACAGTCTTGTAATGGGGTTGACTTGCTTAAACAAATCTTGGCGCCAAAATGTCGGACTAATCTAAGGACGCAAGATTAAATATAATATTTGATCAACCAAGAGTTGCAAATACGTTTTGCAATTGATTTAGAACCTACCAAGATGTGTTATTGAAGTTATCAGTCAAAGCAAACGCGGAGATAACATAGGCTTGGATCTTGGCCCATTATGACCTTAAATTAATATAGGTTCGTATTTTACCATGGGGTCGTAGAAGTATGTTAAAATAGTGGGAGTTAATTAAACAAAAGTCCATGTTGATTAGCCTAAACGAATGTTTATAATAGGAAATAAATTTGAGTTTAATTTCCTGTCTATCTAACTCTTCAGATTATCAAAATGTCGAGCCTATCATTGAAAATATTGATGGAAATGAACAAACTTACTGGATCCAACTATCTAGACTGGCTAAAGAATCTGAGAATTGTTCTAAGGCAAGAAAAGATAGAATACGTATTGGACAAAGTATTTCCCACAGTCCCTGCCGAGGATTCTGCAGAATATGCCACATTCGATAAGGTAGCCTACCAGAAGAACCTAGACGACGCCACTTCAGCACAGTGCGTGATGTTGTCTTCCATGTCAGTGGAGCTTCAGAGACAACACGAAAACATGGGCCCTAACGAAATGCTCGAACATTTGAAAAGTCTCTACGACTCTCAATCCCAAACTATGGAATATGAGTTGTTGATAGAACTCTTCAAGTGTAAGCTAAGTGAAGGGGCCAAGTGTCTCAACATGTGTTGAAGATGATAGGGCTGATATAAAGGATGGTCTCGATTGGTGTAAAGCTGCAGAAAAAGGTCGCTTCCACCCTCATCCTGAACTCTCTCCCTCGTTCGTTCGAGAATTTTATTGTAAACTACAATATGAACGGAACGAAGGCGAGTCTGCCGGAGCTATATAACATGCTCAAGACCTTTGAATATTCAACTACCAAAGGAAAAGCTATGTTTATGGTGAGCTCTACTAGATGGCCTAAGCCGAAAGGTAAGGAATGGAAGAAGAAGAAGGGAAAAGCATTCGTTGCGCCCTCAGCTACAAAGCCTAAATGAGGTCTGAAGAAAAAGAAGAAGAAGAAGAAGGTGAATCCGGCTAAGAATGTATGCCTCAACTGTAATAAGAAGGGGCATTGGAAGAAGGACTGCACTGCACTAGGAGAAGGAAAAGCACCAGGTGTTTCTACCTCTAGTGGATAAGGTATGTATGTCATTGAGATAAATATGTCTATAAATAACTCTCATTCCTGGGTATTGGATACCGCTTGTGGCTCACACATTTGTACCAATGTGCAGGGGCTAACTGACAGCAGGAATGTTAGACCAAGAGAGGTGGACCTACGCGTTGGAAATGGAGCACGAGTGGATGCTGAGCGCGTAGGAACTTATAGATTAAATTTGCTTTCTGGCTATTGTCTAGTGTTAAATGATTGTTACTATGTACCCTCGTTAACGAGGAATATCATTTATATCCCTGTTTTAGACATGGAGGGTTTTTCCTCATATATTTATAATGACAGTCATGTACTGTCTTTTGATAATGTTATATATGGAACTGCTCCTCTTGTGGATGGATTATATACACTAAACTATAGTCGAGAAATATTCAATGTACAAAATAAATGAGCTAAGATAAGTAATAGAAACTCTATATACCTATGGCATTGTAGACTTGGTCATATCAACGAAACAAGGATAGCAAGGTTAAGGAAGCTTGACTACCTCGAACCATCTGACTTGGAGTCTTATGGTAACTGCGAATCTTGTTTGAAAGGTAAGATGACCAACAAGCCACTTACTGGAAAGGGTGTGCGAGCCAAGAAGGTGCTTGAGTTGGTACATACTGATGTATGTGGACTATTCTCGACTCAAGCTAAGGGATGTTTCATTTACTTCATTACTTTTACTGACGACTTCACAAGGTATGGATATGTGTATCTTATGAAACACAAATCTGAGGCCTTCGAAAAGTTCAAGGAGTACAAGTCTGAAATAGAGAAACAATTCACAACGAGTATCAAGACCCTTCGATCTGATCGAGGAGGTGAATACTTGAGCAAGGAGTTTCTAGATTACTTAAAGCTACATAGAGTCCAATCAGAATATACACCTCCTGGAAAACCACAGATGAATGGTGTTATCGAAAGTAGAAACCGAACCTTATTGGATATGGTTCGATCCATGATGAACTTCTCAGCTCTACCGACATACCTTTGGGGACATGTTATACAAACCTCAATATATGTTCTGAACAAGGTTCCTTCTAAGTCAGTAGAAAAGACACCATATGAGATATGGTGTGCCAAGAAGCCAGCTCTTAAACATATGAGACCCTGAGGGTGCCCTGCATATGTTAAGAAGATGTTCACTAACAAGTTGGAATCCAAAAGTGAGAAATGTTACTTCGTGGGGTATCCAAAGGAAACTAAGGGATACTACTTCTATCTTCCTGGAGAACATAAGGTCATTGTTTCCAGGAACACAACTTTCCTTGAAGAAGAATATGTCTACAAGGAACATAGTTGCACAGAGATAGAACTTGAAAAAATTCAAGAACCGCGAGATAACATAGAGGTTGAATCCTTGTCGAATGACCAAGGCAAGAATTCAGTGGGAGTATTTGGCGAAGATTGGGTACTTCAAGTACGCCATTCGGCCAGTGGGAGTGTTACGAGGAACAATGCAGAAATGCAAGATCCTCCTACACAGCCTTTGGGAGTAGATGCAATAGTTACACCTCCTCCCATTCAAGAAATACATGAAAATGATATTCTTGAAAGCTCTCAAGTTAGTGGATTATCCAACACACAAGAACCCTCTCACAATCAGAACATACCAAGCATTGAACTGCAAAACAATCAACTCCGTAGGTCCACTAGGACTCATCGTCCTTCTGAAAAACTAAATATACTTGTGGAAACACACAGTGAGATAGATGTTCTCGATAACGATGAGCCTACAACCTATAGCGAAGCAATGTTAGACATTGATTCGAAGAGATGGCAAGAAGCCATGAAATCCGAGATGGAATCTATGTACATCAATCAAGTGTGAAACTTGATTGATTTGCCAACTAGGGTTAAACCCATAGGATGCAAATGGGTCTTCAAGAAGAAGATCGATGCATTTGGCAAGGAATAGACTTATAAAGCAAGGTTGGTGGCTAAAGGTTATAATCAACGATATGGGGTCGATTATGATGAAACTTTTTCACCTGTTGCTAAGATTAAGTCCATTCGGATTTTGCTTGCAATAGCTGCATATTATGACTATGACATTTGGCATATGGACGTCAAAACCGCTTTCCTCAATGGTAATCTAGTTAAGAAAGTGTATATGAAACAACCTGAGGGTTTTTCATCTAAGTCCAAACCAAATGTTGTATGCAAGCTACAGAAGTCCATTTATAGGCTCAAGCAAGCCTCGAGGAGTTGGAACATTTGCTTTGACAAGGCTATCAAGTCATTTGATTTCGTCAGAAGCAAAGAGGATCCTTGTGTTTACAGTAAACGCAAGGATGGGAGTATTTCCTTCATTATTATATATGTAGATGACATATTGATAATGGGAGACAATAAGACTCTCTTGCAGTCAGTCAAAGAGTGGTTGTCCAGTACCTTCATGATGAAGGATTTAGGTGAATCCTGCTATATTCTTGGAATTAGGATCTATAAAGATAGACATAATAGATTGTTGGGGCTGTCACAGTCAGTCTATATAGACTTAGACGTTTTTCTATGGAAAATTCCAAGAAAGGCGGTCTACCTATCGGTTAAGGCATCAAGTTATCTAAGAAGGACAGTCTTTCTAATGCTATAGTACTTGAGCACATAAAAATGATCCCATATGATTCTGCTATAGGATCGATCATGTATGTCATGACCTGTAGCAGGCCAGATGTGGTCTTTGCACTTAGTATGACTTGCAAATTCCAGCAGAATCCTGGGGAAGAACACTGAAAAGCAGTTAAGAGTATTCTTAAGTATCTTAGACGAACTAAAGATTACTTCTTAGTCTATGGTGGGGGAGAAAAGCTAGCTGCTACTGGGTACACTGATGCTAGCTTCCAGATGGATCTTGATGACTTTAAATCTCAGTCTGGGTACACGTTCATTTTCAATGGTAGAGCAGTGAGCTGGAAAAGTTCCAAACAAGCTACAATTGCTGATTCGACAATAGAAGTTGAGTACATTGCTGGATCGGAAGATGGTAAAGAAGTTGTCGCGATTTATGAGTTCTTGAAGGAACTAAGGGTAGTTCCGAGTGCCAGTTGTCCAATAATTTATTGTGACAACACTAGTGCGATTGCATATGCTAAGGAACCAAGATAAACAAACAGAAATAAACATGTACCAAGGAAATACCACATACTCAGGGAGATGGTGGAGACTGAAGAGATTAGATTAGACTATGTTCCCATAGAGGATAATCTAGCTGACCCATTCACTAAACCATTAAGCTTAGTCAAGCATAATGGTTATTTTGAGAATATGGGCATTATATATGTTAAAGATTGGCCCTAGGCCAAGTGGGAGATTGAAAGTATATGTATTTCCTAGAGACAATCTATATTAGGACAAATGTACTTTATACACGTTCGTATTATTATTAATAGAGATTAATATTTTGGCATTTACAATTATTGAATCATTAGTTGATTGTTTGAAATATTCTATAATATGCATCCCTAGAGGTTACGTTGTTATTAATAGTGTGAGATATTAATAATATAACGTAACTCTTAAAATAGCCTCGACTAATAATCATCGGGAATGGAATATCGATGATATGTGATAAGTCGACATGGGGTCTGCATCACATCCTTAGAGGATGTAACATGTCGCACCTGCTACGAGTAATGGCTACTCGTGATGGACACATGGATACTTTGGAAGTATTGGTATACCCTGCTGATATAATGTTTGTTATACATGTCTAAAGTATGATCAGCGTGTGGGAGATAGAAGTCCTTAGACTTGAGGTCAATACACACCTTGTCTACAGAGTAATATATTTTGATCCTGTCCTAAGCTCAAATGCCTTATAGGTTGAGATACGGCTTGTATTGGGTACATTACGATGTGGATTAAAGGTGGTAGTTGAGCCAAGATTAGGATTCATTTCTCGAGTGTATATTCGAGAGAACACTCAGCTTCTCAGTGATATTGGGTTGACTAAGTCGTTGGCCAATGCAATAGACATATCTAGAATATGGTCTTGTTGTCAACCAATATAGATGAGATATAATGATCAAGCCATTTGGATAGACATTTGGCAAATCCAAGCTTGATCGAGTGCGTCGAGAATGAAAGGATTTTATCTTCCCACATAGAGGTTCAGTTTACTGGATTCGTGTAAATATACTTCACATATTGAGTTCGTCTTACAGCGCCGTCTAGGAGTTCCGTGTAGACCCTAATATGATTAGTGTCGATATGTGAAGACATGTAGGGTAACATTATGTCAATTGTTTCTTCGATCTAAGGGTGTATTGAGAAAGTGTTAAATATTCTATTTGGAATCGAGATATTTAAATTAATAATAACTATGGGATAATTTCTATTTGATGGAAATTATTTAATTAAGTCAAGATTGGATTTTGGATTTAATTCAAAATGCTGAAAATATTTTGTGAAAAGGGCGAGGCGTCGCGGTGCCCAATGGGCATAGCCGCGACGCTAAGTGGGCAGCAGGCCAAATCAGATTGGCCTGCTGCAATTCGTTTTGTGCCAGGCTTTGAGCCCAACTCAAAATATGAATTTTGCCCTAATTTCACCTATATATAGAGCACCTCATCATTCATTATTAGACACATTATTCATATATTATTCTAAGTCTTAGAGACCTAGAATAAAACTCTCTCTTGAACCTCTGCCGAATTTCCTAGATGTTCGAATGAGGTATACATCGGAGTTCTTGGAACTTGTTGTCGGGCATCAATCGCGTGCGCACCCTCGAAAATTACTAAAGACTCCCGAGTTTCCAAACCGTAAGTATTCTATCAAAGTATTATGGTTATATACATGTTATGTATTGACGTGTTTTATATTACTACATAATCATCCTACAGTTCGTCGCTTGTTGGGTTTGAAACACAAAATTTTCAAATTCCGCTGCGTACACGAACCCAACGAAATCCTTCAATAAATAGAAATCATTGCTTGTTCCTATGGCTATTCAAGTTGCAGTTTCACTGCTTAACCGTCGTTATATGAAAAGTTTTGGAGTAATAACTATTGAACTTTAATTATATATTTAGATAGATTAAATTATTACTACTATGTAATATTTAATTAGATAGTTTATTACATTTTGATGTATTGCATGGACAAAATCATAATCTAACTTTGAAGATAAGAGAGGGGATAATACATATTTTTCCCTTTGAACTTGTTTGTTTTGTTTTTTCTCCAAAAAAACACTTAACTTCGCAGGGTTCTTATGACCCCTCTTGGTGTTTGAAGTATATCATTTACCCCCTTACATTGGGTGTGTGTTAGGCACTTCCGTTCGGTATTTAAAAAACTTCGATACTCTAATTTATCAATTGTATATGTCAAATATTGTACAAAAATTAGTTGGTACTGTTTCAGTATGTTTTCGATTGGTGGAAAGTAAGTTTGAAAGATTATTCAATAATGACAATACAACTAAGGATAGCGTGGATATTTTAGAGGTAATGATAAAAAAAAAAAAACACCTAAACTATTATTTTTCTACAAGTTTCACGTCCTAACTATCCGTTGTTCTGTTTATCTACCTAAACTATCATTGTCTATGTATTAAAAGACACATCGATAAAATGTTGATGATGCGTCTGGTACACACTCTTTTTTTGTTGAATAATGCTAGTGAAAATCATGCCCTAAAAACTCCTTCAAAGAGATTTAAATGATATTATACATGAAAAAAAGTGTGTGAGTAGGTTAAAAACCTCTCTAAACTATGGCTGGCCAAAGGGACGGGTCGGCCCGATCCCAACCCGACCCCGCTATAAAAAAAATTGTACCGGGACGGGATCTGGGCTCATCCCGCCCAGGCCCGGTCCCGCCAGCCCCGACCCGCCTCGGTCCCGCCCCCTATCCCGCCCGACCCCTCCCCTTTGCATAAAATAGTTGTTGCACCAACGGCCATTTTATATTTTGGCCGTTGTGCAACGGCCATTTTTGGCCTCCCCCAACCCCCTTAATATTTATTTTTAACCCCTAAGTTATTATATTTACACTTTAATCCAATTTTCCAACTATAAATACTTCATTTTCTCTTCATCTTTCTCACAAATCTTCCTACAATCTCTCTAATCTCTCAATCTATCTCTCTACAAGTCTACATTGTCTACTAAATATTCAATTTTATTTATTCATTTGGGAGTGAAGTTGGCAACTATCTTGAGGATCTTCCATCGAGCAAAGTTTCAATTTTCAACCTCTCGATTACACATCAACGTTATGTCGGCGTTTGGTACATTCGTTCCTTCATTAAATTATTGTTATTTTTTATTTTATTTAGCGCACTTAATTTTATTTACTTTAATTATTTATTTGTATAATTAAAATGGAATGATTGAAACGTATGATTGCGGGTAAGGGTAAGGCTCATGCTTCTTCTAGTAGGAGTAACAAGGGCAAGGGTACTTCTTCTAGTCATCCTATTTCTAGATAGGATGATTTGGTTGATACTGAATTTTTTCCTGAAATACCATTAGATTTAGACGATGAGATATTTTCTGAAACTCAACAAGACTTTAATTTAGAAGATGATCTAGATGACACACTCACTAATGTAGATGACATATCCACTAGTGCACCTCCAAATGAAACGTCTCATATTCCCCCCTATTATGAGACGAGGCCCAACAAAACAAAAATTAAAATCTGATGCATAATTTTTTGATAGGGAGGAAGAGAATCAAGTAGCTAGAAGTCTAATTTGTAAAAATATTTATAAATTTAAAATGGAAAAAGGTCAGGGTGGGACGGGAGGTTTATTGAGACATGTACAAGGTTTTCACCAAGCTAGGTGGAATCAACACCTGGCTGAAAAATCGGGTGCGCCGGTGCCCTCTCAGTCGGGATAAGGTTCACATACTATCCCGAATCAAGTACATGGTCAAATTAACCCTATGACGGGGGGGAATTGTAGGCCCTAAATACGATAAACATAGAGATAGGGAAGCAATAGCAAAATTAGTTGTTGTGGAGGGTTGGCCTTTTTCATTTCCTTCCTCTCCCGGTTTTATTCATTATATTAGAGATATGTATAATCCTGCATTTAACGATTTTCCTAGATCAATTGTTAAGAGAGATGTATTTAAATTTGCACATGAATATCAACAGTATTTACGTTATTCCTTATATTATTTTCCTGGTAAAGTATCTATCACGTCTGATATAGGCCGTAGTACTAACGGCCATGATTATTTAACGGTAACATGTCATTGGATAGATTATATTATCTTACTATTTCAACTATGTTGTTTTATATAGCTCTAATATTTTTATTGCTTAGTGAATATATGCAAAAACCAGCTTATAAAATACCTATTAAAAATGTTTATCAAAATAAAAAAATATTTTATTCCTATTTACACTATTTGTATTATTGGTGTTGTATTAAATTCGACTATTGAAATAGACGATTGTAAAACATTTATCGAAACTATTTATGATTGTGTAGCAGTACTTCCACCTCCAACTCCAAAAAATTCAAATGATCCACCACCTATTGAACAAACTAAAGAAGAAGTATTGTCTAGCATACAAGATGAATGCAAAAAAGTATAAAGGCATTACCAACAAGAAAGTGATAGCAACCAACCGGCTTCCATACTATATTCTTCTTCTTCAATATAACCTCAAAAAAGACATGTTGTGTCTGCGGCTAGTATTGAAAGCCTCAGACATAGAATGTATAATGGTAACACTACTAACCAAGTTTGATGTTTTTGTTTTGCAGGGTATTGTACTGTACCGAGCAGTTCTCAATGAAGAAGGACGTGAAGACTTGTTGAAATATTTGAGGCAGAATGAGAAGACATTTCCAACACTGTCAAAGATGGATCGCGATGTGTTGAACATTCAAGCGTCATCAACAGCGTCTGAAAGCGCTTTTTCGGCCGATAGATTTCAAATAGGAGAGCACATACACTCATTAGCGGGAGACAGCTTGGAGATTACAGTATTATTCAGAGATTAGATACGATCAGAGCGGAGAAGGTGCAGTCAACCAGAGATCAACGAAGAAGATGAAAACTACAACGATATCTTATCCAATGGAGGTGGAAGCGACGTCGAACAATTTGACCAACAAATACCAATTCCAACCGAAGAACCACAAGAAATTATAAAGAAACAAGAAAATGTGTTTTTACGTATGTAATTTTTTTAATTGTAATTTTACTATGTTATTTGCAACTTTCAACACCACAAAGTTGCAATTTTGAAATTGTATTACAAAAAAATCATATTTCTATTAAATAATATAATAGGCACAAAAACAACCTTGAGATATTTTTATTACACTATCTTGTTCAATTATTGAGTTGTTTATATATAAAAAAAATGGAAAATCCCGATCCCGACCCCGCCCCGCCCCGATAATACCGGTACCACGGGATCGGGATCGGGACCGGGATGGGACATCGGCGGAACCCGCCAGTCCCGCCGGGTATCGATCCCGCCCTACCCTCGTTCGGCCAGGACCCGCCCCGTATCCGCCCTATTGGCCACCCTTACTCTAAACTATCATCCTTTTACGAGTTTAATACCTAAACAGTCACACTTGTTGACCATAGTTTTAAATTCCTCAGCTCTATATTATTGTTTGGAAGCTGATACTTAAAATAGATAAAAATATAAATTAACCCCTAAATTATATCTGAAATTTCTGTATCACACTCAAACCATTAAGACGACATATTACACGACAATCATCCTTTGATAAACATATAACTAGTTGCACAAGGGATACTACACTCACCTACCACATTAGCAACATATCAACGCCAAATCAGCGCCACGCCAAAAATCTTTTAAATTTTAATTTTATATTCTTTTCCTTATTCACTTAATTTTTCTTTTATTAATTATATTTATAATTCGGTCACCACCACGTCGTCAATTTCACCACCGTGACTAAATTAATTTAATTCTTTTTTCTTTTTCATTTACTTTTTCTCTTTCTCCTTCTTCAACATCACTATTCATCCTTTCCTCACAATCATCACTTCACTTCCATAACTTTTACGAGTCTTTTGGTGAATAGAACGAAATCAAGACTAATAGACCCACTGGAGCAAGATCAAAGCTCCCAAAATGTTGCAATGAAATCGGGGTTACCTGAGGAATACAAGAAGAAGAAGAGGCGGAGGAGAAGAGGGGGTGGAGTGAAATCGGTTTTTTATTAGTTAAAAATTATTTTTATTGTAATTTTGATTTCACTTTTTATTATTTAATTATAATTTTTTTTCATAGAACATCAACTCGTGTTCGTAGAGTGATATTAAATTCACTTTAAAGATTATGAGTATAATTGATAATCTTAATAATTTGAGTGTCATATCGAGATTTTCGGTATGTTTTAGGTCAATCTTATGTCTTTTGCTTTTAAAATAAATAGAAATAGGATCAAACAATCCATTCAAAAACCTTTGAGCTCTGATCAGTGGATTAAATAAACTCTTTCTGCACCCCTACATCGACTTCATCCTCAATAAATGTTCTCAATTTAGGAGTCAAAGTTAGTTTGGGGTGACGCCAATTCCCAATCTTTTCCTCCTTCATCACAATCGGATCCACCACTCACAAAGCACAAAAAATGGAGTCTGAAAGGGAGCAGATAAGAATTATCCAAACAAGACCTCTTGTATTGTGTGTAGTTTAAATATAATGTTATATAGTCATTAAATCCTTCGGCATGTAACATGAAAAGTTCATTTTATGTAACCGTAAAGAATCGATTTTGGGCCTAACTCAATCGCAAAAACTAGCTTGTAGGTTGAGGATTGTCCAAGTTCATATAAGGATTACATGTTCTCATTCTATATCCGATGTGAGACTCTTAACACTCCCCGCACGCCCAAATCCCATTAACTGGAGCGTGGATGACATAATTTGGGGATCCAAATTCTATGTTCACCATTAACCAAAGGATTTATCGGTGAACATAGAATTGAGATATTGGACATGAGTTTGATATCTTGATTGAAGTATGAGGTAAAAATGCATTGAGGTATCTTGATTGAAGTATGAGGTAAAAATGCATTGAGGTTGTTGTAAATTTAAGTAATGGACAAGCCTCTAAGTTGTAGATTGAATAGGTGTTTGACTTTATCTTCTTAGTTTATCAATCTAGGTTGAACAAGAGAAGAGTAGAAACTTAGTATGAGGTAAACGGCCTGAGGAATCAATGATTTTCTAGTGCTGCAGTGGAGAAACAAAAAAAAACAAGAAGTTAAATATGTGAAAGAAAGTGATCTTGGAGTGTGGGTTGCTTTGCTTTGCTTTGACAAATACTTTTTTTATAGTCAACGATTCATTTTAGGCTTCCCAGGGGCCTGATGAAAAGGCAGCCAAAGGTGCTGCTAATTAAGATGTATTCCATTCAACTTTCATCAGTAGGTGAACTTATTTGTGAATCCATGAGATATATCAGAACACCAACCGGTCCCCCTTCCTTTGTTTTTCTAATTCCCAGAATTTACGAAAAGTAGATATCTTATCTCCTGGTGTTTCCTGTTCAGTGGGAAAAGCTGACTACATTTATCCACCATAGAGAATAAGTGCACAAACTGACTTCGATGACCTTCTCAAAAGAATTGGTTAGTACTTCTTTAGTGATGTTTTGAACTTTAAATTGCTATTGTTTGATCCACTAGTTTGATTTCTCTTTTGTATTGTTTTTGGGTTCAGGTTCCTACCTGGAATATGCTAAAGATTGCATTTTTTTATGCTGGTCGTGTCTTGCTGTTAAATTGGGCTCGGCTTTTTCATCAAGTGACTTTTTCTTGACACTCCATATTGCATTCCTTGTTTTAATAACTGGAACCCTCTTCGTACTTCTTAGCATGTATGTTTCAGCGTTTGTTTTATCGATGTTGAAGATTTGACTGGTATTGGTGTATAGTTATTTCTCCCTGCATGTGAATGTACTTGAAATCTGCTAAGCTTGCTTGTATAATTGGATTAGTGGATCTGGATAAATCCTTACTTTTGGTAATTGACTAGATTCCTACTTCAATTAAATCTTTTTGGGGAAATTTAATATTCTGTAATTAAAATTTTCAATTTTGAAATCTAAGAGGCTTCTGATCAATCCTTTGGTTATGAGAACGGCAGATAATTTGCTTTTGTTGCGATATTGGACAAGAACTTGATGATCGAGTATGAGGTAAAAATGCAATCTGATCGTTGTAAATGTAAGTAAACGACAAACCTTTTAAGTTATAGATTGAATAGATGTTTGACTTTCAGCTCGTAGTTTGCAAATCTAAGTCAGTAGTGATCAAGTAGCTAAATTTACATTCTGCCATATTGAAGTTTGTTGAATCAAAATCATTTCATGCTGTCACAAGTCGTCAAAGAAAATAGATGTGAAGCTTGTGCAGCATGAGCAGTCTGAAATCATGTATAAAATAGTGTTTTGCTTCATCTAGTTCTGGATGTTCTTTTTATTGATAAGTAACTCATTGGGTCATTACTGAAAAACTGTTTATCATTATGTGATGATTTTCCCTATGAATCAACTGCCAACTTTTTCATAGTAGTTTGAAGTTAGAGAGACCGCTCTTTATCCCCCTTCCTCGCAACTAGGTGGCACACCTGCTTTTGTCTTATGTTGCTCAGACTCTTCAAAAGTACTGACGAGTTCATGTCAGATCCTTCAAAAGTAGTGCATTTTTGGAGGATCCTACACAGGTGCAACAACATTTTTGGAGACTCCGAGCAACATAGCTTTTGTGTACAGTCTGTAAAACTGCTACTAACTCAATATAGCATCCAGTTTTTTGCATTGTTACTCAAGTTTCAATTAATCTTTTTTATTTTTTGATAAGTTAAAGTTTTATTAGCAAATAGTACCAAGATAGTACTACAGCAAATACAAAGGGAAGGACTTGTTTTACATTACATATTCAGGTATTCTAACTCCCCTTTCATCCAAAAGTACAAATTCTGCATACATCTATACTTAAACAACTGAGATCATCTCCTTTATATACTCAAAACATTTTCTATTTCTTTCCCTCCATATAGTCCACGCAATGCACAGAGGGATAGTCATCCACATTTTCTTGTGAATTTTACCAGAAGCATAACAAACTTTTAAAGCTGTGACGTGCTGCCATAAATTCCAAAAGTTATCAAGAACACAGTCCAGATCTACCAAGTAAAGCTGCACTGTACGAAATATGATCAGCAGATTCAGTGGACCTGCTGCAAAGCTTATACCCTCCTTTTTGCAAGTTCTCATGGGTTAGACAAGCCCTACCAAACAGTATTATCAAAAGCGCAAAAAAGCTCTACGGTCCGTTTGGGGCTTTAAAGTGCAAAGTGCAAATAAAGCGTGAGCTTTGATGAAAAAGGTGCAAATGGAGGAACAAAATACAAATGTATATGTTTAGTTCAGGATTAATAATAATAAGCATGAATAACAAATACCCATACAAAGAATTGAAAAGAAAATACGATAAGGTGAAATATCAATTGTTTAGTGTTGCCTCTTTAGGAGACATTCATTGGCAAGAAAAAAGTATGTCTTAGAGACTTGATGATGATACTGAAGTGTACATTAAGCGAGGTGAATCGATCATGTTTTGCGCCTCGCTTCAGGGCTTAAGCACACATTTGACAACATTGCTACCAACCACCCAAACAAGCCACTTTAGGAGGGTCTAATGTCTTCCAAATCATCTTCCATGGCCAAGAATCAACATGTTCAACAGAATTTTCATGAAGCAATCTGTAGCAAGAGTTCACAGAGTATTCTCCATCTTTACTTGCCTTCAAAAATGCAGCGTCATAATTATGCCCGTCTAACACTACAGATTGCATTTTACACAAAATATCCACCCCAACATCTTTCAACTACCAGTCATTAAAGTCCCATCTGAAGTGAAAATTCCATCCTGCAATACTAAAACAATCAGCCTGCAGTATATCAGAAAATCTCGCCAGCTTGTATAAGACTACAAATTGATCCTTAAGCAGCCTTTCTCCAACCCAATTATCTCTCCGTACAGTGATGCCAAAGGCCCTAAAGCGAGGCACAATACATGTATAGCTTTATGGGCGCTTCAGTGTCGTCATCAAGGCTCTAAGGCATGCTTTTCCTTGCAAATGAGCGGAATCTTGAAGATGCAACACGAAACAATTGATATTTTACTTTATTGTATTTTTTATCCAATTTCTTGGTCCATATTTTTGTTTTTCATGCTTATGATTACTAATCTTCGACTACAAATACATATTTGTACTTATTCTACATTTGCGCCTTTTTTCAAAGTAAAGCCTACATTTTATTTGCGCTTTCCGCTTAAAGACCCAAAGGACCTCAGAGCTTTTTTGCGCTTTTCGCTTTTGATAACACTGTTTCCGTAACATAATTCTTTTTCCATCTCCCACCATCAAGACAATATTCTTAGCAAAGTCTTCCGATAGTTTAGAAATTTGTTTCCAAATATACCCACCATAAGTTGTTTTAACAGGTTTTGGAGCCCATAAACCTTCTCTGCCATATTTGATTTCAACAACAGTTTTCCAAGTTGCTTCTTTTCCATCATTGAACCTCCAGTCCTCCACAACCATTTACGAAGTAGGCTTTTATTATGAAATTTGAGGTTCCTTACTTCCAGCCCTCCATCTTTATTTCTTCTCACTAAATGAAACTTCTTTTTCTCCGCATTTTCCTACCACAAAAAATTCCTTCAAATTATGTCAACTGCTTCTCCACCTTAACTGGAATAGGTAGAAGGGACATATGATATGTAGGAGTACACCATCTAAAACACTATTAATCAAAGTCAATCTTCCGCCAAGAGAGATTGATTTTTCCAAGGAGCTACTTCTTCTCACATTTTTCAATTACACCTCGCCACGCATTGTTGTCCTTAGTTTTTGCACCCAAAAATAGCCCCAAACAAGTGGTTGGAAGCTCCTCAATCTTCCATCCCAAGACCTCTGCCAGGGGATCAATATTATTACCAGCACTGATAGAGCAAATAGAACCCTTGGACAGATTTATTTTTAATCCGGTAACAACTTCAAATGCCAACAACACCGCTCTTAAATGGAGAATTTGTTCATAATATGCCCCACCAACAAAAGTATATCATCCGCGTATAAAATATGTGAGGACTCCCTGCCACAAGTTTTGTTCATTTCTTCTTGCCTCCAATGGAAGTCCCAGATATTTTGTAGGGAATTTCTCCACCTTACACTCCAACAAAGCTGCTAAATCTTCAACCCCGTCATCAGCATTAATGCTAAATAGGCTACTTTTTGATAGGTTAATCTTCAATCCAGTAAGAGCTTCAAAAATTAAAACGACCCCTCTGAGATGAAGAATTTGTTCTTTCTCTGCCTCATACATAATAATGGTATCATCCGCATATAAAATGTGTGAAAGCAAAAACATATTACCCCTGTTACTGCCAATATTAAGACCCTTAATCCATCCTAAGTTTTCAGTTTTTATTTTTATTTTTATTTTTATAGTCACTGATTCTGTAATTGAATCAGACATTGGAGGAATACTCCTTAGTATATTATTCCAACAGTGAGAGTTAATTTTAGGTGTACAAGTAAATCTATCAAAGGAAATAAAATCAGAAAGTCCCTAAATATCTCTACTGAAGATTGTGCTATGTATCTTATATAAAGATGAGTCTGTACATTTTGTAACACTCCCCCCTCAAGTTGGAGCATAGCTATTAATCATGTTCAATTTGTTACAAAGATACTCCACCCAAGTTCCCTTAAAATCCTTTGTGAATATATCATCCAATTGATCCTCTTTCTTCACATAACCAGTAGAAATCATGCTCTCTTGACAAAGTGACAGTCAACCTCAATATGTTTTGTCCGTTCAAGGTTCACTGGGTTTGAGTCAATGTATAGAGCAGCTAGATTATCACACTTTAGTTTTGCGGGAGACAAAGGCTTCAAACCAACATCAGCTAAGAGGTAATGTATCCATAGTATTTCACATGAGGATTGAGAGCTCTATACTCGGATTTTGCACTAGATCGAGATATAATATTTTGATTCTTCTCCAAGACACTGGATTTCTACCAACAGAGATGCAGTAGCCAGTAGTAGATCGTCAACCAATTCTTGATCCATCCAAATCAACATCTGCAAAACACTCAAAATGAGTATGTTTGTGATCACTATACAATATGCCAAAGCCAGGAGCTCCTTTCAAATAGCAGAAGATTTGTTATAAAGTTGCGCAACGTTTGATAGTCGGTGCAGACATGAATTGACTGGCAATACTAACTGCATAGACAATATCTAGACGGGTCACTCTGAGGTAGTTTAGCTTCCCAACTAACCTTACTATCATCCTTAGTGACCATTGATGTGCCAAACGGCTTGGCTCCCAACTTTTCAGTTTATGCAAGTAGGTCAGGTACATACTTTCTTTGGGACAAGAAAGTCCTTTTGTTGCTACTTTTATGCCCAAGAAGTATTTCAGTTGCTCATTTTTGGTAAAACTTCTTGAGAAGAAATCCCTGCACAATCATCTCCTTTTCGAAGAGCAATAGGAAGGTCACGATTTTCTAGAGGATCAAATGGAGGAGGATCTGATGATGAAGGAATTGATGTATCATCAGTTTCTCGCCTCCTCGTAAACTTGAACAGTTGATGGTATTGCTGGTGCGATGGTGCAGTTGCTGAAAGCATAATAGTTGATTGGTGCTCATAGAAGTACTAGGAAATGATGGAACATTATTTGATTGTTCAGAGAACGAGTTACCTGATAGACTAACCACTCATCATCCTCCCCCTGATTTGTAGAAATGAGGGATAGAAGAATGGTAGTCTCTGAAAATATTACATTAGTTGACACCAGATATTTGGCAAGTTCAATAGAATAACATTGATATTCCTTATGAAGCGAGAATAGCCCAAGAAAACACACTTCAATGCCTTGGGGTCCAACTTGGTAACAAATGGCCAACCATTTCGAACATTATGTGCTTCCGAACACCTTAGGTTCCACTGGGATTAGTGACTTGTTGAAAAAAGAACACATGTCATCAATTAATTAGAAAACATGTCGTCGAGACTGCATCGGCCCAAATAATCAACTTTAATCCAAACTATTTTTTGTAAAGGAATTTGTGAAGTGAAGCAATTTATAAATAGTGGGTCACTCAATTCAACACCCAGAACCAGTATTTTTAAAAGCGAAAAAGAGCCAAAAAGCAACAAGGTTGATGGGGCTTGAACCGAAAAGTGAGAAATAAAGCACCCACTTTTTTGAAATGAGGCGCACTTATTCACAACGTTAGAAAATATCAAATATATGTGATTAAGTATTGTATTGATCAAATTACAATTAAAATAACTACTTTTAGTTTTCACAATACAATAACGCCGATACTAATCCAACTCCTTAAAGTTGAGACTCAAAGAACCGACCGTTTGTTATCGGATCACTTTACGTATCGTTATTTGAAACACACTTCTATTAAGCGCATGGTTTCACCTGTGAAGCAATAATCCATTGCTTCACATAGTTTCATCACTTTAAGCGACAAAGTGATATCTATTAATACCCGGGATGATTGAATGTCTCCGTAAACATAAATACTATGTTAATCTTTGCATAATATATAGATGTTATTACTAACTTACCACATTTATCAAGGTTCATACATAGAATATTCGAGCTAAAGGGAAACTTTCCTTGATTGTAATGTGAAGTCCAACATAGCATTCTAACAACTATTAAGACATTTCATTATGGTTACTATTATAAATCACTTGATAATTTTAATAGGCAATCCGATGCCTTATTTTTTAGTATAACCATCACTGGCCCGACTAATCCAGATTCACACCACATAGGGTCGTTTAAGCGGAGAGCACTCCTTACCAAGGATTTTTCATTTCCGTAGCACGAACCTGGGACATCTAGTTAAGTGTGGAGGGATTTCATCCATCCCACTACAACGGTGGTGCTATCCAATGACTTAAAGAAAAATGGTATCTATTTAACAAAAAATTAATTTCTTACCTAAGCTAAATCATCTTATCAATCTTTTTGTCTCGAATTATGTAATAAGAGTCGCATAATCTCAATGTCATGAGTTCTATTGATATGATTTACTTGACTACCAATTTTTGGTAAATTGTTATTTGAAATTAATTAGTCGAAAAAATAGAAAAAATTATTTGACCTTTGAAAATCACAAGTGGGTAACAACAATTAAAATCTAAATTAGTTCATACCTTTTAATCTTTGTTATCAATCACATAAACTCAAGAATTGCAAAATTAGTCAATACCCTTATACTTCTCTAAATTGATTGATAACTCCCTAATTTTTATTTTACACTATTAGGGCCCTTCACAACATGTAACAAATAGTCTAGTGTAAGCTTGATAGTGTTAGCATAAAAAGATTGTGGATAATATGGTAAAATAGGTTAAACTACATTGACAATGTAAAACTGTTTTATACTATCGATTTGGATATGTTAAATCAAAACGCAAAAAAAGAGGGGGAGGGGGGGTTGTTTCTTGTTGAGGTAATTATGAGTTTTAACCATCTTGTGTGGAATTCAGCTCAAGATTGTCCAATTGTGAAAAAGTTTGTTAGATTAGCTCAAATTTAAGGTCCACTAACTTTTGTCGTTACCTCTTTTGGTTAGAAGCTTAAGGGTTAAGTATTGCAATGAAAATTGTTGTCCGTTTGTCACCTAAAAACTCAGACTTGGACAAACAATTAATTCATCTTCTTCTTACTCTGCTTCCTTCTTAGAATTGGCTTCTATTTGAACTTTGCTTCTGATCTGCATTAACACCTCTTAATTTTCTTTGTTTTTCTTTATGGTAGTTTTCAATAAAAAATAATACTTTTGAAAGGGTAAAATAGTCAAATTCTCTAACCGTATCATTGTCATTTTTACAGCACACTCAGGACCACCATTTCTCTTTTCTATTTAAATCGAATGTTTTGCTCTTTTCCCCCTACACTTTCAATCCTCTGTTTCTCTTCAATTCTCGTCTTCATCTCTCTCTCTCTGCATTCTTATGTCTTAGACCCAAGTGAGATTTGGTTCTTGAGACTCTTTCTTCATCTTTCCCCATTATTTAGTTTGGATATCTTACATATGACGATATGATAGATTGTTGATCATGTTTTTCTTGAAAAGTTTGCTAATAAGTTGAGGTCATTCTCTTTGAATCATGTTTTACATTTTAGTTATCTAATGTTAGTGTGATGCTAAGGTTTGGAGTAATGATTTTTTATTTTGTGCTTTGTTCAGCTATTAATGCTCCGGAAGGATTTCTGTTAAGTGGTGGAATATATCTTATGAAATACTCAGCTCTAGATTCCCTAAGGTCGCGCTGACAATGGAGAACATTGTGCCTAATATCAATCCTGAAAATTCAACTTATGCTCCTAATCATATGGGAGCAAACATCTCTAGTGTGATAGCGTCCTACCATGTGATGCTGTCACCTCATTTGCTATCATCTTTTGGTACCGTTCATGTGCTACCGGATTTATCTCCTCCAAGAGACGTGACATCCGCCTTACAGTTTCCTGAGATGAATGAAATGGGTAGCATGCTTCCATTTGCAAGCAATTCTGGGTAATAGCGTGTTATTTTTATTGCTAAACTGATCATTTTTGCCACATTTTGATCTATTTTACAATGTCTGTCTACCCACTTCAACAAGGATAAAGGTTGAGCACTTGACGCGATGTGGATTTTGTACTCCTTAATTGGTCTGATATCATTGTCTTAAGCTGCTAAGGAAACAAAAGAAAATGGACCAAAATCACGTTCTTATTCTATCTGTGTAACTAGAGCCAACTGCTTGGCCTATAATATATGAGATAGATTTTTCAGATTATTTTCATAATCCAAGCATGTTTTGTATATTAAACCATTACTGTGGTTGTTGAGTTTGCATATCAGAATCTTCTAATTCTATATGTTGTATGTTCATGTCCTTCAGCTATAAAATGAAGCAAATGCCAATTGTTCCTCCAGAGTGGAATGCAAGAGTATGTTTACATTTCCCCACACAGTTGATGCTCTCACAGGATACCTCAATTTTTCCGATGCTAAAAATGCTTAGAGAATCCGGACGTGCTACTTTTCTTGTAACAAACAGGTGATGATGCTCTCATGGAAGTCTCCTTTTTCTTCTTCTGTCAGTTTTTGGTTTGTTTTTCTTTGTTGGGTTGTTTGGGGGGTTTGGTGGTGGGGGTGGGGGAGCATTAGGTGCTGCTCTTTCTGAATTCTTTATATGAGCCGTTCTTCAAATCCCATCAATGGAACTACTCATATTATTCTCTTTCACTGATGTTTTATGCATTCTTTACATTTTATAAGGTTCTTAATTACATGTGTGCAGGTTGTGGGACTATACAAACATTGTTATGAACTTCCTCTGTGGGCCTAAACCTTCTGATGGATCTAATTCCAGTTTTGATTGGCTTCGGTACTTTGATGTCGTCATCACTGGGAGGTCATCTTCTTCCGTTTGAAACTTTAGAGAAAATGCATATGTATGCTTTTGATGCCAGCCATATGCAGCCATTTGGGAATTGAACAAATAGAGGGGAGGGGTAAAATGGGTTCGGGGTGCTGAGGTGGCATTCCACGTGGTATTCACCTCATCAAATGTCAGTGTCATGTAGGATTGAAAAGAGGAAAGAAGATAAAAAGAAAAGAAATGGTTGGGTTTTAATTTTTTTAGAGGGTTGGACGGGCGAGTTAAAAGAGTTTACATAGGTGAATAGATTTAATTGGAAAAGAAAGCACGTATGTACCACATAGGAAAATTAAGGTGAGATATGGAGATTTAACGGAGTAGGGATAAATATAACATTTTTAGAGTACAAGGGCAAATATGGCCCTTTTCTGTTATAATAATGAGGGTGTAATTCAAGGTTGAGCTCGAGTTTGAGGTTGTTAATTAGCTTGTGCTATACTAAGTCGAGCTTGAACCTGTCTACATTTATTCAAGTTGAGAACTCCAACTTGAAGCTAGTTTTGATATTTGAGCTTGAGTTTGAACTCAACTTGTACTCTCTTCGTTCACTTTTACTTGTCCACTATTGACTTTGCAGAACCCTTAAGAAATAATAAATAAAGTGCATAATTTACCATGATATAATTGGTGCATAATTTTAAAGGACTTGAAAAATGATTTGAAATGAGTAATCAATAATATGGGTAAAACAGGAAAAAAAATTGTTTATTCTTGATATGCTAAAAGTGACAAGTAAAAGTGAAAATCTATTTTTAGGATAGTGGACAAGTAAAAATGAACAGAGGGAGTATAATACTTGAGCTGAGCTCAAGGATGCACAACTGAGCTTGGCCTGATCCAATTTCCCGGGTGGTATCTGTGGATGACTCCTGTTTCCTTACTGATCATGCAAATGGCTAGCGAGGCATTTACTTTACTAGAATCTACACAACTAAGATTATATTGGATGAACATATGCCATCTTAGGATTAAGATCCCAAAGAAAGTGTGTGGAAGCGGCATTCAATAATGTTCTTAAAATTACAATTTGATACGATTGATCTTCCCATTTGCATCATTTCTTCTTTTTGTTTTTGAAGAGGATACTCTATATGTGGCAATTAATTTCCATTTGCTTGCTGAATAGGGTCTTCCAATTTCATTTTGAAGATTAGATTCATTAAGAATTAGGAGTTGTGATAGGAAAGGACACTAGACAAAATAACAGGGAAGGAAGTTTGAAATAAGCACACAACTTTCAAACATAGATTCAGAAAAATAATCAGTGTTATGAATTCTTTGAACTCACATGTTCTCTTCAGAAGAATCACCCTGAGAAGTTCTCGCAGTGTATAGACAGCATTTCAAATGTCTTTTAAAAATAGATTTTACAATGTTCCTAACTAGTTTCTGATTGAGGCTTACTTGTTGTTGTTGATATGTTGTACAATGTTTCATCAGGTTAGTAGATCTATTGACATTTTTATGCATTTTTAGATCTCCTTATCTTTCTTTTTAAAATTTTAAATTTCCTTTTGATCTTCTTTTTGCGTTGTACCTCTAAATCTCCTTATCTTTATTTTTTAAATTTTAGATTTCGTTTTGATCTTCTTTTTGCATTGTACCTGCAGGGAACAACAGATCTCTCCAACAAGCATCTCATCAAGGATGACCATCTGTTGTGAGTACCTTGAACTTTTGCATCAATAGAAATGTATAGTCCATTATGGTGTTTAGGTTCGGGTCTACTTTTAGTTAGTTCATTCCTTTAATATTCAACACAGGGCGTTGGCTCAATTCAATAATGTTCTGAATTTTATTTTTTTTATACGATTGATCTTTCCGTTTGCATCGTTTTATCTTTTTGTTTTTGAAGATGATACTCTGTATGTGGCAATTAATTTCCATTTGCTTGCTGAATAGGGTCTCCATTTTCATTCCAAAGATTAGATTCATCATCAATTAGGAGTTGTGATAGGAAAAGGACACTAGGTAAAATAACATACTGCATTCCTTTTGGTCAAATGAAGAGGGGTTATCTCAATTTCTCTTGTTGACTTATGCTGCAGAGAGGTGTCCACGGCTTAAGCGTCCTGTTATGCCTGCTTGAAACAGAATAAAAAGACAGGAATATGCAGGGCTATTCGCATGTGGGAAGATCTTGAATCACTGACGATGCCTAGTATAGAAGATCCTCCGCATGTCATGGAGAAAATTGCAAGGAGTTGCAAAAACTTTGCTGAGCTCAAGATTATGGGGGCCTGTGATATGTCTTTGCTTCTACACTAGAAGAATTTCTTCCAAACTTGAAAGTGTTGAGTGTGTGGTGCACAGTGTTACCTAAACTTGCCTTGGTTATTATCTTGGATGGGTTAAAAAAGTTGGAAGCGCTCAACATATCTCATTGCCTAATTACTGAAGTCTCTCCTGCACCAGAGAAAACTCAGACCAGGCTTGATGAACCAATTCTTGAAAAAGCATCTAGGTTACGCAAATTCATAACTTGCATGAGTGACTCATGCATCATGTGTCAGCGTACTCGTAATGATGAAGGGCTGATGAGGTGATATAGCTATGAAGAAGATCTCTGGAAAGTGGATGAGGTGAGATCTCTTGCAATTTGACAACTCTAAAAATTTATTGCTTCATGAGTTAAAGATGCAGTAAAATGTGTAAACTTGTGTGTATGAAACACAATAAACCTCGTTTAATGGACGCGAATCAGCTTCCAGTTTGCTAGCAGCAAGTATTATCGTTTTGAGTTGGTAACCTTTGGTGGCAAAAAGGAGAGTAGCTTTGTAGCATAGGAGACATATAACCAAACTCAACGGTGTTTGCTCATGTCACCACAAAAACCCGTTTTAAACCAAACTCAACGGTGTTTGCAACATCATTTTTTGACAGAACTGTGATGATATGGATGCAACCAAAGTACTACCTCTATATTGCTGTTTGCAGATCCTTGGTTGAATGGGTGGTTTGAGTTACTTTTTTTATGTTCTATCCATCTCAGATATAGCAGTTAGCATAGAGTCGAATAAATCAGGATATGTATTCACTAGTTCTATTATTTCGTTGTTCTTGGTCCACACTATTTTTTTCTGATCTATGTGTTGTTATTGTCCCGATTCTTTTGCTTTTAGTTTGATGAGAACATATATTCTATTTTAGCAAGAATAGTTGTTCAGACAATTTCCAATATGACATCTATTGCCACATTCCTATCCAGCGCTGAGGATACCCAACAGATGTTTGACTAGTATGTCATATATCAATGTCATCATCTTATGTTGTATATATTACATTTCATTTGAGTCAATATTTGAGGAACTACGCTATCGCCAAAACATCTTATGTTGTCTTTACCTGCCTGTGAAACATTGATATTCTTCTTTTTTTTTGCTTTATGGCTATCAGGACGTTTCTGATAACGATAATTGTCTAATCTCTTAGTTGCTTTATTTTTCTTCTTTGTCTACTAAAACCATGACCCGTTACATGTTTCACCATTTTGTTTTAATCCAGCCAAGCAACCATTTCAAAAACCTTGCGGGCTTTCCCATATACACAGTACCTGACAGGGTTTTCCCATGTACAGTCGTTGATGGTCAGAGATCTGCTGTTGCTCTGAAAAGGTGTAGTGGCAAACCATTAATAAAGGTCGTGATCACCATATTCGAAAGAAAAATCGACGTCCTCATTTTACTGTCGTCTGTTTGGTAAGAGATGCAGCTGCTAGATTGCCCCCAGGTGTTGGAACCAGAGCTGATATTTGTGTTTTGGTAAGGGATTCTCAGTTCATTGTGAGGATATTTATGATTTGCAAGTTAGCCAGGTTGTAAGTGGAGCTTTGGGCCGTTTGCGCTATGAAAATGATCCGTGTGAGAGATTTGACAAGGAATGGCGTCTGTGGGCCTATTTACATGGAGATCGACGGGAAAAAGATTTTGAATATGATTCTACATTTCTAACAAGAGTAGGAAGAGGGCTAAGGAAAATGGACTTTGAAGTGCCAGTGGGAGGTAGCGGATAGCCGTTGGAATTAGTCGAGTTACCCGCAAGTTGGCCCAGTCACCATTGTTGTAAAACAAAATGAACACTAAAATTTAAGTGCTCAAAGCGTTTTGGAAAGTCCTAACTTTAACCAAAAATATATTCTTGTATTCGGTGGAAGTGGTTCATCATCCTTTTTCTGGAAGATAGTTAAATTTCTGAGACTGTATATTAAACATCAAAGGTTTTCAGCTGTAATGGTGCCAAATCATGTCTTTGTATTGCTGCATGTTTTGGATGTTTTTTGTTTAATAGAAGATATCATTACTTCATCAAAAAAGAAGCGCATAATATAAGTTGAGATCATTTTGAGAAACTTGGACTTCAGAACTATCACTATCTATGTATTAAAATACACCTCTTGATGGTGTGTTTGATACACACTCCTTTGTTAAATAACTCTATGTGAACATCACGCTCCAAAAGCTTCTCCAAAGAGTTCCAAGTGACAGTGTAGGTGAAAAAATGAGAGTGAATAGGTTAAAACCCTCTCTAAGTTATTATCCTTTTACGAGTTTAATACCTAAAAATCACAAATTTTGACCATTGTTTTAACCTCCTCTGCACTATGTTATTGTTTGAAAGCTGATATTTAAAATGTTAATAAGACTTGTGCAATAAATGTTAATAAATAAAATAATTTAATCTATAGAGAGTTATAGTGTGTATGGTTTGCTCGATGTCCGTCGGAACATAACTCGAAGGAGATGGTCCATGGGCTGCAAATGCTTGCTACGGACGGCTACTAAGAACCCCGAGCTGCCGAGTGGGTGGAGGTGGCCTAGCCCATGATGTTGTGGGGTACGGGCAGGGAGGAGCAATCCACTGTTGCGGATGCCAGCCCCACGGCGGGTACTGCCCCAACGGCCTGCCGCCTAGGTACTGTCACAGCTGTCAGTGGGGTCGATTCTGCCCCAGTTGGCTGCGGTTGTTGCCACCACCGGATTGTTGTCCGCCAGCACGACCTCGTTCCCTTCCACCATTATTTTTTCCTTTGTTATTGTTGCGATTTTGATCCCATTTTGGTCCATTGTTGTTTCGATTTGTACCACTGTCCGAACTGAGGCTGGCCAGTGGGTCGGGTCGGCCCGATCCCGCCCCGACCCCGACATTTTTAAAAAAAAAATATTGCGGTATCGGGACTCGAACCGGGATGGGACATGGTCTCGTTCCGACCTGTCCCAGCCCGCGCCAGTCCCACCAGGCCCGACCCGGTCCCGGTCCTGGTCCCGCCCCTGATCCCGCCCTAAACCCCCTTTCTGCACAAATAACTGTTGCACCAACGACCATTTTACATTTTGGTCGTTGTGCAACGGCCATGTTTGGACTCCCCCCTACCCCCTTAATATTTATTTATAACCCATATGTTATTATATTTATACTTTAATCCAATTTTTCAACTATAAATACCTCATTTTCTCTTCATCTTTCTCACAAATCTTCCTACAATCTCTCAATCTATCTCTCTACAAGTCTACATTGTCTATTAAATATTGAATTTTATTTATTCATTTGGGAGTGAAGTTGGCAACTAGCTTGAGGATCTTTCATCGAGCAAAGTTTTAATTTTCAACCTCTCGATTACACGTCGACGTTACATCGGCGTTTGGTACATTCGTTCCTTCATTAAATTATATTTGTCTGCTTATTTTATTTAGCGCACTTAATTTCATTTACTTTAATTATTTATTAGTATAATTATAAATTATAATGAAAGGATTTAAACGTATGCTTACGGGTAGGGGTCATGCTTCTTCTAGTAGGGACAACAAGGGCAAGGGTACTTCTTCTAGTCATCCTATTTCTAGACAAAATCCTATTCCTACACAGGATGATTTTGTTGATACTGAACATTTTCCTACAATACCATTAGATTTAAACGATGAGCTATTTTCTGGAACTCAAGATGACTTTAATTTAGACGATGATCTAGATGATACACCCACTAATGTAGATGACAACACACCCACTAGTGCACCTTCAACTGAAATGCCTCATATTCCCCCAGTATGAGACGAGGTCCAGCAAAACGACCATTAAAATCAGATGCATGGACATTTTTTGATAGGGACGTAGAGAATCAAGTAGCTAGATATAAATTTTGTAAAGATGTTTTAAAATTTAAAACTGAAAAAGGTCAAGGTGGTACGCGGGTTTAATGAGACACATAGCAAGGGCTCATCCAGCTAGGTATGCCCAATACGAGGCTTCAAAACCAGGTGCGCAAACGTCCGCTTCATCAGGACAAGGTTCACATATTATCCCGAACCAAGTACAGGGTCAAATTAACCCCACGACGGGGGGAATTATAGGCCCTAATTATAATAAACATAGAGATAGGGAAGAAATAGCAAAATTAATTGAAGTGAAGTGTTCGTCTTTTTCATTTCCTTCATCTCCTGGTTTTATTCATTACATTAGAGAAATGTATAATCATGTTTTTAACGATTTTCCTAGATCAATTGTTAAGAGAGATGTATTTAAATTTGTATATGAATATCAACAGTATTTACGTTATTTATTATATCATTTTAATGGAAAAGTGGCTATCACTTCTGATATAGACTGTAGTACTAACGGCCATGATTATTTAACGGTAACCTGTCATTGGATAGATTATAAATGGTCTTTGCAAAAACATATCTTAGCGTATAGATATATAGATGATAGGCACACTGATACTTTTATGCAGAAAATAGTTATCAAGTGTGCGATTATTACGGAATAACTGATAAAATTATGACTATTACATTAGATAACGCTTCTTCTAAAAATTATGTTATTACAATTTTAAAAAAATTGTTTAACTCCATCTTTTCCAGATCATTTTCAAATAAAATGTGTGTATCATATATATAACTTAGTTGTAAAGCATGGTATATCACTTTTTGAAGACATTCTTAGTAAAATACAATTTGTTGTAAACTTTATTTTTAACAATAATAGAATATAACGAAGAAAAAAAATATAAAAAAAACTTGTTACGATTGTCAACTACCTTATAGAAAAATTCCAGAAGAAGTACTCACTAGG
Organism: Anisodus acutangulus; assembly: GCA_029783415.1. NCBI lineage: Eukaryota > Viridiplantae > Streptophyta > Magnoliopsida > Solanales > Solanaceae > Anisodus > Anisodus acutangulus. The sequence continues at coordinate 20,255,726 of CM056510.1, forward strand.
TGAAATTCTTTATACGAGGCTTCAAAACCGGGTGCGCAAACGCACGCTTCATCGGGACAAGGTTCACATATTATCCTGGACCAAGTACAAGGTCAAATTAACCCCACGACGGGGAGAATTATAGACCCTAATTATAATAAACATAGAGATAGGGAAGCAATAGCAAAACTAGTTGAAGTGGAATGTTTGCCTTTTTCATTTCCTTCGTCTCCTGGTTTTATTCATTACATTAGACAAATGTATAATCCTGTTTTTAACGGTTTTTCTAGATCAATTGTTAAGAGAGATGTATTTAAATTTGCACATGAATATCAACAATATTTACGTTATTCATTTTATCATTTTAATGGCAAAATGGCTATCACTTCTGATATAGGCCGTAGTACTAACGGCCATGATTATTTAATGGTAACCTGTCATTGGATAAATTATAAATGGTCTATGCAAAAACGTAACTTAGCGTATAGATATATAGATGATAGGCACACTGGTACTTTTATGCAGAAAATATTTATCAAGTGTGCGATTATTACGGAATAACTGATTAAATTATGACTATTACATTAGATAACGTTTCTTCTAACAATTATGTTATTACAATTTTAAAAAATAGTTTAACTCTATCTTTTTCAGATCATTTTCATATAAAATGTGTGTGCCATATTTATAACTTAGTTGTAAAGGATGGTCTATCACTTTTTGAAGACATTCTTAGTAAAATACAATTTGCTATAAACTTTAATTATAAAATTAATAGAAGACAACGAAAAAAAATATAATAAAACTTGTCACGATTTCCAACTACCTTATAGAAAAATTCCAGAAGAAGTGCCCACTAGGTGAAATTCTTTATACGAGCAACTACTTGTTGCTTATGACTATAGAAGACCTATAACTTTATTTTTTTAACTCTCATAATCAAAATCTAGTTGATATGGTTGTAGATAGCGATTGGGGGAAAATTTCCGAACTTATTGTATTTCTAGAGAAATTTTTTCAAGCAACAAAAGAATTTTCCAGTATATATTATCCTACTATTTCAACTATGTTGTTTTATATAGCTCTAATATTTTTACTGCTTAATGAATATATGGATAAACCAGCTTATAAGGCAACTATTAAAAAAATATTTTATTCCTATTCCCACTATTTATATTATTGGTGATGTATTAAATCCGACTATTAAAATAGATGGTACTAAATCACTTATTGAAACTATTTATGATTGTATAGCAGTACTACCACCTCCAAGTCCGAAAAATCCAAATCACCCACCACCTATTGAACAAACTAAAGAAGAAGTGTTGTCTAGCGTAGAAGACGAATGCAAAAAGTATATAGGTTTTGCCAACAAAAGAGTGCTAGCAACCTACCGGCTTCCATACCATCTTCTTCTTCTTCAACACAACCTCACAAAAGACATGATGTTTCTGCGGCTAGTATTGAAAGCCTCAGAAATAGAATGTGCGGCCATAACACTACTAACCAAATTAGCGAGTTTGATATTTTTGTTTTGCAGGGTTCTGTACCGTACCAAGCAGTTCTCAATGAAGAAGGACGTGAAGACTTGCTGAAATACTGGAGAGGGAATGAGAAAACCTTTCCGACACTTTCAATGATGGCCCGAGATGTTTTGAACATTCAAGCGTCATCAACAGCGTCTGAAAGTACTTTTTCTGCTGTCAGATATCAAATAGGAGAGCATAGACACTCGTTAGCCGGAGACAGCTTGGATATTGTAGTATTATTCAGAGATTGGATACGAGCGGAGCGGAGAAGGTGCGGTCAACCGGAGATCAACGAAGAAGAAGACGAAAACTACGATGAAATCTTATCCGAAGGTAGTGGAAGCGACGCGGAGCAATTTGACCAACAAATATCAATTCCAACATAAGAACCACAAGAAATTATCAAGAAACTAGAATAGGTTTTTTTCAAAATGTAATTTTTTAAATTGTAATTTTACTATGTTATTTGCAACTTTTGAACAACACCACAAAGTTGCAATTTTGACAATTGTATTTGTATTACAAAAAAAATCATGTCTATTAAATAATATAAGAGGCACAAAAACAGTCTTTGGATGTTTTAATTACACTATCTTGTTCAATTGTTGAGTTGTTTATATATGTTATTTTTTAAATTAAGTGCAAAAATAAAATCCCACCACGACCCTATTCCGACAGGACCGGGATCTGGACCGGACTTCGGTGAATCCCACCTGTCCCGCCCTAACCCGATCCCGATCCCGACCCAATTCCGCCCCTCCGCCCCGTCCCGCCCAGACCCGATCCCACCAAACCCGCCCCGACTCATCCCAGCCTGGCCCGTTGGCCACCCTTAGCCCGAACCAGAATTTTGAGGGCCAAAATCATTGGTATATATGTTGGTGGAAAGGAGGACGGTGCCGACATTGTTTGTCGTCGTTACCGCCTATTTTAGTTTTCGGGTTTCTTCAAGAATCAATATCGAACGAGCCTCATAAAATGGTTGTAACAAATTACTTTGTTGAATGAATGTAACAACACTATCATATTGTTCATTCAAACCACCAATTAATTGGAGAACTAACATTTGATTTGTCACCGGTGCACCAACCGTTCGGTACTTTGATTTATCAATATGATATGCCAAATACTGTACAAAAATTAGTTGTTTTGTTTCAGTATATTTTTGGCATCATGCATCACACATGGCAACCTATCTCCTCAACATACTTCCAAGCAAACAATTAGCCTAGCAATCCCCTCTCAAAATTCTATACCTAAGTGACTCATCTTACTCTCATCTCCAGGTATTCTGGTGCTTGTGCTATACTCTTTTTCCTTCTACTACCATCAATAAACTTCAATCACGTTCTACTCCGTGTATATTTTTGAGATATCCATCAAACCATTGTGGTTACAAATGTTACGACTTATCCTCTAATAAAATCATCATGAGTCACCACATAGTCTTTGATGAATCAAATTTTCCCTTTGCCAGAATACATTCTTTTGTGCCTTATACCTATGATTTTCTTGATAATAGCATGCCCCCGTATTCGGTCCACTAGTTGGCTGCCAGACAGTGGCACCTCTCACTGGCAGTCCACTGCCGAGAGGAAGCCCATCGGCTGGAAACCCACTCACGAGCCCAGCAGCACCTCTCGTTGGCAGTCCACTGCCGAGAGGAAGCCCATTGGCTGGAGGCCCACTCCCGGGCAGTGGCAGCCCACCGGCTGGAAGCCCACTCCTAGACAATCCCTTCCCCTCTTCAAGTCAGCCTAATACCACTTCCCATATCCAACCAACTCCAATTCCGGCCCAACCGCAAGTCACTCCTAGTCAACATGAGATTTTCAAATTAAATAAAAAATACGGTCTTCACACCCATGTTACCAAATCACCTCTACCTCATAATCTTGTGTCTGCCCTTAATGATCCGAACTGAAAAACACATATGGATGATGAATATAATGCTCTTATTAATAATAAGACTTGGGATTTGGTGCCTCGTTCTCCTAATGTTAATGTGATTCGGTCTATGTGGATTTTTAGTCATAAAGAAAAATTTGATCGTATATTTGAGAGGCATAAAGCCCGTCTTGTAGGTGATGGAAAGACTCAACAGGTTGGTATGGACTGCGGTGAGACTTTCAGTCTGGTGGTCAAACCAGCAACTATCCGCACGGTACTAAGTCTGGCTCTTTCTAAGGCATGGCCTCTACATCAACTTGATATGAAAAATGCATTCTTGTATGGAGAACTCAACGAAACATTATACACGTATCAGCCCATAGGTTACAAAGACCCCACTTATCCTAATCATGTATGCTTATTGAAGAAATCCTTGTATTAGCTCAAACAAGCTCACCCGGCCTGGTACAAGAGGTTTGCAGATTATGTTTCTACTATTGGGTTTTCTAACAGCATGTCTGATCATTCTCTATTCATATGCCGTCACAATAATGATATGGCTTACATCCTTTTGTATGTGGATGATATTATTTTAGTTGGTTCATCTGATGCTCTTCGCAAGTCTATCATGTCTCTTCTTAGCTCAGAATTTGCTATGAAATATCTTGGGCCATTGAGCCTTTTCTTGGGAATAGCTGTAACACGTCATGCAGGTGATTTATTTTTGTATCAAAAAAGGTATGCAGAGGAGATGATTGAACGGGCTGGCATGTCCTCTTGTAAGTCGTCTTCCACTCCGGTTGATACTAAACCGAAGTTGAGTGCTACTTCCAGCACGCCATATGCTAATCCATCACATTACCGCAGGCTTGCAGGAGCCCTGCAATATCTTACTTTCACGAGGCCCGACATATATTATGTTGTGCAATAGATTTGTCTATTCATGCATAACCCGATAAAGGATCACGTGAATGCTCTCAAGCGCATTATGGGCTATATTCAGAGCACTCTCGATCGTGGCTTGCATATATTCGTCTTTGACAACCACTCTCATTTATTAAACTGATGCATATTGGGGTGGATGTGTCTTTCACAATTTGATCTCTTGGTCTTCCAAATGACAAGCTACCTTATCTAGGTCCGGTGCCGAAGCCGAGTACCGGGGAGTTGCCAATGTGATTTCTGAATCGTGTTGGCTACGAAACCTTCTTCTGGAGCTCCATTGTCCTGATCCAAATGTGACATTGGTTTATTGTGATAATGTTAGTGCGGTATATCTCTTAGGGAATCTGGTTCAACATCAATGCACTAAACATATTGAAATGGATCTTCACTTTGTTCGTGAAAAGGTTGCTCGTGGACAAGTACGTGTCTTACATGTCTCGTCACGCTATCAGATCGCCAATATTTTTACCAAAGGTCTTCCGTTGGTTCTATTTGAAGATGTTCGGGACGGTCTCAGCATACGACGACCTCCCGCTTCGACTGCAGGGATGTGATAGAATATTTTGTAAATATTACATAATCTTTTATTATCTTTTGTATATGGTAGGTGTATAATTAGTTATTTACTACATTAATTTTAGGCTAGGATTATGCTTGTATGATGACTATATTACTAGTCTTTTGGAAGGAAATAGACAAGGAATCAAATTCTTTCAAATAATAATCTTTACATCAAAATTTCTTGATTTTTTTTGGTTGCTAAAAAGTTTAGATTTTGATGGTGATTTTGCAGAGATCAATTAACAAAGGATGATATTAAGGTATATGGGGCAGTATTGGGAAAAGGTTAAGATACAGCCACCACACCTACATACTACTCATGTCTCATTACAATCTAGGCCAGCAGCCAAACACATCCGGTAGACATCTGCATCACTATTTTTGCCTCTGAAATGTCAAAGCTTGTCTGCTAATGCCCTGCCAACAGAGAATTCTAGTCCAAACAGCAGCTGATGTTTAGCATTGAATGAACAAATGTGAGATGCTTTCCTGGGCAATAGAACAAAGTGGACCTATCAAGTGCTTGGTTATCCCCCATTTTGCTAGTCTATCTCGAGTATAGAATCTCCCGTGCGCAACCAAATTCAAGATAAATAACCATTTAGGTGATCGGTGGTTGTTACATATCAGACGTCTCCAAGATACCTTTGGGAAAGCCCCTTGCTAGTTCTGGTACGTACATTGCTTTGATAGAAAATGAGTCCATGTGTGGAATATCAAGTTCTGTGTATCCCGCCTCCACCAAAAACTTCTTGGCCTTAAAAATCTTTCGAACTATTTATGATGCTTGATTGTATGTAGCCTCCCAAATACAACTTTTCTTCTCATAGTACTCATGTAACCATTGGACCCACAATTTGCCTTTTTTCTTACAGATTTTCCAAAATAATTTACGAATTGCTGCCCTATTCCACAAAGCAATGTTCAACATATTAAGACCACCTGTTGACACTGGTATTTGGATGGAAGATGTTCTCCCCTTCCCTCCTTCATTAGTAAAACGAAATTCTCAAAAGCAAAAGAACAATAAAAAAATAAAAAGCAGCCCGGTGTACTAAGCTTCGGCTATGCGCGGAGCCCGGGGAAGGACCGAACCACAAGGGTCTATTGTACGCAGCCCTACATTGCATTTCTGCCCGAGGTTATTTACACGGCTTGAATACATGACCTCCTGGTCACATGACATCAACTTTACCAATTACTCTAAGACTCTCCTTCAAAAGAGAAAGAACAATAAAAACTTAAAAGAGTGAATATATATTCCTTTTTCCATGGAACTTCATTTTAATAAATGTACTCCCAAAGCCGCTCTACCCTCCTCCTAACCCCCCAAAAAAAAGTTTTAAAAAGGAAAAACCACCTACCTACGAACAAACAATGAGGTCTTTTGTTCTGCTATGTTCTTAGTTCTTGCGACCTTTCCAGGCGGAAATTCATCTGTTCTCTTGGATGTTAAACCTTGGGATGATGAGACTGACATGAAGAAGCTGGAAGAGGCTGTTCGCAGTGTTCAGATAGAAGGGCTTTTCTGGGGAGCATGTATGAGTTCGTACTTCTAATTTGTGCTCCCTCTTATGATGTAAATATAGCTACACAATATGTTTCTCACTTGTTTGTTGACAACTTCTTTTCTCTTTCTGCTGCAGCCAAATTGGTTCATGTCTGCTATGGGATTAAGAAACTGCAAATCATGCTTACCATCGTGGATGACCTTGTCTCTGTCGACGATCTCATTGAGGAACGTCTAACTGTTGGAGCTGTGACATTGTCGCGTTCAACAATTTTGCTAGTAGTTTTCATTTATTATGATACTTTTTTGCTTCTAGTTCAGTTGTTGTGATTGTTATATTGTCTTTTATACTACTAAAGTATTTAGCTATTGTAGTGTACTTATGATTCATTCTTTCTGATAAGTTTTGAGGAACCATGGTAAAAGATTTTAAGTTTATGCTCTTCTAGTTTCTTTTCTCCTTCGCTTCCTATTTGTTTAATAATTGGTGATTGAATCCATTGTTGGAAATTTGCCTTTGGCGGAAGTTGCGACCGACCAACTTTAACGGCTTAAACACTAGTGTTACGTATGTTGGAGAATCCGGTTCTTCACACATGCATGATCTGCTAAGTACGTAGATAACCGTAGGGCCAAGAATCGTCAAATTTCATTGAGAAATGAAAGAGATATTGGTCCACGAAGTAAGGTGTTTGAAGCATGGAAAGTGTGGTATTGTGTTCAATTCTCCCTCATCGGTAGAGGAAGAAAGAATTGTTGTGTATATAAGACTCGAAATTGGTTTGGGGTTTGGGACCCCAAGGGGTATCCCATGTGTTTAAAGGAGGGAGGACCTAGATGTGCTTCGGTTCAAGGAAAGACCGCGCGCGCGCCGCCGCCGCCCGCCCATCCGGTTCGGGTTCCGGGTTCCGGGCCCACGGGCCCCTGATATTATCTTTTTGGGCCAGAAACCTTTGCCAGAAGTACAATTTGATCCCAGAAGTTTCAGAAGTACAGTTTGGACCAGAATTCTTTCAGATGTACAGTTTGGTCCCTGAAGTTTCAAGATGTACAGTTTGGTCCCTGAAGTTCAGAATTTCGACGGTCAAGACAGAAAAGCCAAGCACTCAATTCAGCCATTTATTTTGGCTGAATTACTCCTCCTATAATGGCCAAATCCGTTGGTCTTTCACCATTTATGTTGGTGACTTTACTACCTCCATAATGGCCATTATTTGGCTATTATGGAGGCAGTTTTCAGGCAGCAAAACAGTCCATCCCTCTCCTATATAAACACCCCCCTTACACCATTGTTGAAGGGAAGAGTTAACAGTAAGAGATGCAGCAAAACAGTGCACGAAAATACACAACCAAAATAGCTTTCTTCCTACAACTTCCAAGCATCATTTCGTTACTCAATATTCTTCACGGTAGCTCTTGAGTTTCCTTTGCTCAAGTGTTCCATTGCTGTTTTATCTTGGGAGACAAATTGTCCAGGACGTATAAAGGATACATACGGGGCAATATTGTCTTAAGGACAGAGTGCTACACTCGACTCAGCAAAAACAATTTACATTTTTCCGTCTTCTACAAAACTGGAATTTCTAGTTTTTACTTGTGTAACAATTGTAATTTCAGATTCCATGTTGAATTATTGAATCTCTGTTTATCCTTTTGAATATCTGTAATAGTTATATACTTCCCGTACTGCTTTATAAAGTACCATAGAGCAAAAAAACCCAACATCCATAACTTAATTTGGAGCTATTTTAAAACTAAACAGACATAACCTATTACTTCACATCAGAATGTTACAAGATTGCCTATCAGCAAACCAAACAATTTTTTGTTTAGTTTTGATAATTTATACTATTATTATAGATTATGGTCCTAAGGATTTAATTTATTTGATCATGAATAGCCACCAATCCATTATGATTACTTTCCGGAATTATAATTGCAATATTTCTCAATAATTTTGTCTTTGTTTCAGTAATATGTTGGACAAATGGCTACTTCGGCAAGTAACAAAGTATTAAATTAATGCTAGAATATGATTCTTTAATTATCAAAGTAGTCCAATCTTTATGAGTAATTAATTTTAAATAATGATTGAACTTATATTTAAATACCCAAAGGTTGAAGATATAAAACATTATGAAAAGATTGATCGTTTGTTCTTATAATAATTTATTAAGTTAATAATTTGAATGTGCCGTTAGTTTTGTTTATTTATTCAAATATAGTAACTATTATTAATTGGTGCGTTAAAAATATCCAATTATGTTAACTCCTTATTGAGCATCATTATGTTTAACCATAGAGTTCGTTTGGTACGCGGTATAAGGTGGGATATCCCTAGATTAAATTTGAGATAAAATTTATACTTTATTTGGTTGAAGATATAAATTTATACCTTCAATCAAACAAGATATAAAATTTATCTCAAGTTTAGTCTTGGATATCCCATCTTATATCATTAAGCATGATATTATTTTATCCCACCTCCTACGTGGGATAAATTAGTCTAGGGATTATAATCCCAAAATAACTTAGTCCGCGTACCAAACGACACCTTAGTATTTTGATGTTCTGTCAAATAACATCAAGATAACACTTTAAGTTTATAAGAAATCAAATCTGAATCTGATTGTATTTGCAGTATTTTCTCCTCATTCGCACTTTGCTTATGTTGCGGTCTTTAATAGACTCTTGGTGTAAAACATATCAAATTCTATGTCGAAGTTTTCGATTTTGATATTGTTGTTTACACTAAGAAGTCGACTAGTATTGCTGAAACTAGCAATACTAAAGAAATGTCCTATTATAAATATTGGACCAGTATAACATATTAAGCCTAATGTAATGCAAATGAATATTATGGGCAACATCAAGATTGCTCTTCTCCAAATTGAAAGTTCTAAAGAGCTTATAAAACTTATGAAAGAATGCTACCCAACTGTTGATAAATCTCTTGCTGGGGATAATTAGTAGGTGCTTTGAGCACCATGTTCGTGTACCATGCATAAGCATGTAATTGAAATGACAAACATAACAACATGATAAGACTTTAGGAATGGAAATGGATGATAATTTTCTTGTACAGTTCTTTATCAACTCATTACCTTATAAATATAGTGATGTCCAAATGAATTACAACACTATGAAAGACAGATGGACTGTGCATGAGTTGCACATAATCAAATAATGCTATTGAACGTTGTCTAGGTTAAAATCAATCAAAAGTCAACCCAAAAATCAAACCTCAAAACAAGATACATATTTGGGTTACCTATAACCTAACAAGTCCAAACCTATGATTAGATTTTCATTTCGAAATCATTTGCTTGATCATGTCATTAATTTATCAATTCTAATTTAGTTCAAAAATCCTCAAATTCCACCTTTTAATTTTATGTTTTAGGTGTAATAAAGAATGGGTAACTAAGATATTAATTCAAATAAGTGTTTTGGACACTTGCCCACAAATTGTAGTTGAAATTCTTGCTCAAACTTCCTTAGGACAAGCTCTCAATATCTAAAAATGGTGAAAGAATACAAAATTTTGAAATTCAACTTTTTATACCTGACACATTACGTGTCGTGTCGCGCTTATGCGTTCTTTCTCTCTTCCTCAGTCATACTTCCCTCGGTGGTTGTTTTTATAGGCATTGAATAGTGACTTTTCCTCCCTAATACCTAAACAAAGTACTATTTATGGAGCCTAAAGCTTAAATCAAGAAAGTAAGCAGTTGGTTGGCCTAGTCTTTTGCCCAATCTTCGCCTTCTTCATTAATCAAGTACAAGCGTTTAACATCGACCTACCACTTTTTTTTCAAGGTTAAATTTGTTCAATTGAAGATAAGCACCGCAATTGCGATAAATGCTCGACACCCTGTTCAATTGCGCTATTAAACCTAGCGATCACGGAAGATAGTTGACCAGGGTCAACCCCAGTCACTACTTCGTGATCACAATCAGCCCTTCGTGATCGCGATGCATAAAAATATCCTTCATCGTCATCACATCACACCGATTGTGATCGTGAAGAATAACTATGCACCAACAATAAATTACAATTTTAAAGTTTCAAAAAGGTGTCAAAATTCACCTAAGCCCCCTCCCCCACCCCCACCCCCACCCAATACAAATCATGCCAACAAGTCTCACATAGTATTATTAACTTATTCATAACCTCAAAATTTAGAACTCTAAAACAAAAGGCTAAGGGATATTCAATTCTTTCACTTTATCTCCAAATATAATAGATTTCCGTGGAATATATGACTCATGCTTCTTTAGGTCCACTATAAAAAAATCCAATCTCGCAAAGAATTGTTCATGGAACTACTATCGAGGAAGACTCCATAGCTGATATAGAACTAAGGATTTTTCTTTTTATATGTACCTTCTTATCATTAGTAAAATAATAATGGGGAAATTTTATAAATGTACATTTGGTTGACTTACATTGCAAAAATATAGTTCAAGACTTACATTACAAAAATATAACCCAATAATACATTTATACAATGTTATACATTTATATACAAAAAAACAGGTACATTATGTTTATAGGTGTATAAAAGTGTATTATTTGTAGGTATATACTCTAATACTATAATTATACAATATTATACATGAAAATACACACTTATACACATTTACACAATATTATATAAGTAGGTATAAACCATAGATCTGGATTGATTACATTATGTATATGGGTGTATAAACATGTATAAAAGGTGTATATATATCCATATATAATATTATACACTATTATACACCCACTATCCCTACACCTACCAATTTCTCCACCGTCGACTCAACCATTTCCAGTAACTTCCCCACCGCCGGAGCGACCGGAGATTTTTTGCCGGAACTCATCATCGGAGCTCCGTCGTGCAACAACCACAACGCTGCTATTGCTGCTCCATCTCCGGCCAAACAACCTGGACCAAATACAACGCCATCAGTCTCACCCCTTTCGCGCTTCCCCGTCAGCTAAACTCTGTCCAACAGCTAGCAGACATCAACCGGCAATCAGCTATGCCACCGGCAATAGATCTTAGTGGATTTTATTCTTCGGCGAACTCCAACACCAGATCTGAGGGGATTTCATTCTCCAGCGAACTCACAACCACCAGATCTAAGTAGGGTTGGCCAGCGAACTCACAACCACCAGATCTAAGTAGGGTTGGCCAGTGAACTCACAATAACTTGTATATGCTTCAAGCATTTTGAATCCTTAAAAAAATCATATAATTTTATCACGTGAGCCATATAGACTGAGATAATTTTCATTTAGTATTTAATTTACATGACATCTTCACATGTCAAGACTGCAGGTCCAGTAAATTTACCAAGATGTATCTTCTTGGTAATTATTCCTACATCAATATGTTTTAAGAGACGTAGAATTCAGATCCTCATAATTTTATACAATATTGCGCACTATATTGTATCAAATATATCATCGACGAGATATCATTTTGTATCGGCTTGCAATTAGAGATAACTTACTGAGATCTTATCACTTCATTATTTTTCAGGTACCTGAACCTCGTATGAGGTTTTATGAAGTGTTATGTCGTAGGCTCTTCAATAGCACATTGCCTTCTTATTATGATCATTTGCTCCTCTCCTTTTTCAAGGATTATTGCTTTTGAAATCGATTTGTCTACCATGCTTCATGCATGTTGTAAACTCTGTCCTTCATGTACATTTAGGAGCATCTTGCAACTGAAATATGAAATAGTTGGGTCAGTAAATGTTTCTAGCATTTGACTTGAATTATCGTTTGAAAGAGGATCATACTGGTGATAATTCACAATATATTTCTTAGTTGTTTATTCTCTCTACCATTGTGTTAGAAAAACTAACATACATTTTCACCTTCTTTGGAAAATCCATCTGTGTGCGTCATGGTGGATTCATTAATCATATGTCATACAATAAAACTATTAGATGAAAATATTTGGTTCCTGACCTTGAACTAATTATGAGGGGAGAATTTATCATAATTTATTAGTCTGAAGCATACAAACGTCGTTGTATGCAATATATCATATTTCAGATCAACACATGAAGCTTTGTTCTCATTCGCAATGGTTTAGCTATTTATCGGAGGCATTCAACGCTAAACCATCTTGAATATAAATCAGCATTAACAAGATGAATTATCATGATTACATAATCTGAAAATTGTGCTCTCAACTCAATTATTTTGAGCAAGCAATTTTGCATATGTCAAACTGCGGGTTGACAATAAACGCACATGTGACCGTATTATCGATGCATATATTTAAGACATCACATAACAGGTGAACGGGCCCTTATTCACCTTTTATATTTTTCAGAATTTAGGAAATTCAATCCCAACATTAGTCAGTATAATCAACTTATCATGAGAACAAGCAAATTAATTCTTGAAGAATCTTCTAGTTCTTCAATATATTCCGAATACAATTTAGCACATCAGATTTAAATCAGGACAACCAAAATTGTCACGTCAATTGATAAAATTATTTGTACTAGTAAATTTCAGGTTTACCATGTCATGTGCTATTTGTTTTAGTAAATTTCTGGTTTACTATAACATGAATTCTATTTTATACAATAAACTTCTGGTTTATCGTGACATGTGATTTCATCATGCTTATATTTGTGTAATACAATTTGGAGAATAAAGAGGGTAACATTTCAAATACATATTTCTTATCCACTATGAGTTTATAGATATTTAATCATCCAATCATTTATAGCTTCAATATGATAGCCATTTACTTTAGTAAACTTCGGGTTTACTATAACTTGTGCTTCGATCATAACAACTTTGTCTATTACATTCTAGAACGAATGACATAATAGTATATAAGCTCTTCAGGAGCATTTAATCTATTCTCCATAATCACATATTGCTTGGACACCACTAATGACACGATCTTCTTGATAAATAGTTAGCTCTTCTAGAGTCCTTAATTGGTTTTGTACTATCAAATATTTCTTAGCCATTGTTGGTGACATGAAGAAAATTTAATTAGACACTTCTTATGTCATGAAAAGAAACGGTAAACGAATGAATATTAGAAATAATAAATGCATAATTCAATTCTAATCCAAACTTGCTTTGAAAGTTATTCATATCTTATCCATATATTCAAATGAAATGACATGCACAAAATAAAATAAGTAGATTGTCAGAAAATACAAAGTGAAGACAAAATATATAACAAACTGCATCATATATTTAAAACTGATAAGTTTGGACAAGTCCTATTAAAATATAATAACTCTCTGTATCCATCTTAAAGAAATTTTGACACATCATGATAATGTAAAGAATGGATCTTGAGCCTAACTCAACCCCAAAAGCTAGCTTGTGGGGTGAGGATTGTCCAAGTCCATATAAGGAGTTCATGTTCCCACTTCATATCCTATATGGGACTCTTAACACTCCCCCACACGTCCAGACATTGTTAACTGGAGTGTGGATAATATAATTTGAGGGTCCAACATCGGTGAACAAAGAATTGAAATGAGTATGTGGGTGAGGGTTGTCCAAGTCCATATAAGGAGTTCATGTTCCCATTCCATATCCGATGTGGGACTCTTAATAGATAAGTCATATTAGGATACAACAATTTACTTATATGATCAATATAATAATTTAGTAATATAATAATTTAGTAATATATTTCAATGACTATCCATAAATATCTTCTTATATCTGGAAAACAAAGAAGGACTCAAACTAATAATTATTGTCAAAAGGGTTGTTGTATTTGTAATCAATTGTCATAATCATTATCAATTGTTCCGTAATTTTTAATCTACTAAGAAGTACATTGTTTCCACAAATATGTTATCACATCATAGATGATAATTAGTCGGTACTTTATCACTTAGCAGAGTACGACATGCATCTTAAAATAGTATAACTTCACTTTGAACAGATATGGTGCTTATCAGATTGATGTAATAATTACCCAACATAAATAAATCGTAGACATAACAATATTTGCTAGAACATCTTAAATGATTTTAGAAAAATAATTGCTATGTGACTAGTCATTCTTTTGAGCATAGATCCTGTGACTATTTCATATGCATCAAGTTATAGCAGTAGCATAATATTTTGACTTGGTACACACGATTACCTCTGAATGAAAAAAATAAAAGTAAGCATGCCAGATTTTGATAACCAACCAAATCATTGTTATAACCTACAAAGCTACAAAGTTATTCAAGAGTAAAGTTCAAAGTTTTACCACTTTGGGAGTAAATTTCATATTTACTACTTCGAGAGTAAATTTCAGAGTTACTACTTCAAGAGTAAATTCCAGAGTTTTACTACTCAAGGGGTAGATTTCAAGGTCTTACTATTTCAGTAATAAACTTAAAATCTCTCTACTTCGAGAGTAGAGTTCAATATTCTACTACTTCGGGGGTAGAGTTCAAAGTTATGTTACTTTGAAGTAAAGTTCCAAGTTCTACTACTTTGGGAGTAGAGTTTAAAATTTGCTACTTCGGGAGCAAATTTTTGAGTTTACTACTTCGGAAGTAAAATATAAAATATTTAGAATATTTTTCTCAACTATTATACCTCTTCTGGAGGTGAGTCGTGATAACTTTACAACCAAACAGACGTCCGTATTTATAAGCTTTATTATATACTATCATATTCACTTCAAGGAATGGATATGTATTTGTAACATTTATCATGCTCTCAATCTTCAGGAATGGAACACAATCATCCGAACGTGCCTTAAGCATATCAAATCGTGATGACTTAGAACATCTTTTAAGATATTGCTACTTCATGAGCAAATCAAGGCATACATATGATGTAGAGAATTTTTGTCTAACACTTCTTTAATTGTAATCATAATATACCTATAAAAATATTACAACTTCTGATGATTATACACACAAATAAATTTTATTATAACGAAACTAATGAAAGGTGATCACTTCTGATTTCAACCCAAAAAGAAACGAAGGACCAAAGAATTATAAAATTAATTTCCAATAAATTAGGAAATAGACATGAAAATTCCAGCAACAAGATTTCAAGAAATGAAAAAAAGGAGGTGTAATATCTATACATGGATAACCACGGTCAGATAGACAGTTATCATGGATAGTCAGTAAACATACATGTTCTTTTGTACATAAATAAACACAATTAAAATACTAGATAATATGATAACTATCAATCTGACAAGAGATGTAGATAAAGAAGTAGAGGAGGAGGTTTCTTCTTATTTCAAGTGTTTTCAAATGTATGATTCACTTGTTTCAAAGGTGAATAATATCTCATTTATAGGATAAAATCATCTGTTTGTTATAAATATTAAGTGTTCAAATTAGCAGGTACATATAATACTCCAATAGAGTTTACAAATATTAAATGATCAAATTAATAGTGAAATGTAACATATAAAATATTAGTGAACGTGTATAGAAAGGATATGTACACTATTGTATTTTACATGAACAAAACATAAGAAGGCAAAAACCCTGAACCTCGCCCCTAAATCAAGTTTTTTTGCCGGTGAAGAACGAAGGTCTTGCCGCAGCCGGTATCTCTCTCTCTCTCTCACACACACACACACTAATTTGCAACAATTGATTAGAGCGGAATGGTTATATAGGGGACATTAACTAGTTAGGGATTCATATAGTCTATTTGGGTCACACTTGATTTTGATTGATTAGTTGTTTGCAAGCTAAAAATATGCAGCTCATGCTCCCAATTCTGTTTGAACTTCTTGTGCTCTTTATTTTTTCTCTTTATTTTGTTATTTGCAACTTGTAATTGACTTACCAAAGGAATCTAGTTTATTGATTGATTTGTTGTTCCAGATTATTCTTGTGATTTTCTACTTCTCTAAATTTTTATTTTCTAGAAATGTCGCGTGTGAGTTTATGAATTTGTCTGATTTTTCTTTGCTAGGGTGCATTTGGTATAGGTTTTCCATGAAAAAGGTTGTGCCTTAGAAATTATATTTGGGTCATTTTTGTAGTATTTGGAAGGATATAGAACTAGGTGAGGTGTGGTAATGGTATAAGTGGAGAATATAGAGGATACGATATGATGGTAGTGTTTTGGTGGTATTTTTGAGTTTTGAAGATTGACAACAATGTCTAATTGTTCGATGAATCAATTGAAAAGTAAGGGTTTAGACGTTTATAAAGGAAAATGACTTCTACTAATAACAGACGACATAAGTTGTTTTCTCCTTTTATTGGAAAATGTTGTCCTAGGAGAATACATTTTCCAGATTTCAAGGCAACCAAACACTGGAAAATGATATCACCAAGGAAGACATTTTAAAGGATAACACTTCTCATCTTGGCTAACAAACTAATAATTACCGCCATATTCTTCCAAATTGCCTGCTTTATCTTATCCTTCCACATTGGTTGTTGCCTTTGTGCAGTCTTATCAGTCTTCCATTGGTCTGGCAAAAGAATCTCTTCCTACTTGTGTCTGTTTTTCTTTTTCTTATTCTTATTCTTATATCTTTTAATTTGTATTGATGCTTTTTGGGAATTATCTGTGTGTGAGATCCTACACTTCAAGTTACCTACAGAAAAAGAAAAAAGAAAGATTCTACTCTTCTTGTCTAAAGAAAAAACGTCAGCCCGGTGCACAAAGCATCCCGTTTTAGCAGGGTCCGGGGAAGGGTCGCACCCCAAGGGTGTAGGTGTGTGATGTAGACAGCCTAATCTAATGCAAGCATTAGTGGCTGCTTCCACAGCCTATAGGTCAGACGGTGACAACTTTACCGTTGCTCCAAGAACTCATCTTCCTTTTGTTCTGAATTCTTATATATCCAATCCATCTAGGATGATAGTTTGCTTTTTGGGTCTGACAAAATTTGGTGAGAAACTCTGCCTGTGTTAGTGGCTTACTGTTGCATAGTGGGTCCTTGCCTAAATGAAGGAGGAGGGTTGAAGCAAGTTGAGGGCCAACGTAAAGTTGTCATAATATGATGAATCTCTAAACATTTGATATAAAGGATTCATATAACCTACTATAAGTAGTTTGGAATCAAGGCATTTGTTGATCAAATAATGTTTAGGGAAATTTCTGCATCGATCTTGCTGTCTACCTATTTGTATTGTTTACCTCTTCAGGGCTGTCAATTTTATTGATAATCTATGTATTCCATCAGACACTGATCCTTCGAAATGGTTTTCCTTTCAGGATAGGAAACATAAATGTTGGCAAGAGGCAGAAAAGTTGCTGGGAAGGGGGAGACAGTGGCTGCACATTATGCTTTTGGCCCGCTTGAAGATGATTTAATTATTAAGCATAGACTTCTCACTCGCACAACAACCACTAGAGGTGAACCGCCGCTGAAGAAACTTCAGAAAAAGTTTACTGCTTTTGCTTCGGAGGTAGAGAAGGAAGCTGATAACTATTGTGATTGTGAAAGACTTGCCAAAGCTTTCTTGCAAGAGCTAAATACATTTGAGATTCCGCTCCTAAAGAGCAAAGCAGTCATAGACGCAAACCTTAGAGAGAAGGAGAACTTCAATGACCTAAAAGATGAGATAAATGCACAGATTTTACAAGCTCAGGCCGATATAGAAGATCTCAAGAGGCAACTTGAAGAAAGCAAGATAGAGAGGCAACACAAAGAAGAGTGTGAGGCCATCAGGAAGTTGGTTGCTATGCAGCCTCCAAGATCTGAAACTCAGAAGGTTATTACAGAGCTTGAGAAAGAGATAGCAAAGTTGGGAGCAGAGAATACTGCTAGTTCAAGAACACTGGAGCTTCGTAAAAAGCAATTTGCGCTTCTATTACATGTGGTACGTATCTTTCTATAAAATCCGTCTCTTGATTTCTGCAGGGAGTTCTAGGTGGAAATTCCTAATTGCTTCTATTGAATTATGGTAGCTAAAATTGACTCTAGGAACTAAAGAGAACTGACATAACGCACTACTAATGAGAAACATGTCCACAACTTCTTTAGAGAAATACAGGATAATTTTCCTCCATTAAGCATTTCACTTCGGAATTCATATTTTGCATACTTTTTATGTACTTTAAACCTGTAAAATCTGAAAGAGACTCTCTTTACCTGACTTTCCCTATTGGCTTTGACTGCGGTTTTTTGGTTTTTTATTTTGGTATAATGTCAACTCTCTAATTTTAAGTAAAACAATGTCTTGCACCAAAAAGAACAAAAGTAAATTAATGGTGAAACTCTGGTGAATTCATATGAAAGAAATAATCATCATTAACAAGTGAAAATGACAGGCTTCTCAAAGTTTTATTTGTTTGCTTCTAGTACTGATGGTCGTTTATCAAGCATCATTTTTGAAATATCGGTGTAAACATGAACCACTATAGCCTGTAGGAGTGTAGGTCACCAAGCCCTTCTCAGAAGTCTAAGGTTAACTTCCAAAATATTTTTCTGAAATTCTCTTTGACCCTAAGGAAGTTGACGTTGAGTAATTTTGTCTTGTTTTTATTTTGGGTATAACCATTAGTTATCCGGAATCCACTGGCCATACTTATTTGAATTCGCGCCGCAAAAGGCCCCTTGAAGGGGAAGTTACCAAGACTTGTTCCACTAGTAGGCTCGAACCTGAGACCTCTAGATAAGGGTGGAGGGATCTGATCTATCTCACCACAACCCCTGGTGGTAGTATTTTTGTCTTGTTAACAATTCTACAGTGACTTCGCTGAATTTTCATCTTTTAAATTGGTTATTTTCTTTTCATTACCCTTGTCAATATTTAGGGTCTTAGCATTTCAAAGTACATGATTTGAATGTCAATGAAGGGTTTCATAGCTTGAGTAGAACTACAACATAAGAAGAAACAACTTAGAGCCTTCTTGGTGATTCTTGTTACCAGAATTAGTAAATGTGGAAGAGAAAATAATTGATTTCTTACACTCCCGAAGTGTCAAAGGCTGAACCATGGCACTAGGTCAAGGCCTCCTTGGGCTATTGGCAAGAATCTTATTTTCCCATCTGTGCCTTTAGTTTTCTTTTTGAACCTCCGTTCATAAGATTAACATGCTCAGTGTCTAATGATTAGATTGAATATGTAATAAGTGTTAGGGGGAATGTTAATGACACCCTTATTGATCATTTTAATTGCAGTAACTTTAAGGGGCATAAAACATCTCAAATCTTGAACCGTGCTGCTCCATCACTGTGAAGGGCTATGCGAAAATTAGTTTTGGTCCTTCTTCCCCGTTCTGCCATCTTCCATAGTATATTGGTCACATGCTAATTCTCCTTCAATAAGCTTTTCACGTCGACATTCACATTTCACATACTTTTGTATGCACTTTAAAGCTGTAAAATCGGAAAGAGACTATCTTTACCTGGCTTTTCCTATTGGATTTGAATGTGGTTATTTTTTTTTGCTATTAATGTCAACTCTCTAATTGAAACTAAAGCAATGGTGAAAGTTAGAAAGGTTGAAAGGGATAAGTATTAAAGGAGTGTTACACGATTGGAATATGCCAACCAATGTGAAAGACAAGTTTAATAAAGCGGCTACAAAGCGAACAATGTCGTATGTGAGTGATTATTAGGACTCTAAGGTCCAACATATATGTAAAATGGGTATCACAGAAATGCCCCGGGTTAGCTTAGCACGTGATGTACGAGTTAGGTGCTCGTCACGAGTTCGAACCTTGCTGCATTCAAAAGTCCTGTAATTAAATGGAGAAATACACACATATATATACATACATATATATACACACATATATATACATACATATATATACACACATATATATACATACATATATATACACACATATATACACATACATATATATACACACATATATATGTATATATATCAGGGCCTCGGACTCCCAAGTGTCAAAGCCTGAACCATAGCACTAGATCAAAGCCTCATGGGGCCATTAAGAAGAATCTTATTTTCCCATCTATGCCTTTAGTTTTCTGTTTGAACCTCCATTCTTAAAATTAGCAAGCTGGGTGTCTACTGATTAGAAAGAATATGTAACAAGTAAAGGTTAGGAGGCCTTAATGTTAATGACACCCCTTATTGATCATTTTGCTTACAGTATCTTTAAGGGACTTAAAACATCTCAAATCTTGAACCGTGCTGCTCCATCACTGTGAAGGGCTATACTAAAATTAGTTTTGACCCTTCTTTCCTCGTTCCTTCATCTTCCGCAGTATAATGGTCATATTATGCTAATTCACAATTTGAGTTTTCACTGATTTAGATATATTCTATTAGTCTCTAGTTTATTGTCACCTAGTGCAACTTCCAATTGCTATAAGTGAAGTGTAAGTCTAACTCTTCTAACACCCTTGAAAAGCAACTGACGTGTAATAAGACAAGATCACTATTTGTAAAGGATCCATGTGAAATTTTCCATGTTTGTAGATAGGTAGGTAGTTTACATTTGTGTAAGTGCTTATTATTTTATCCATATCTTGAGAACACTTTGATTAGTATTATGGATATCTTTTGCTGATGTTCAAACTTTTTCCTTAGGTTGATGAGTTGCAGAACACGATAGAGGAAGAACAAAGGAGCTTGATGGAAGAGTTGAGGAATGCAGTTGATGATCATAATAAGAGTGGGGTGGAGGATGCTAGTGGGGTTCCTGAAGCAATGGCTGTGGATTAGCAAGTAAATTGCATCTAGACATCGTAATTATAAATTTGCTCTTTATGCATCATCTAAAGTAAATTGAATTTACTTTTTACATTTATAAGCATGTAAAGATTAATTCACCTAATGACTTCGGCGAGCTGAAATACATCAATCCTAAGAACTATCTTTTCTATAATGCATAACTTCATATATTAGAGAATTTACATCTCAGCATTCATTTGAAGTGCAATGTTAGTATTGCATAAAACTACTGGAGAGGCATTTGCTTGTGACAGTTTCTTTCAGGTTATACTAGGTTTTCTTTTGAGTAGTTCAACAGTGTAACCTTTCAAGATTGCTGAGAGTCAAGTCGATGACTTTTGGCAATCTGAGCTCTATCCTCGTAAGTATAGGATAAGTTGGCTTCATTTTGATTCGGTGCTGTTGCCAGGTCACAACCTTGTCCTGAAGTAGGGACAGGATTTACTATTTTACAATGATGTTGAAGGTATAATCCAGCAGGCTGAAGGAATCATGTTTGGTAGGATCGAGTGGATGTGAGGGCTTTCTTAGAATTGAGCATGAGAAATAGCACATCACATTCTGCTTTTAAGTGTTATTTCTGCATGTACCCTACATGCTCTGCATACTAGGAATAGTAACATCTTTAAGCATTTTAATACAGAACATTTATTGTCTTTCTCTATCTCAGTTAAATGACTTCAGTCTTCATTAATGCAGTTGGCATACTAAGGACAAGCCTTGGTCAGATGACATATATCTCCTACCAATTGTTGTATTTTAGTAATTGGCACCCTTTGGCTTAATAATTCTTTTCCAAGGCATAGTGTAAACACCTACCCCCCCCCCCCCCCCGCGGGCGTCAAAGAATGTTATTTTTATTTTGACAATGTAATGCCTTTTCATATGCTATTTAACAATGGGGCTAATAATAGTTTCTGGTTGTAGAAATGTTCAATATGGCAGTCTTTTATTGTGCCATCTTCAGTTTGACATGCACAAATTGGTGTGGCTAGAATGAAAGATGGAGTAAATAGTAATACTGATGGGAAATACGAACCATGGCATCTCACTTTCTTTATTATTGATGGGCCATTCTGTTTTTTCTGATTGAGATGGCATTCAGTTTAATTAGTTATCCAATTTTCTTCACTTAAATATATAGAATTATTCCAACCATAAAATGTTAGATGGATTTAATTAGTCAACTTGACCAATTAATTGAAGCAGTTTCTGATCTCCATTCTTCTTAGTGTAGAAAATTGTCAACTTATTCAGCTACTATAAGTAAGGCATTTGGCCACAGATTTCAAATATTTTTCACTTTATTTGGAACTAAAGAAATTGTAGTTGAAGATGGAGTTGTGTTTGGTTAATCTTTTTTGAGAAGGAGAGAAGAGAGCATTTTATTTGGAATTTGTGGAGATAGAGTTGAAAACAGTGTTGGAGCACTTTTTCGCATTCGGAATCCAACTCTAAGTTGGATTTGGAAATTTTATAACAATCATGGTCAAACGGCTCCTTAAGAGTGTCACGGAAGATTTAAGTTATAGATGCAAACTGCCAAGTTCATTAAAATTACTTCTATTAGCGAATGTGATCATTTGACTACTAAAGCAAACTAAGGATAGTAAAGTTTGGACGAAATGGGTAACAAATTTCTTAATAATGGAATGAGGTTTTTTTTTGTGTATTAAAAAATAAAAAGTGAGAAGAATCTCGGAGTTATAATTAACTCAGTAACTAATTTTAGATTAGATGTCCATATAGAAGAATGAATACCCCAATTGCTATAGTGTTCTTAAAGTATCACACTTAAGAATATAAAATTCCACTCAAATCCTTTTGTAGTGTTGTATTCCACAATTTTTGCTCCTTCCTAATTAATAGTAACAAAAAGCATAAATAAAACAGTAAGGAAAGAAAACTAAAAGCTCATTTTTAAAAACAGGAGAAAAATTGCGGTAATTTAACTAACATCATAAAAATATTCAAAGAATAATAATTGAGCATCTAATCGTAGAAATGTGTACTCCTAAGACATTGCTAAATCAACAACCAGATGTAATATATATATGAGAAAGGGTTCCATTAAAATGAAGTGAAGCTGAATACAACAAAAATGAATATAAACTATTCATATAATAGATCTCAATTATTTTCGAATTGAGGTGTAATTAATTTATTTAACTAACATTATTATTGTCAAAGATGCAAGGACCTCAAGATTAGAAGTTGGAACCTTAACCTTTTGGGCCAGGCCTTATTAACCATCAACAAAGGGAATAAACAAACTCTTTTCACTTCAAAGTGGAATAAAAATAAACTTATGGCACCAAAGTGTAATATTCTGCCATAAAAATGGTTAACTTTAGTTAACCTTTCCAATCACCATTTTGGCATGTAGTTGGTGAGAACATCTGTGTGAATTTTAGTACATATCCATCCTCCTTTTTGACTCCTTACATTCTTTAGGGTTCATTTCATTTTCTCTCTCACTCACTCTCTGCAGTGCACACCATCATCTTTTTGGTAAGACCCTGTTCCCAATTTTTTTTCTTTAAATTCCCATATTTACAGTTTTTTCTTATAATTCATAGAGTTCAAGGATTCAAGCGGAAATATAATATCCTTGTGGTCCGGCCCTTCCCGGACCCGCACATAACGGAAGCTTAGTGCACGGGCTGCTCTTTTTTATGTGTTTCATTTCAAATTTGTCATCAATTTGACTTTTTTTAAAAAGAAATAATCTCTTTGTATGTATCTATCTGTGTTTTTGTATTTTTTTTTTTCAAGATTTTGTGTTCTATGTGTTTGATCAAGTGTAAAGGAGCTATCTTGATGACTAATTTGTATGATCTTGAGGATTGAAGAGCATAAGAGGGTATTTGTTGGTATAACTTTCTTTCTGCTTAGAAATTGTATTCTCCCAAAACCTTTGAAAAGGGATTTACCGTGTTTACCCGGTACCTGTGTTGCTAGGAGATAACAAGTACCTGGTGGGTTAGTCGAGCTATGCAAGTCGGGTCGGACACCATTTGTTACCAAAAAAGGGTCTTGAATTATCCGATACATGTGCTAGTAGGAGGTAGTAGGTACCTAGTAGGATAGTTGAGCTATGCAAGTTGGGTCGGTCACCATTTGTTACCGAAAAGATGGGGCTATACCCCGTGTATAAAGGTGCTCCCCTGCTAGTGCGGGGTAGGAGGAGAAAAAGGCGTATGTGGTATGCTGCCTTCTCCATGAATTTATGCAAAGAGGTTGTATCCATGCCTCAAGCCCATTTTCGATGCACCAAAGGAGCAACTCTACTGTTGCACAGTCCTTGAAATGTTAATGAAATTAATAATGGGGTTTTGAGAGTTGTTTAAAGTAAAACTGGGATGAAGAAGAAAATTACATGTTAGTGAAATTGATAATTGTGGTTCTAAGAGTTCTTCAAAGTAAAACTGGAATGAAGTTTATGTGTTATCACTATAGCTTTAGACTTCTCTACTACTAATTTGGGAACTTTGGAAGAAATATTCTCAAATTGTGAATTTCCCTCTTTATGAGATCTTAAAGAAATTAAAAAAGAAGAAAAAATCACTTTCTTGATCTACGTCCAACGAAGAGGTTGAGAATTGTATAACCAAGGGGAAATGTGGTTAACTATTAACTAATGAAGAAGTTTTAGATGTACTAAACTACATATAGTCAACGATTCTCCTACGAAGGGGATTTTGTTTTGGGGGGTGGGGGAGAGGAGAAGGGGAGGGTTGGATTTACCAGCTCCCAAAGAAAAATTAAAAAGAGATTTTTTCGGGAAGGGCTAAAGGGGGGAAGAGAAATTTAGATTTGGATGAATATGATTGACACGACATCACTTTTGGGCACTACCTGATACTTTGAAAAAATTGTCTTATTTCATATAATGAAAGTGGTAGTAATCTCTATTATAGTTGAACAGTTAATTTTGTGGGTGCAGGATGATCTGCAGCTTGGTTTAAAAGTTTCAAAGATTTGTTCAAGAAAGCGCTTGTAAGGGATGTCGAGTGGGAGCTATACACACTGGTGCCACAGATGCAGACAACCAATTCGACCTCGAGGGTCTAATTGTCTTTGCCCAAATTGTGGCGGAGGTTTCATTGAAGAGCTCGATGACATGGTAGGTGCTAGATCTAATAATAGTGAGGATGATCCTCATTTTGGATTAATGGATCCTTTCCCGGACCCAAGATTTGGTATTATGGATGCCCTTGCTGCGTTCATGAGGCAGAGAATGTCAGGAAGAAACCCTAATTTTGACATTAGGACAAGATCCGGCGTTGTTCCTGGAAATGGGAGGGGTTTCGGTTCTGGTCCATGGTTGATATTTCATGGTCAAACTCCTGTTAGTGTGACCGAAAACGATGCATTCGAGTACTTTTTCAATGGAACCCCGGGAGGAATGGGACAGCGGCGACCTAATTTTGATGATTTGATGGGACCTGGGCTGCAACAGTTAATCGAGCAGCTCAGTATAAATGATAGGCAGGGCCCACCACCGGCAGCTCGTTCCGCAATAGATGCTTTGCCTACTGTCAAGATCACACAGAGGCACCTCAACACTGATTCTCAGTGCCCGGTTTGTCAAGACAACTTTGAATTGGGTTCTGATGTGAAGCAGATGCCATGTAAGCATATTTACCATTCAGATTGTATCGTACCTTGGTTGGTTCGGCACAACTCGTGCCCTGTTTGCCGTCTTGAGCTGCCTTCCCGGGCTTCTGGGAGTGCTAGAACTGGAAACGGTAGCAGTGGCAGCAACGGTAGTAGCAGGGAAAATAGCGGTCAGAACCAGGGGAGGAGGAATCCTTTTTCATTTTTGTGGCCTTTTCGCTCGTCCAACCAAAACACTGGCAATTATGCTGAGAGGGGAGGAGGAAGTAGCTCAACGGCACCCTATGAAGATAACAACGAAACAAATTACCCTGCGTGGCGCTTTTAATTACTAAAATTTTCTTTCCAGCATCTTGGATTTTACCTACTTTCAAGGGAGGTGCTAGATCTTGAAATTATCCTAGATGGAGTGAAGTGTTTTTTACAATGTGTTGTAATATGGTTCTTTAAGGTGTATAGGTGGGAAACATCTTGAAATGGTCAAGGGATTTCTGTAAATGATGTTCTCAAAATGTCAATGATACATCTGCTGTTGATAATAAATTTGCTTCTAGTTAGCATAGTTTCATCTCTTTTTTTTTTGTGTGTTGAGAGAGTTTTCTCACTTATGAATTATGATGTACTCGGTTAGGTTGTCATTTTGGTCTCGATATGGGGTGACTTCAAAGTTATGTCTAGCATTTCCTTTTATTCACGATCCTTGCAGTTGAATTAATCCCTGTGGTGATGCTCTTTTACAGTTTCTCTAAGAAACTAATAACATGGCCATAACATATTTCTTCCTTTTACTAATCTTATAGATGTTCTAAATAAAGCACCCGAACCCATTTCTTTGCAGCTCGGTTCATCTTGGATGCTAAATATACTTTTTTTCATTCCTTGGCATAGTTTGACGAATGAGTTTAAAAAAAAATATTGAAACTCGTGGTCTTAAATATACAATAACTTTTTGTGGGTTAAAGAAACTATGTCACTAAAGGTAAATGAGAAATCTATAATTAAATTATTTTTAAATATAAAAATATATTTTTTTACGAACATACAATTAAAAAAAATCTCCCTGCAAGGTAAAGTTTACAAATTTACTGATGTAATATGATTAAGCTGGGCTACATCCTAATTCTTGGGATTTCTTCTTGTATAATTTAGGTTTACAAGTTTATATCCGGTCAAAGATTATCATTCTGACCTCCTTTTATATTACTACTGCTACTATTTTGAATTATTTAAGGACTCACTTAATCCAAAATGATACTAACACTTTTCGTCCAAAAATTACAATGTTTGAGGAGTTAAGGGATTTTTCTTTAATTTTAATTATTTAACTTTTTAAATAAAACACTTATGAGTTCCGAGTTCTGACTTATTATTACTTTTGAACATATAAATGTGAATTAAAAAAATTAAATCTTGAAATTTAGCTGATAAATAGATATATTTACCTTTATACTTAATTAAAGTATATCGTCTTCTCCTTGTTGAATTGACTAAACAGTTGACTTTTACTTTCAACTCCATTTTTTTTTCTTTAAATTTTCCATTAACCCAATACATAAGAGCATCAATCCTTCTTTCCTTATTACAAAGTCTTCACTATAGAAGATTGAATAACGACAAAACCAGAAAGACGAAAAAAGGCATAATACATAGACGTTTAAATTTGGCCTCAACTAATAAATATATCTTTTAATTTTGTGTTTACACAAATAGGCATCTCAATTTACCATATTTTTCTATCACACTCAAAATTGGCATGTTTACATATTGTGCTAAAAAAAAGATAGTAAAACATATTTCTTGAAATCCTTTTTCCCCCTTACTTGTCCTATACTGTGCACCTTTACTTACCTGAAAAGTGAAAACTTGTAAGTAATACACAAAAAAATTAAGGATACCCTTTAGTTAGTTCCTATCGCTACAATTGAAAAAGATTGAATTTTTTAATTGTATTTGCAATTTCAAGAACTGAATCATATTGTTCAAAATTTTGCTTTTATTTCACTTAAAATTCTGTAGCTATGTCTTCCTGTAACATTCTTGGATTTTACCAGCTTTACACTTCTTGTAATAATGTCAAACCCCACATTAAAAAGAGCTGTTTTTCTCAATCTTGGTCAAATAGACCACACGGGTCATCCTATTTTCACAAGAATTCTCAATTTGTAAGAAGCAATTTTGTTATTGTCAAGGCTTCTGATTCAGCAACTAGCAGAAAACAAGTAGAGGTAACCCTATTTTATTGGTCATAGTTTAGCTTTAACTTTATCTTTGATTTGTTTTTCTTGCTTTTTTTTCTTGTTTTGAGCTGTAATTGTGTAAAATGTTTTGAATTTTGTTGTAGTGGATCTGTAATTTCATAGGAAAGTTTGGCTTTTTTGTGAATTTTTGTTCTCTGCTGGGGTTGAATTTGATTTTCTTGTTTTTTTCTTCATTTGAGGTGTAATTGTGTAAAACGTTTTGAGCTTTGTCTGAATTTTGTTGTAGTACAACAACATGTTGGTTACAAAGGAGGCAGGAAACGGAAATTACAAGTAACTGCAAAGTAATTCAAGAACTGAAAAAATTACAATTCAACAACAAAACTGAAATTACAATTCTGTTGAACAAGAAAACTGAAAACTGTTTTGTGTATGCTGAGTCGAGTGTGGCACTCTGTCTTTAAGACAATATTGCCCCGTATGTATCCTTTATACGTCCTGGACAATTGTCTCCCAAGATAAAACAACAAATGAACACTTGAGCAAAGGAAACTCAAGTGCTTCCGTGAAGAATTTTGAGTAATGAAATGATGCTTGGAAGTTGTAGGAAGAACTGATTCTATTTGTGTATTTTCGTGTAGTGTAAAGTGTGCTCAACAATGGTGCAAAGGGTTGTTTAAATAGGTGAGGGAAGGGTTGTTGAACTGCCTCCATAAGTGCCATTACTGGCCAAGTAATGGCCATTATGGAGGTAGTAATACCACCAAAATAAATGGTGAAAAGAGCAACGGATTGGCCACTATAGGAGGAGTAAATCAGCCAAAATAAATGGCTGAATTGAGTGTTGTGGCGTTTCTGATCTCTCTGCCCAATTCTGACTTTCTTGAAACTTCAGGGACCAAACTGTACATATGAAAGAATTCTGGGATCAAACTGTACATCTGGCAAAGTTCCACAGCCCGTGAGCCCGGAACCGGACGGGCGGCGGCGCGCGTGTGGCTTTCCTCGAACCGAAGCACATCTAGGTCCTCCCTCCTTTAAACACATGGGATACCCCTTGAGGTCCCAAACCCCAAACCAATTTTGAGTCTTATAAACACAACAATTCTTTCTTCCTCTACCGATGAGGGAGAATTGATCCCAACCACACTTTTCCATGCTTCAAACACCTCACTTCGTGGACCAATATCTCTTTCATTTCTCAACGAAATTTGACGATTCTTGGCCCTACGGTTATCTACGTACTTAGTAGATCATGCACGTGTGAAGAACCGGATTCTCCAACATGCGTAACACTAGTGTTTAAGCCGTTAAAGTTGGTCGGTCGCAACTCCCGCCAAAGGCAAATTTCCAACACAACATACCCAATAAAATTCCCCAAAGTGGGGTACCTTACCCTACCCTAGAAGTGAACAACATGCCCAATAAAATTCCACAAAGTGGGGTCTCGGTAGGATATAGTGTTCGCAGACCTTATCCCTACCTGGGAAGGTAGAGAGGCTGTTTCCGGTAGACATCTGAATTTTGGTGTAGTGGAGCTGTAATTTCATAGAAAGTTTAGCTTTTCTTGTGAATTTTGTTCTCTGCTGGGTTTGAATTTCATTTTCTTGTTTTTAATTGTGTAAAAACTTTTGAGCTTTGTCTGAATTTTGTTGTAGTGGAGCTGTAATTTCATAGAAAAGTTTGGCTTTTCTTGTGAATTTTGTTCTTTGCTGGGTTTGAATTTGTTTTTCTTGTTTTTTTTCCTTTTGAGGTGTAATTGTGTATAAAGTTTTGAGCTTTGTCTGAATTTTGTTGTGCGGGGTGCTTAGATAACATATAATCCTGAAGAGAAGTTTAATAAGTTAGCTGATGAAGTGGATAGGGAAGCTGGGCTTTCAAGACTTACTCTTTTTTCTCCTTGCAAGGTAAGTTAGTCAAGTTAAATTCTTTTTAAGTATTAAAAATTCTTTTGTGGATTTTATCCTTAACTCTTTCTTTTCTTTTGGCAAATATGCTGTCTTTTTTATGCTGCAGATAAATGTTTTCTTGAGAATAACAGGCAAAAGGGACGACGGGTATCATGATTTGGCATCTCTCTTTCATGTAAGTATT
This sequence comes from Anisodus acutangulus, assembly GCA_029783415.1. Taxonomy (NCBI): domain Eukaryota; kingdom Viridiplantae; phylum Streptophyta; class Magnoliopsida; order Solanales; family Solanaceae; genus Anisodus; species Anisodus acutangulus. Next base: position 20,285,692 of record CM056510.1, read on the forward strand.
AAACTTCCTTTCAATATTGTAATACTTGAAAGAATCCCATTGGAATTGTGCTATATTACTACTATATTGCAAGTTCCTGTTACTGTGATATTTACTAATGATGAGCCCTTTTGTTCCTCCAGGTAATTAGTCTAGGAGATAAAATAAAGTTCTCGCTGTCACCTTCGAAGTCAAAGGATCGGTTATCTACTAATGTTGCTGGAGTTCCACTCGACGAGAGAAATTTGGTAAAGGAAGAAGCAATTATGGTTATCCTCATACTCATCAATTTTAATGATCTGATTGGTAGATTCATGATTTTGCCACTCTCTTTGCAGATTATAAAGGCCCTCAATCTTTATAGGAAAAAAACTGAAACAGACAAATACTTTTGGGTAAAATCTTTAATCAGTTTGGAATAGGTTTTGGATATATTGCAACTGGTTTAACTTTATTACCTATTTCTCCTGCCAGATTCATCTTGATAAGAAGGTGCCTACTGGAGCTGGTCTCGGTGGTGGGAGCAGTAATGCTGCAACAACTCTGTGGGCAGCAAATCAATTCAGTGGTTGTCTTGCCACTGAAAAGGAGCTCCAAGAGTGGTCCGGTGAGATTGGTTCCGATATTCCTTTCTTTTTCTCTCATGGAGCAGCCTACTGTACAGGTAGGGGTGAGGTATGCCTTTTTCCTAGCGCTTACTTCCAGATGTCATTTTCCTTCCGATTGTGTATAAGATCTTGTGGTTTTCCTTTCATTTCTTTGGGTCTCTAGTGCTGTTAATTACAATTGCAGGGAGCTGGAATGAAACGTCTGTATTATTTGATGAGCCTCTAATGGAGTTTATATACAAATGAGATAGACCAATTATCCGAAACTAACTCCTAGAATGTAGGAACAGATTAGCAGTAACTAATCCGCAACTGACGCCTAAAATAATTGGAAAAGCCTAATCCTGATTAAACGTGACTCCTAAGTAGTAGTACAACAGTGCAGTAAAACAGTAATTTCAGCAGTAGTAAAACACTATGCCTCATGCGCTATTACGCCCCCTTCAAGTTAGGTGTGAAGAGACAACACTAACTTGGGAAGTATTCTCTGAAAAGTTAGCTTGGACAATGGTTTGGTGAGCTGATCGGCAAGTTGATCAGCAGAGTGGACGTGCGATACTTGGACCAATCCACTGCGGACTTGGTTACGAACAAAGTGTAGATCAACCTCAAAGTGCTTCATTTTGGTGTGATGTACTGGTTTCTCGGCAATGTACGTGACTCTAAGGTTATCACAAAATATTATAGGAGCAGAAAGCGACACATGAAGATCTTTGAGCAAGTGAGTAACCCAGTTCGTTTCAGACAAGGCAGAAGCAACCGCTCGATACTCAGCCTCAGTAGAAGAGCGGAAAACAGTAGGTTGCTTACGAGAACACCAGGAGATAGGCGTCGGGCCTAGATAAACAATGTAACTAGAGATCGAGCGGCGATCATTGATCTCACCTGCCCAATCAGCATCGCATAGGCAGAAAGAGCAGTTGATTTCTGTGGGGAAATATGAATACCATACTGGGATGTTTCTTTAAGGTACCGAAGGATACGCTTAACTGCCTTCCAGTGAAGCACCGAGGGAGATGTGTTGAACTGAGTAATCTTGTTTGCCGATATGTGATGTCAGGTCGGGTAAACGAGAGGTACTGAAGCTTACCAAGCACACTCTTGTACTCTTTGCCATTAGTTTTAGGTGCTCCGTCATCAACCAGTAGTTTCTCGGACATGCTCATAGGTGACTGAATACCTTTCCAGTCTTGCATCTGAGTGTCATGTAAAATCTCCTGTACGTACTTAGATTGACTGAGAAATAATCCATCAACATCCCTGTGTACTTCAATGCCCAAGAAATAGTGTAATAAACCAAGATACGTAAGAGAAAAATTTTTCAAAAGAGAGGTAATGACTTGTTTAATGAGTGTTTCATTGCTGCCTGTGATTATGAGGTCATCCACATAGATCAGAATGTAAATAGTAACCCCCATATTGTGCAGAATAAAAAGAGAATTATCACACTCAGACATCTTGAACCCCATTCGAATCAAAGAGTTACTGAGTGCATCATATCAGGCCTTAGGAGCTTGTCAGAGTCTGTAAATTGCCTTTTTGAGATGGCAGACATAGTTGGGATGATTCGGATTTTCATAGCCAGGAGGTTGGGACATATCTTCATGAATCGTCCCTTGAAGAAAAGCATTGTTGACATCTATCTGATGTAGCGCCCATTTTCGTTGTACAACAAGTGTGAGTACTGTTCGAATCGTGGTGGGTTTAACCACCGGGCTGAATGTTTTGTGAAAATCAACCCCGAGCCTTTGGGTGAATCCTTTTGCAACTAAACATACTTTTTAGCTATTAATGGAGCCATCAGACTTAGTTTTAATTCGAAACAACCACTTACAACATTTCTGGTGTGGTCTGGTGGAACCAATTCCCTAGATTGATTTTTCATCAATGCATCAAATTTAGCTTTCATAGTGTCTCTCCAGTGTGAATTTTTTTGTGCTTTCTTGTGGGTTACAGTTATAGAGGGTGCTGGCTGGGTGAGTTGGGCAGTGTAGTCAACAATTTTTCGTCGCTTGAAGATTTTGTTTTGCGACCTTGTTACTACACTTCTTGGCTCTATGTGTGGAATGTTAACAGTGGGTTCAATGGGGTGAGGCAGGCTGAGAGTGCGAGTTGTCGCATCTCCTTGAGCATTGAGGGATGGGACTGGCAAGATGGGTGATGAGTGTGGGCAATGCCTATATACATGAGTAATTGGTGGGCGGCAATTTGAGGAGAGAGGACGAGTAGAGAGGGCAGGGGGTTGGCTTTGGAACACAAAGTTGGGTTGTAGGTTATGAACAGTGGGTAAATTCCTAGACATATTAGAAGAAGAGGATAAGGGAGTAGTAGGAACATTACCTGGTTCATGACTTGTAGAATGATCTGGTTGTGGGTAGTTCCCCTGTGCGGCACAAAGTGAGCACGTATCTTGGCGTGTGTCTCGCGTTACGGAATAGTGGGGGACAACTGGGTGGAATTTATATCAAGCATACTTTCATGTGGATATGAAATATTGAATTTATTCTGATTAATATTTTCCCACTGTAACGATGAGAAGTTCTGTTTCAAATGAGAAAATATACTTTCAAATGGAAAAATATCTTCGATGGAGAAACTTGTGGGGTAAAAACACTGATGGGAATGATGAATGATGGAGAAACCTAGATAGACACAAGGTTCGGAGTACGGTTATTTTGTGCATATGGACGAAGCCAAGGGTAGCACAAACAACCAAACGTATGAAGAGATTCATAAGTTGGTTTCTCGTTAAAAAGAACTTCAAATGGTGACTTGTTATTGTGTTAGTGGGTAGACGGTTTATGAGATATGTTGCATGATGACAGGCAAATGTCCAAAAATTGGATGGTAAAGCAGCTTGATGAAGTAGCGTTTTGACTGTCTCGATAAGGTGACAACGACGTCTTTAAGCGATGGCAACCCTTTGAGGTGTGTATGGTGGGGAGACAAGGTGTTGTATGCCATTGGAATGGAGGTATAGTTCTGTGTTTGATATTCACCTCCGCCATCCATGTACAGTGAGTATTTTTTTATCAAAATATTTTTCAAGCACAGGATGCAAGTTTTGAAAAATCTGTTGAACCTCATTTTTGTTTTTCATTGTGTATAACCAGATGTACTTGCTATAGGGATCAACAAAAATACAATAGTATCACTTTTTATCAAGTGAGATCACCGGAGAGGGCACCATAAATCACTATAAATTGTTTCTAATGGAGTGTTGCTGGACAATGTGTTTGAATAAAATGGAAATCTGTGGGCTTTATTGCAGCAACAAGAATTACAATAAGTAAAATTATCTTTCGAAGAATAAGAAAGACTGGATTTAAAACTGAACATAAAACTCGAGAATGGGGGTGACCCAATCTTCGATGCCACAGATATAAGGAAGGGTCGTTAACAGCTACATTGATGGTTGGGTGAGACAGTGACAGCCATTCGTAGAGTCCTGCTTTATTCGGCCCGCACATAAGAGGTGCTCCCGTAGTCAGATCCTTCACAAGAAAGTTAAAAGAGAAAAATTCTATTGAGGTTAGATTGTCTTTGCAAAATTGAGAAACTGAAAGAAGCTTGCGCTTGATAGCTGGAGCACATAAAATTGTAGAGAGTTTGAAGGCATTATTTGATGCATATAAATGAGTAGTACCAGTTTGAGTAATTGGAATCACATTACCGTTACCCATTGTCACTTCCTCGATCCCTTTGTAGTCTTGAACATTTTGAAGGGAATTGGTGTCAAAGGTAATGTGGTGAGAGGCGCCTGAATCAATAATCCAAGGGTCATTTGGTGGTGTTTGTGCAACAAAGTTTGCTTTTGCTTTAATGTGATTGTGGGACCGGGAGCGGCAAACATTTGCTGTATGTCCAAAGCGGTCGCAGAATTGGCAACGGACTCGTGGGGGTTGGACAGGTTGGTTTGGGTAGTTGTGCCATTGAGGACCGGCGTTCTGACTGGACTGCCTGTTTGGTGGACGCCAGTTGTTATTGTTGGGTGGGCGTCGATTGTTGCGCTGAGTTGGTGGAGGATTTGTGACTCGTTGAGCAACAACAGTTGTGACCTGTGTGATAGTCTTCTTAAGGTCCTCATGTTTGAGAAATAATTCATGATCAAGAAGTTTATCAAAAAGTTCCTCATAGATTATGGGAGAGTCTCGGGCCCGTATGGCTGCGGATATTTCACGAAACTCTGAGCCGAGTCCTCTTAGTATTTTCACCACAAGTTCTGCATTAGTGATAGGAGAACCTGCTGTGACAAGTTCATCAGAGAGAGAGAGAGAGCGCGAATCTCTCGCAGGTAGTCAGCAATTGATTTGGTTTCCTTGGTGATACAACTTAGATGGTGACGAAGACTGAATATGCGTGTTTGCCATTTGTTCGCAAAGGAGGTGTGAAGCTGATCCCACGCAGCTTTGGAATTGACTCCTGAAGCAACTGTGGATGGATCAACAGAGGCCATGAGAGCGTTTTGGATCAGTTTGTCTTGACGAAACCAATCCTTATATGCTGGGTTGGGCATCTCACGGTTGTCGGTGGTGATTTTTTCAGGAAGGGATGGTTGAGTGCCGTCAAGGTGACCGTAGAGGTCGTGGCCATGGAGCAGCATGGCAATTTGGGCCTTCCATGTAGTGAAGTTGTGGCTGCCAGACAACATGATGGGTAATTGAGATGATGGGTTGAATTGGACCAAGTGCTTTGAGATCGTAGTGGTGTCGGCATTAACAACTTGTGTAGAGGAGGACACTTTCGCAGAGAAAGGAAAAAAAATTGGATCTTGGATGGTTTACTCGTTAGAGTTTGATTTTGGCTCTGTTACCATATAATTGCTGAGGGAGCTGGAATGAAACGTCGGTATTATTTGATGAGCCTCTAATGGAGTTTATATACAAATGAGATAATTGAAGTACAACAGTGCAGTAAAACAGTAATTGAACTAATACACAATTGACGCCTAAAATAATTGAAGCAGCCTAATCCTGATTAAACGTGACTCCTAAGTAGTAGTACAACAGTGCAGTAAAACAGTAATTCCAGCAGTAGTAAAACACTATTCCTCATGCGCTATTATTAATTAGTCTCTGATCAGTTGGGTAGAAAGATGTAACCATATCCCAAAAGGAGAAAAAAGAAAAGAAAAGAGGTTGGGTGTAAAGCCGTAGTTCAATTGTGGTGAGGTTACCTGACTCTTACTTGCCTGTATGGTTAGCAAGATTTAAACTAAGACCATGACGATCCAAGTCTATGCCTGATCCTATTAGTGAAGCAAATTCAATGAAGCAATAACTGGTACCACAAAGGAAAAAAAAGGGCAGTCCGGTGTACTAAGCTCCCGCTATGCACGGGGTTCGGAAAGAGCCGGACCATAAGGGTCTATTGTATGCATTTCTGCAAGAGGTTGTTTCCATGGCTTGAACCCGTGACCTTCTGGTCACGTGGCAGCAACTTTACCAGTTACCATAGAAAAGCGGCCATAAACTACAGTCTTGTCCAATTTGAAAGATCATTTAGTGTAGTTGAAATAATTGAATTTTGGGTTGCTCGATCAAGTAAAGGGAACTTCTTGAAGGATTTCCCGTACAATTGACTCTTTTTCTCGAATTTTACTCTTGGCAACTCCTATGTTCGAAGGAAGATATTGTTTAATTAGGCCACGAATTACAAATGTCTGGAAAAGTTCTATTGCTATTTCACGAGGTCATCCACACCGATGTAATGAAAGTGAAGAACCCACGACAATGACAGAACATCCTGAATAATCGACTCGTTCTGCTTTAAACTCTTTAGCAGAACTTCAAATTCGTTATCAGTGAGACATTGACAAAGAAATTTTATGACAAGTGACTTGGTTCACTTGCAACTTAGGTTGCATCAACTCTTTCATGTCATAAGTTAAATGTATTAATATTAAATTCCGAACCTGTTTCCACTCCTTCCCTTCACATGAGAAGTATAACTTTTAATGTTTTCCAGATGGAATGTAATAGGGGGAGTTGATGTAATGCATGGAAACCTTAGACAGATCACTTACTTTGCAATTAGCAAGAGATCTTGGAATTTCTTTTGCAAGTCCATCCTTTCATATGAGAAGTATAATTTTGACTTAGTGTATTTATTCAGACAAGTAAGGTCAAATCATCTTGTACTTCTCAAAAAAAAAAAAAACGGCATGCAAAAAGGAGATATCAGCTTATGTCACATAATTACTGTTAGCGACTGGTGTGATAGTCACTCAATAGGTTGTAGATTTAACCATTAATGGCCAGAGATTCCCACAAGTTCAAATGGGATGGAATATTGAATTTTTGCAAAATGGAAGTGGGGAAAGAATTTTCGAACTTCTTTTGGATTTGAGTTTCTATCTTTAGCTATCTTCTCGAGGCCTTCCATAGTTCCTGTGTTTTTGATATATAAAAAAATAGGGGTGGCCAACCGGACGGGTCCGGGGCGGGGCGGGCCTGGCGGGCCTGGCGGGTTCTGCCGATGTCCCGTCGGAAAAGAGTACCGGTATTATCGGGGCGGGACGGGGTCGGGATCGGGATCGGATTTTGTATTTTTTTTCCACTTAATTTAAAAATATAACATATATTTAAACAACTCAATAATTGAACAAGATAGTGTAATAAAAACATTTCAAGGCTGTTTTTGTTCCTCTTATATTATTTCATAGAAATATGATTTTTTTGTAATACAAATACAATTGTCAAAATTGCAACTTTGTGGTGTTGTTCAAAAGTTGCAAATGACATAGTAAAACTAAAATTGCAACTAAAAAAATTACATTTTCAAAAAAACCTTTTCTAGTTTCTTTATAATTTCATGTGGTTCTTCGGTTGAAATTGTTATTTGTTGGTCAAATTGCTCCACGTCGCTTCCACCACCTTCGGATAAGATGTCATTGTAGTTTTCGTCTTCTTCTTCGTTGATCTCCGGTTGACTGCATCTTCTCCACTCCGTTCGTATCCAATCTCTGAATAATACTGCAATCTCCAAGTTGTCTCCCGCTATTGAGTGTTTGTGCTCCCCTATTTGAAATCTGCCGGAAGAAAAAGTGCTTTCAGGCGTTGTTGATGATGCTTGAATGTTCAAAACATCTCGGGCCATCATTGAAAGTGTCGGAAAGGGCTTCTCATTCTCCCTCCAGTATTTCAGCAAGTCTTCACGTCCTTCTTCATTGATAATTGTTTGGTACTATACAACACCCTACAAAACAAAAACATCAAACTCGCTAACTTGGTTAGTAGTGTTACCACCGCACATTCTATTTCTAAGGCTTTCAATACTAGCCGCAGAAACAACATGTCTTTTATAAGGTTGTGTTGAAGAAGAAGAAGATGGTATGGAAGTCGGTTGGTTGCTAGCACTTTCTTGTTGGTAATACCTATATACTTTTTTGCATTCATCTTGCATGCCAGACAACACTTCTTCTTTAGTTTGTTCAATAGGTGGTGGGTCATTTGGATTTTTAGGAGTTGGAGGTGGTAGTACTGCCATACAATCATAAATAGTTTCAATAAGTGTTTTACAACCGTCTACTTTAATAGTCGGATTTAATACAACACCAATAATATAAATAGTGGGAATAGAAATAAAATATTTTTTTAATTTGATAAATATTTTTTTAATAGGTGCATTATATGCTGGTTTTTCCATATATTCACTAAGTAATAAAAATATTAGAGCTATATAAAACAACATAGTAGAAATTGTAGGATAATATATACCGGAAAATTCTTTTGTTGCTTGAAAAAATTTCTCTAGAAATACAATAAGTTCTGAAATTTTTTCCCAATCGCTATCTACAACCATATCATTTGGATTTCTATTATGGGTGTTGAAAAATAAAGTTATAGGTCTTCTATAGTCATAAGCAACAAGTAGTTGCTCGTATAAAGAATTCCACATAGTTGGGTACTTCTTGGGAAATTTTTTTATAAGGTAGTTGGCAATCGTGACAAGTTTTTTTATAATATTTTTTTCGTTGTATTCTATTACTTTTTAAAATAAAGTTTATAGCAAATTGTATTTTATCAAGAATGTTTGCAAAAAGTGTTAGACCATCATTTACAACTAAGTTATATATATGGCACGCATATTTTATATAAAAATGATTTGGAAAAGATGGAGTTAAAAGATCTTTTAAAAGTCCAATAGCATAATTATTATAAGATGCATTATCTAATGTAATAGACATAATTTTATCAGTTATGCCATAATAATCGCAAAGTGAAAAAATATTTTCTGAAATAAAAGTACTAGTATGCCTATCATCTATATATCTATACACTAAAATACGTTTTTACATAGACCATTTATAATTTATCCAATGACATGTTACCGTTAAATAATCATGGTCGTTTGTACTACGGCCTATATCAGATGTGATAGATACTTTACCAGGAAAATGATATAAGGAATAACGTAAATATTGTTGATATTCATGTGCAAATTTAAATCATCTCTCCTAACAGGTGATCTAGAAAAATCGTTAAAAGCAGGATTGTACATGTCTCTAATATAATGAAAGTTTGAGAATAAGGTGGGATTCCTGGATCTAGTGGCCGGTGAATCACTGATCAATAAAATCAGGAGAGGAAGGAAATGAAAAGGGCAAACCCTCCACAGCAACTAATTTTGCTATTGCTTCCCTATCTCTATGTTTATCGTATTTAGGGCCTACAATTCCCCCCATCATAGGGTTAATTTGATCATGTACTTGGTCTGGGACAGTATGTGAACCTTGTCCCGATGGAGAGGACATTTGCGCACCCGGTTTTTCAGCCAGGTATTGGGCGTACCTAGCTGGGTGAAACCTTTGTACGTGTCTCATTAAACCCCTCGTTTCACCGTGACCTTTTCCCATTTTAAATTTAAAAATATTTTTACAAATTTGACATCTAACGACTTGATGCTCTACGTCCCTATCAAAAAAAATTCATGCATTTGATTTTAATTTTTGTTGTGGTGGACCTCGTCTCATACTAGGGGGAATATGAGGCGTCCAGTTGGAGGTGCACTTGTGGGTGTGTCATCTAGATTATCTTCTAAATTAAAGTCATGTTGAGTTTCAGAAAATAGCTCCTCGTCTAAATCTAATGGTATTGCGGGAAAATGTTCAGTATCAACAAAATCATCTTGTCTAGGAATAGGATGACTAGAAAAAGTATTCCTTCCCTTGTTACCCCTACTAGAGGAAGCCTTACCCTTACCCTTAAACATACCTTTAAGTCCTTCCATTTTAATTATGCTAATAAATAGTTAAAGATAATGAAATTAAGTGCGCTAATTAAAATAAAGAAACAATAATAATTTAATGAAGGAACGAATGTACCAAACGTCGACGTGTAATCGAGAGGTTGAAAATTGAAACTTTGCTCGATGGATGATCCTCAAGCTAGTTGTCAACTTCTCTCCCAAATGAATAAGTAAAATTGAATATTTAGTACACAATGTAGACGTGTAGAGAGATAGATTGAGAGATTAGATAGATTGTAGGAAGATTTGTGAGAAAGATGAAGTGAAAATGAGGTATTTATAGTTGGGAAATTGGGTTAAAGTATAAATATAATAACTTAGGGGTTAAAAATAAATATTAAGGGGGTAGGGGGGTTGGGGGAGGGGGAGGATGGCCGTTGCACAACGGTTATTTTGTGCAAAGGGGGGGGGGGGGGGGTTATCGGGTGGGACATGGGGCGGGGCGGGCCGGGCCCCGGCGGGACTAGCAGAGGTCCCGTCCCGTTACCGAATTATTATTATTTTTTAATAGCGGGGTCGGATCGGGACCAGGCCGCCCCGCCCCGTTGGCCAGCCCTATAAAAAAGCATGAAAATGGCTTGCAAATTGCTAGAAAATTATTACATCTGATCTTGTCTCTTATAAGTTCAAATTATGGAATGGGCATTTGTTTGATCAGGTTGTTCAAGATATCCCATCACCCATACCATTTGACATTCCAATGGTTCTCATAAAGCCTCAACAGGAATGCTCAACTGCTGAAGTTTACAAGGTGATACAAAATGAAGTTAGTGAACAAGTTTAGGGTGAATCTATATGATCTTGGTTATCAAAGTCTAAGAATAATTTTGTTTGGCAGCGATTTCAATTGGATCTGTCTAGTAAGGTTGATCCCTTGAGCTTGCTGGAGAAGATCTCAACTAGTGGAATATCTCAAGATGTGTGTGTCAATGATTTAGGTACGAGATGAAAATTAGTCACCTTAACATTTGTTCAAACTTAAACTTATCAAATACATAGACGCATGTATATTTTTTTTTTTGTGTGTGTTTTTCTAAAGTCTTGTGCATTGAAGTAACTTTCCTTGTGACCTTGCTCGAAGAAAAGGAGAGCTTTCTTAAAACCCTTTCTTGTAATTTCTTAGTCGAGTTCAGGCGTGTAGGGTGGCTACGCTAATGAATAAATGCCAATACCAATTTCTTTTCAACTGCCAATTTCCCCGAGGAAAGGACTAATCTTTCTTTCTCTACTTGAGCTTTTCTCCTTATATAGTGTGTGCAAAATGAGAACTTTCACTTATTTGATTGCAATCACGGAACGGTAATCTAAAAACTTTTCTCCTTATAATGATAGATTACTTTCAAACACACTTGTGAAATATGAAGGGGAGCCTTGGAGTAACTGGTAAAGTTGTTGCCATGTGACCAGGAGACCGGGTTCAAGCCGTGGAAACAGCCTCTTGCAGAAATGCAGGGTAAGGCAATGTACAATAGACCCTTGTGGTCCGGCTCTTCCCCGGACCCCGCGCATAGCGGGAGCTTAGTGCATCGGGCTGCCCTTTCTTTACACTTGTGAAATATATTTCATATCCTTTTCTAGGAGTCTGCTTTTCAATTACCAGTTTCAGTTGTATACTGTCCAGGAGAAGTAAATAGACGACTAGTCTTTAGTTTTTCCTTGTCCTCTTCTGTGTTTTTTAACCACTTCTTTCTTTTCATGCTTTCCTTTATGAAAGAATATCGCTTATTTTTTTTCATTTTATGTGATTGAGTCTGCAAGTGTGACTTGGGAATCATTATTGGTCGCATGTAGTAATTAAATGTGCACCCATTCGGAGATCAACAGAGTGGATGTTGACTTTGAAGATTTGTTTGCTCAGAATTGCATTCATTTGACATTGATAATATTTCTTGCAGAACCTCCTGCCTTTGAAGTTCTTCCATCTCTTAAAAGGTTAAAACAGCGAGTAATTGCTGCAGGCCGAGGACAATATGATGCAGTCTTCATGTCTGGAAGGTATGCTTTTGCCTTTGTCTGGTTCATATTCTTGCTTTCTCTTTTCAAGATTGTCTTAGTTCTAACAGTTTTAGCTTGTAGTAAACGATTTTCAAGCAGATGGGTTATTCAATGTGGATTAGCTGTGTCGGGCAATAGGAGAAACTGAAATTAACAGTGTTATGCCATTGTTGGAGTTAGATCTCACATGGAAGAAGTTGTCCGTATTCATCGTTATGATCCCTGAACTAACAAATATGCCAACCATTCGTAGCTCTAATAGAAAGATTAAGTCATGCTTGGAGACTTTATCTTCATAGCGAACAAGGGACTTTTATGAGATCTATTACTGGAATGAAACATTTTCAACTACTGAACTCAACAATTAGGCTGAATGGTAAAAGTTATGAGTGATGTGCAATTGAGTGTAAATGATATTCATTCTTGAAAGTTTGCACTAAACTTTCTATTTTGATGCACTAACTTGAAGTTGTAATTCTACTATCTAATGTAGTATGCGAAAATCACTAAATAAGCAAAATTTGTTGAAATGTTTTCAGATAATGTATTTATTTTAGTGATTATCTTTTCTTGATTGTAATGCCTAGAGTCTAATTTTAATTGTATAAGTTGTCAAACCGCCTCTTAGTGGCCACCTGAAGAAAGTGTTAAGCTTTTGAACCAACCTCCTGGAAGGAAAGTATAACATGCCTAAGGGTAAATCACTTCGATGGATTTGCATGTGGTTTTTCTCGTTCCTTCTCTTCGATAAGAATAGGGATTTGAAATGATACAGATTCCTCTTCATTCTGTTGTGCTCAGCGAAAGAACTGCCTAAGCATGCTTTTTCGGATACAAACTTCTTTGTTCTTTCTAAATTTTCTTCTTGCATAGAAGAACGCAACTGTTGCAAAAACCGGGATTTTAGTAGTTGGCGGAACCATTCTGTTTTGGTTCCAGGAATTTTACTATTATTTTTTCAACTTAGATTTCTATATAGAAGGATCTCTAGCTTTCTCATATGCTCCTGCAAGCTGTAGCTCATGGCTAACGAGAAATTTTATCTCCTTTGCTGTCTTTGACAGGATAGAAACTTAAATGGCGTATTATTCCTGTATTTTTTCTTTAGTTTGAAACTGTTACTAATTCCAAAATTGGAATGCAGTGGAAGCACAATAGTAGGGGTTGGCTCTCCAGATCCTCCACAATTTGTCTATGACGATGAAGAATACAAGGATGTTTTCTTGTCAGGTAAGTAACAAACAACGTGATTACATGATAATGCAATATGCATCTAGTTAATCTACATTCTAGTGTTCTAACTCATTTAGATCAACTCTTAAGTAGGATAGGAGAAGGGTAGAGGGTCGGCCCAGTATCCACCAAGTTCAAACCATGCTCCAGCTGATCCTCGGTTATTCACAAAGAAAAAAGATTAAGCTAGTCTCTTAAGTAGGATAGGATGAACTAGGGTGGCATTAGAGTTTCTGAGTGGATGCAATCTCTTTCGTGATCTTTCTCAATAGGAATACATACATTACATTCAAATAGTTCAATTGTAAAAGGCGGTAAGCAATTTGCTGCTCTCATAAAATTTTGGAATATCATTTGTATTTGCTGAATAACCCGCGAAAAATAGTTTATGTTTTACTGTTATAGTGGTTAAAGTTCAGTTACTTGAGTTTAATGTCATAGTGGGTAAAGTTTAGCGACTACATGTGAAGGTAATGCCCAAAATGTCCATCGCATAATCAGCCGTCAATCTCCATAAAATTTCATTTTTCTTGCTACGACCGTACCCTAATTACGCGAGAGTGAAGAAGCAATGAAAGATTCTTGCTTTGAATTGTTGATGAATTTTTACTACCCAATTATTTCTGCATTTAGAAGGGGAGTCTTGCGGTAATTGGTAAAGTTGTTGCCATGTGACCCGGAGGTCATGGGTTCAAGTCGTGGAAACAGCCTTATGCAAGGTAAGGCGCGTACAATATACCCTTGTAGTCTGGTACTTGCCCAGACCCCGCGCATAGTTGGAGCTTAGTGCACCGGGCTGCTCTTTTAATTGTTTCTGCATTTGGTATGTAACTATGTAGTTCTGCTCTCTGTGAGATATATATAAGTCATTATGAATTTTGCAGAAGCGAGTTTCATCACTCGACCAGCCAATCAGTGGTACGTGGAACCTGTTTCAGCTGGGAGTTATGGTGATCAACCTGAGTTCTCCGCATCTTTTGAAATGTCTTAGGCTCAGATCCTATAAATGAAGCTATACAATAAGTTTGCAGTTGTAAATGTAATCTGCAATGAAATTACCAAAAAAAATAATGTAATGTCCAATGAGGACTAAATCATGTCATCTCATCCTTTCACTTTGGACACATTATTCAAAAAAGAAAATATCAGTCACAATCTGTTTCATGTTGCTAAAAATGATCTCACTCAGTAGCTGATCTTGTTAATTGGTTAATGTGCTCTATTAAGCTAGACTATATGACAGGTAGAGGTGACAAATGTATGGGTCGGATCAAATATTAAACATGTGGTGATCCTACCCACCTAAAATTTTCTTGGGTCAAAATGGGTTGAGTTATTATGATGGGTCAAATAACGGATTATAGTTTAACGTGCCTAATATAACCTAACCTTCCCTCTTTATTTTGTTTTATTGAGAAGGAAAAAAGATAATGTACTTTTGTAAGTTATTAAGTTCTTTCAAATTTACATAATTCTCAATCTTCAAATAGATTTTGTATACTTGGATTGGGTTGCATAATAAACCATCGGGTTATACTATTTTGTTCTACAATCCTGCATTGACTACGTTTCTTTTGAGCTGAATGTCTATTGAAAACAGTCTTTCTACCCCACAAATGTAGAGGTAAGATTTGTGTATATCCTATCTTCCTCAGATCCTATTTGTGGAATTACACTGAGTATGTTGTTGTTATACTATTTTGACTCATTTTGATCCAATAGTTCGATGTGTCATTTTGAGTTTAACTCGTTGGATCTAGTCGACAAACAAGTCATAATTCTACCCATTAGATTTGGACTGGTTGCCAAAACAATAGATTGAGTTTGCCACCTCTAATGACAGATTCCCTGCACAATAATTTTGCATACAAAACTAAAGATGGTGTGCTTTGCTTCTCTTCTCTTCTATTTTCCAAGTTGCAAGTTTCAATCTCTTTTGTAGAAAAAATAGCTCCAATCTAGTACCAAGATGGAGATGGTTTTTTATTTAACGATTAAAAAAGGCATTGCTACTATGGGAAAAGGATTAAAGTTCAATTTCGAAAGATAGGATAAATTTACGCAATACCATTTCCATAAAAAGCATGTCACTAAGTGCACTTAAATCTACCCTTATGATCGCATTTGGTGAGATGTCATCATATCACATGTTTGTATTCAACAACCAAGTCAGTCGAAAAAGCTCACCATTCATCAGTTTTTCACTTGTAAAATATTTAGCTTTAAATTTCATGTTTCCATCAGACACATGTTATAATATTATTTATACCGTTTAAAATAATATTGATTGACATAGGATATCCGAAAACTGGCTTTTTGTATATAAAAAAAAAAAAAGACAATTTGGTGCACTAAGCTCCCGCTATGCGCAGGATTCAGGAAAGGGACGGACCACAAGAGTCTATTGTACGCAATTTTACCTTGCATTTCTGCAAGAGGCTGTTTCCACGACTTGAACACATGACCTCCTGGTCAATGGCAACAACTTTACCAGTTACTCCAAGGCTTCTTTTCAAAAACTAGCTTTTGTATATAGTTACAAATATCAAAGCTAATTGCTATTTGACCCCTATATCTGACCTCTACATAAGTGATTTGTACAATTTACACCATCAATATCAAAAGTTGCAGCCACAAGTAATAATCTTTCTACTCCTTACATGGCAGAATGTCCATGATAACAGCAACAAAGATATCTTCTTTTTTTCTACATAAAGCAACGAAATGAAAAGAAAAAAAAAATAGAGCATGAAAAAGGTGGTCTGGGAGTCTATAAATTGAGATGAAAATTATGTGGGAGGCCAGAGTTCAAATCCTTACAGAGATTTAAAAAAATGACAAGACGATTTTTCTCATCTACCTAAGCTTTAGTGAACAACCACCATGGACAATATGATGGCGAACGGTTACATGAAAACTTGTTCACCAATCGTTGGTACCTAAGCTTTAGTGAACAACTGTTTCTAGATGTCCTCTGTTAAGAGTACCATGTAAAGAATGGATATTAGGTCTAACTCAACCCCAAAAGCTAACTTGTAGGGTGAGGATTGTCCAAGTCCATATAAGGAGTTCATGTTTCCATTCCATATCCGATATGAGACTCTTAACATCTGTCTGTCACAAAATGTACCAACCTATGGAAGGACATTTAGAAACAAAATGGTTGAGTATGCCAAGGCAAGTTTACAGTCTTTGACAAAAAATAGAACACTTAGTTGGGACCTCAACGCATTCGTTAATACGAGGATTCCTTATAACTACTTTAATGCTAGCCATAAACCTGCTCCTACGCTAACTTCGAAAGAAAATTGGCAATTGCTTATGCTTCTCTCAGATATATTAGCAATAGAAAAGCAGTACGTCATATACAAGATATGGCATAGACCTATCCTATGGAGGACCACATTATATGAACTGGGGCGGAGCTAGAAGTCCAGATACGAGTTCGGGCGAACCCAGTAGCTTTTACTCAAACAGTGTAGTTGTGTTAAGAATTTCACTAAATATATGTACAAATATTAAATTAATTAGAACCCAGTTACTATCATTGAGGTCGTCATTTTAAAATCCATAATTCATAAAATTGAAATCCTGGTTCTGCCTCTGTATGAGAGTATGGAACATTGTAAAGTTACAGCTACCCGTAACTTAAGTTACATACCATAAGAGTTATAAGACTTACTTTGCGATATTCAAATACTGACAAGCTAAAATATGTTAGCTTTATTTTCAGACATCAGAGGCATACATCATTTGTCACTTGTTAAGCATCCCCAATAAGCTTGAAGTCTTCGACTTGCTTGAAGTTCTGCCATGGCTTCACCCAGACCTTCGCTTCGTATGCTTTCTTCTTACCACCTTCAGTCGCCTCCAGTGTTATATAGTACATGGTTCCAGCAACCACTTGTTCCTTCACATTCACAACTTTTCCAAACTCCAAAAGAGCGTTCTGATATAGAATATTGTTCAAAAGAAAGAACAGTAACCCATGAGTGCTGAAGCAATCAGTCTCAGACATAATGGAGTGCAAAGAAGATAAAGGTTGTCTCCTATACATGCTTAATCACATACAGACACACTTACAAAGTTGTATACATTTCAGACTTACTAAATTGGTCAAAATCATAAATCCTTGCCTTAAAAAAGACAAATACTTATTTCGTTATTTCTGTCTGGATCAATGCAGCTCTTCTCCTATCTAAAAAAACCTATGTTACTCATACTCTTCAAAAATGTTGACCGGTACGTGTCGGATCCTCAAAAAGTAGTGCATTTTTTAAGGATCCGACACGGGTGCGGCAGCCATTTTGGAGAGTCCGAGTAACTTATAAAAAATCAATATCTAAACTACCACATCCTAATGAAAAATGCCCATTTCGAGAGCATACTTAAATAAGATAGAAGTTGGATCAGTTGCACAAGCTTATCTCAATTAGTTTATCAACTTATAAACTACTCTCTTTGTCCACTTTATCAAAAAAAAACTTTTATCTTTTTGAGACTGCCTATAATGTTATCCCATACTAATGTGTACAGAGCGTAATCCAAAGTACCCGCAAGGGTAGCCAAGTTGGTGTAACAGTAGAGCGCGGGACCGCAAGGTCACTAGTTCGATCCCCTGCATAAACCTTCTTGGTTGAGCCTGTCAAACATGGCTTGCCAAGTGTGGTTAATCGGCTAACGTGGTTTGCAGACTATTGCGTCAGTCCGAGGTTTACCCTGTGCGCACTCGAGAGAGTAGCGGCTGCGGGTTCCTTCGTCAACAAAAAAAAAAGAGCGTAATCCAAAGTGTTTGGCCCAGTGGCCAATACATTAGGGTATTGCTGTCTGAGGTTCCGTGTTCGAATCTTCTGATCAGCGAGAGTGGAACTGTGTTCTCCAAAAAAAATCCCTCCATACGCGTAGGGCCAAGCAGTGTATACTAATCCGTAGGGCCAGGCCGGAGGTGGGGTTTTCTGGGGTATGGGGCCGTAATGCGGTGGGACCAGTCACTTTAAAAAGTTTACCCTACCACAGTTTTACCCGCAAGGGTAGCCAAGTTGGTGTAGCAGTAGAGCGCGGGACCGCAAGGTCACGAGTTCGATCCCCTGCATAAACCTTCTTGGTTGAGCCTGTCACACATGGCTTGCCAAGTGTGGTTAATCGGCTGACGTGGTTTGCAGGCTATTGCGTCAGTCCGGGGTTTACCCTGTGCGCACTCGAAAGAGTAGCGGCTGCGGGTTCCTTCGTCAACAAAAAAAAAAAATGAGCGTAGGCTTGCTTTGTGCACTCTAAATTCTGCGCTCGCTGGCAAAAGGGACGAGACACCAGTGAACACCTAGGGCGGACCAGCCCGGCCCATCCCAAGGTCCAACTACGAGCTTTTTAACTGCAACAACTTAAATGAACATTATCAACAACAACAAAAAAAGACTGCTCTCTTTGTCCAAAACTATGAGCAAAAATTCAAACACTTGAGATTCAAACACTAGGATAGTTTCGTAGCTTTAAACTATTCAGAAACAGTCTTGTATATTATCACAAAATTCAGCTTGTATATAAGTTTAGAACTTGGATTGTGGGATTTTAAGACTTTACTTCTTTATTCCAGAAAGATTAGTTACTTTGCATTATTTTCAATGCATGTTATATATATATATATGCATAGCATTCTTTTTTTCTCCACAACCAGAAATCCATCTGGGCCCACCCTTAGGATCATCGTCCGGAGATAATGGGCCCGCCCCTCAATTAGATGGCAAGATACTATCTACGCATATATTGTTTTTTTCAATGAAGACCCTTTGCAGTAAGTTAAGTTCACCTAATTTTAAACTGACACACAGTGGATTAATAGCTTGATTGATCTCTTTTCACTTGACAGTTTCTTTTCTTTTTAAGCAAAAGGCATAATTAATAAACAGCCCTCAAATTTGGCTTTAGTTGGCAAGTAGCCTTCCAACTTTGGCAAGTATGCCTTTCAACTTTGGCAAGTATGCCCTCCAATTTTGGGTGAGCACAAGTAGACACCTCAACTGGTATAAAGTTGAACACGTAAATATAAATGCTGACGTGACACATAAATTTTGGAGGTGTTTAGATGATCATTTTGTATGTTGAAATGTTCAACTGGCAAAGTAAAGACAAATTGAGGTGACTACTTGTGCACACCCAAAATTGGAGGGTATACTTGACAGCTGAGATCAAGTTTCACGGCATGTTTATGTATAACAACAACATACCCACAAGTGGGTCTGGAGATCGGGGTAGGTTATATGCAGATCTTACAAAGTTATTTCGATAGACTCTTGGCTAGAAATAAAGCAACAAAGCGACAATATTAAAGCAATAGATCAATAAAAAAAACATGTCAAATAGGGGGGAAATAGTACGCTAAAGGCAAAAGGAAATACAACACTAAGTATTAACAAAAAAAAACATAAAATCAGAGCAAAATTTGACAAACCCATTTCAAAATTAGAAGAACAAACACAATCAAATCCACAAACAGGCAGAAAAAAGGAACCTGTTTCTTATTATGTTCATCAACAGCAAAACGTGCAAGATCATTGATCTGAAGGCTGTTTTGGGATCCTCCAACCTCACGAATTCCTCCTAACATTGTAAATACTTGCAATAATTTACAATAAATATAAAGGGAAGGGAAGAATTTATGCTAAATTTTATAGAGATGAGAGCAAAGTGCAAAGAAGATAAAGAATCGTCAGTCACAATCAACGAATCTAATTACGTGTAGCTTTTTCCACGTCAAGGTATATTTTGTTAAGTTACTCATTTATTAGATTTAAAAAAAATTGATCAATATCAGTGGAAAGTAATTTTTTAATATAAGAGTATGGTGGGAAACAATTGTTAATATTTGTGAATTTTTGAAGTGATAATTAGTTCTGAATAATATTTTTTTTATTAAAACAATAGTTAAAATGAGATGATTGGAGCAATATTTTGGATCCCTCAATATTAGTAATAAATATATTTAATCTTTCAACTATTTAAATTATGTTATGTTAAAAATATAGTATTACTTCATATTTGATGGTAATACACTTCTAAACTAGTGTGAGTATAACATATTTCCTAAACATATGGACCAAAATGTATTTTTAATGAACCAGGCTAAATGTGTTTAGTCTTATATCACAAGAATTAATTATGCTTTTCTTTCAAAAAAAAATTAAAATTTGTGGTCTTAAATAAGTTATACTATATATTTACTTATATAATTATAAATTATCTCATAAATGATAAACTAAAAATTTTACAATTTAGTTATTACTTATTAAATATAAAAAATATCATTTTGTTATAAATTTATTTTAAAAATTTGTATCACGTAAATTTAGATGTTTGGATTTGGGACCATTGGGTTGGTTTCAACTTCTCCTTGAGACCTTGACGTGGTTAAATCTCTTTTCTTTTTATTTTGTGTTCAGAAAAAACGATTCGTTTGAAGTGATTGACAGCCTCCTCAGTAGAAAATGGTTTGTATTTGTATGACTAGTTATAATTTGAGTATAACAAAGTGATCTAATAAAAAAAATTATATTTATTTTATTACTCCAGTCTCAAAAAGATTATGATTTGACACAAAGTTTAAAAAATAAAAAAAACTTTTGAAATGTGTGGTTCAAGACAAACATTAGATATTTATGTAGATGTAAATAATCTCATAAAGTTAAATTATTTCTAAATATAGAAATGTGTTAATTTTTTAGGATAAATTAATAAAAAAAAATAAGACAATCGTCTTGGGATTATAAAAAAGAATTACATACATAACTAAAATAACATTTATATATCTATAAAATTAATCTAAATTTTTTTGGAACATCAAATTTTATTTTCAGTATCTCACACATTATTAACTTCAATATTTACAAAATATATTTTTATGATCATCTTCTTGGGAAGGAATCGGGATATAAGGGATTGAAAAATTAAAAGATAATTGAAATATGCATAAAGTAAATAAAGATTAACTTACAATTTAAGGTTCCAATTATGGAAACCATAAATCAAAGGTTCTACAGGAATTTAAATCAAATAGGCGGTTGAACCGGCCAAGTATTTAATGCAGGAATTTAAAGAATTTAAAAGCATGAAGTAATTTAAAAGATTATGAGGTAGTACTGTCCATAATCATATTCATTTAAAAAAGAATTTACAAAGTATTTTATCAAGGAGATATACATTGGGAATTTCTAAGGTATTTTGGATCATATGATATGGGTCATATGATATGGGTCATATGAACTAAATCATATGGGTATTTGAGGGGAATTTTAATCTAACCTAAAGGGGAATTTAGTAAGAGCTCTCACTTCTCTCTAAATCTGAAGTTTAGAAAGAGAAACTTAGAAAAGAAAAGCTTCAAAAGAAAAGCTTGTCTAACTAAGTGAGAGAGAGTCTCCTTTTATAGGAGTTTTACATGGTATTTTCGTAATTAAAAAGGAATCTAACAATTCGTCTAAGTGGAGAATAACTATTCACCCGAGTGAAGAATGACTATTCATCATTTTGGCATTTTCTTGAATTATTGCTGGAATCTTTGCTTTTGCTTTTGCTTTTGCTTTTTGCTTTTTTGAAAGTAGCTTTTTCGAGCACTTTCTTTTGTCGGAATTTTGTCTGAACTCTACTCCGGGTATTTTGAATTCTTTTTTTTTTAGAATCCAATGTTGCCAAAAACCGGAATGTCTTCAATATCAATTTATGGTTCTTCTTCTGATGAAGAGGCTTGTTTTGATGAAGATGGTGCAAATTTAAGAATTATGGTTTGCATTTCTTCTGAATTTTTGGCCGCTGCAAGCATTGAGGCCATCTGGGATTTCCGTGAAAGGAACTGGGTGTGCTCCGGTGTTTGTAGTGGTGCCGGTGGTGTTTGTATAGGCGTTTGTACTAAAATGGATTTTCGGGCATTTAACCATTCCTGAACTTTTTGTGGGGTGAGGCTTGATAGTATTTTAAAGTTGTCCCACCACCTGATTTTGAATCTTCTTCGGGTTGTTGGTATTTTATTGTCCGAATAATCTACGAACCATGTAAATATCCATGGTAAGTGGAATTTTGTATGAAAAGGTGTAGTGGCACAAATCTTTTTTCTTCTTCAGAGGGTTTATATTGGGATTTGAATAGGCTGAAAGATTTAGTGACTTCTGGTTTTTGTATTTCTAGGGTGGATCCGAATTGCTCCCACCATGAATTCCACCATGTTGAAAATTGTGATGGATCACATGAGGTATCAAAATGGAAAAGTCAAGTGTGGCTTTGGTTGGTATTTTGAATAAGGAAGGAATTGAACCAAGCTTGTTGGTAATCCCAGTAATTAAAGGGAATATCAAAAAATGATTCATTTTTGTGGGTATCTGGAAAATTTAGGAGTTGAGACTGATCATTCCCCCAATCAATAGGAGTAATTACGCTAGTATTTTGTAAATTGAATAAGAGGGATCTGGGTTATTTTTATAAAAAATAATTTTAATTGTCGTTGATCCTGATATTTCAAGGATAGCTTGATAAAAATATGGGGTTTTTAAAATATCTCATGATTTATAAAACTATTTTTGTCCAAAATAATTTTGTAGTGCTAAAAAGGGGTCTTTATTAAAAATTCATTTTTCAAGAGTCACAATATTTTGAAAAAACGATTTTATGAAGAATTTAGGAGCATGTTTTTTGGGGACTTGTGGTACCACAAGTTAATTTTTTTTAAATTATTTTTGAGAAATGGTTTTTGAAGATTCTCCTTTCTCGATTTTTGTAAAATTTTGAGAGGTTTTTTCCTCTCCTGAGCTTTGAGCAACTTCTTGTTTGAGATTTCGAAGTTGTGTCAATGCCTGTTGTAATTCCGGGGAATTCGCCATGAGTTGCAGAAGAGTTTTGACAGTTATCTCTTGTGCTGGTGTTTTTTTGCTCAGATGCTGCGGCATTTTCATTTTCTTCTTTCATCACTGCATCATACCACGTGAGGGGTTTTTTAGTGGGATATTTGGCAGGAAATTTTTCTTTTTCTTTTGTGGGTTTTTTTGGGGCCATGGAATTTGTTTGTTGTTGTGGTACAACAACAAGTGTATTTATTGGTGGAGGTATCTCATCTTTTCTCTTTTGGAGCAAGGCTCCACACATTGCGTGGACACAGTATTGTCCGGATTCCCGCATGTCCTTCCTGGATATTTTTTCCTTGTAGCCCATACAGTGGGGCAAGGGGCAGTGATAGGACATTTCTGCGTTGTAGCCAGTATCAGAAATCTATGGATTTTCTCTCATGTTTTTGAGTAAACCACTGGTTAAAAGATTTTTGAAGTAAAAAATGTCAGGAATCAATTTGCAGAAAATAATTTTTAATGCAATGTTTTGAAAATGTTTTTGATTCTCTAAATTATGCTTCAAAAATTTTGTATATGCAAAGGAATCAATTAATTTGATGGAACAGATATTTGGGTTTCTAGGGGATTCAAAATTCTGATCTAAAAACTATTCATTAATTCGCCTAGATGACAAGAATAAGTTTTAATCAGATTGAGGTCTCTAGCTTTTGGTTTTGTCAGAAAAGAGAATTTTAAATTATTTTTATTAGAATCAAAAGAGATAAAATCATTATCTACCTTATACGGGGTGATAAGATTTATAAATGGTGTTCCTAAGATAACGGAGTTGTGAATGTCTTTTTTCTCGTCAGTAATGAATTTGAGGAGTTTATTCAAATAATCTTTTTGGTGTTCGACATCTATGTGTTGAATCATTTCTAACATGAATTCTTGATCATTGGTTAAAACACAAACAAGTTTTTCCTTACCCTTATCAGAATTTTCAGAAGAACTGGTTGTAAGCAATTCATTTATTTGAAGGGCTTTGTTGTCTTCAGAAGACAGAGAAAAGTAGTCAGGTTCTGACTCGGCATTTGAATCGGAGGAATCAATAAGAAGATTGGAGATTTTTTGGGTGACTTCATCTTCGAGTTTCAACTCTTGTAATTTTTTATTTATTTTGCAGTATTTTGATGTATGACCATTTTTATGGCATTTGTAACACGTAATGTCTTTATATTTGGAATCAGCTTTTTTTTTGTATTTGGTTTTTTGGAATGATGAGTATTTTTGTAGGGGTTTTTGTAATACTCTTCGTTGATTTTACTGAAACCTCTCTTTTTGTAACCTCTTGAAGTACTCTTAAGGGATTTATGAGTCTTGCTACAGTTTTCTGTACAACTAGAAGAGGGTTTATTAACATCTGAAGACAGAGAAAAATAGTCAGACTCTATTTTGGTGGTTGAATCATAGAAGTCTAAATTAGAGGAATTTATTGGAGGGTCGGAGATTCTTTAGATTACTACTTCATCCAAACCTGGTTTTTGTAATTTTTTATTCCTTTTACAGAATCTCGAAGTGTGACCCTTTCTGTTGCATTTGTAGCATTTTATATTCTTGTATCTGGAAACGCTCATTTTGGGATTTGTAGTATTTTGGAATTGTTCTAATGTATCATCGTTGTTGGAACCATTCGTCAGAGTTGTGATTTTATTGGATGATTGTGGGGTATCTGAAACAATGGTTTCAGTATTAGAACTATTGGAAGTTTCAATTCTACCCAAATGGTCTTGAATAGCCTGAATAAATTCAGACTTATTTTGTTGGATGTTTTTGACAGCATCTTTGGACACATGAAATGTTTTTTCAATTTTGTATCCTTAGTCGGTCCTGGGAATCTATGGTGACTAAGGGGCGGTCTTTCATGTGGCCGGATCGGATTTTCCTGAAATCAGCTAGGGTTTTTCATTCCGGTGATTTGTTCCTAGTCGTAACGGGATTTACCGTTTTGAAAAAGGGATAATCTATAGAATTTTCGGAGGAATAATAATCGAACCAGTCAAAGAAAAGGATGTTTATCCCGTGTTCATTAACAAACTCGTAGAATTTTTCATGTATTTGCATCCTATTTTTTGAAAAGGTTTTGAAGAACCAAATTCATTTTTCTAGGTTGTATTTTTCATAAAAATCACTTTGTAGGAATTTTTTATCAATTTTGAAATCTTTTTGTAAAACACCAAGTTCGTTTACTATGTTTTTTGTAATCGAGGAAAAAGTCGAACTAGTAGGTTCTTGGTCCTCTATCTTTTCTCTAACAGTGGAATTTTCATAAACGGGGCTCGGTATTTTGTTGGAGTAGTCTACGTTTCGTAGATTGGGTAAATCTGACGTAGAATGTCTGGGTTTTGTTTTGTATGGAGTATTTATGACTGAAAGAATTTGTGAGACTCTTCCTAAATCAAGAGTTTCTACGGAACTGGAATCGTCGTATCTACTACTCATAGATTTTTTATAGAACGATAGACTGACTCTACCATCATGGTATTGGGTTATTTCTCTGAGACGGGCATTTGGTTGAGAAGTCTCTAGAGGTTCAGGTTTCGCAACACCTTCTAAGATCCATTCGTCTGGTAGGGTAATATCCTTCCATCTAATAGGTCTCGGTATAACGGTGTTAGATCTGGGAAGATCTATTTGTAAAAGAAGGGTTTCGCCTTTCTTACTATGATATCTGACTTTTGTAGCAAAAGCTGAAGTCATAGCTTTGTAATGAATTCTATAAAGTATAGCTACGGGAATCGATCCTTCAAGCATTTGGTAATTGTGAGTCTTCATTTGTAAGACAAGGGATTTCTGGATATTTTTGTCGTTTAAAGAAACTGAGAAATTTGGGTAACAGTCAAAAGATATTGGTCATGTGCAGAGACTAGACTCAACAGAACTCAATAGTGAATCTTCGAAATTTGTGAATCTAGCATCACATAAGATAGCAAGGATTGAGGTGTTTAATCCTTCCTTCGTGAGGGGTTTTATCCCTACTTGGACTAATCCAATATGGATATATTTGTAATTTCTTTCTCTGTGTCTCTTCAAAGAATTTTGAGAAAGTAATTGGATTGTTTCAAAAGGTTGAGATAATTGGATATCTATTTCCTCTGTTTTGATAGTGAAATCGGTTTTAAATAACTGGTATTTGGAATTTTTGTAAGTCTGATCTCGATTTACTCTCGGTATTTTCCAATTATCAATAGATTTTTCAAAATCTTGTATCAAGATTTCTTCGGTGTTTATTAACTTCTTTGAATCCATGGAAGAAGATGAACCAAAATCATAAGAAGTAGATTTGTTGAGAAACGGATCCATGTTATGGAACTCCTACGGAGCACCCGGACTCTTCCTACAATCAAAGGCCTTCCCTAGGGTATAACTGCCTGCGTTCGTTGAGGACTTACCGACTCCGGACTATCCTAAGCACAAAACCTCGGAAGAACCCGAACCTCCTAAAAGGATTCAACATCTGGTCTGGATAATATTCTCTCTATCTCTACCATTTATGGCTATGATACCAAACTTAGGCCAATGATCTAAAGGGGATAGCAGACATGGAAGGAATCGGGATATAAGGGATTGAAAAATTAAAAGATAATTGAAATATGCAGAAAGTAAATAAAGATTAACTTACAATTTAAGGTTCCAGTTATGGAAATCATAAATCAAAGGCTCTGCAGGAATTTAAATCAAATAGGCGGTTGAACTGACCAAATATTTAATGTAGGAATTTAAAGAATTTAAAAGCATGAAGTAATTTAAAAGATTAGGAGGTAGTACCGTCCATAATCATATTCATTTAAAATATTAAAGAATTTACAAAGTATTTTATCAATGAGATATACCTTGGGAATTTCTAAGATATTTTGGATCATAGGATATGAGTCATATGATATGGGTCATATGAACTGAATCATATGTGTATTTGAGGGAAATTTTAATCTAACCTAAAGGAGAATTTAGTAAGAGCTCTCACTTCTCTCTAACCATAAAAATATATTTTGTAAATATTGAAGTTAATAATGTAAGATAAGACTGCGTACAATAGACTTTTATGGTTCAGTCTTTCTTCTCCGAACCCACACAGTGCATAGGGCTGCCTTTTGGACTTGACACTTTCTCGAGAGAAATTAAATTTTATTTATAGTCTAAAGAAAAAGGGTATTCCTAAAACTTTTATACGTAAAAAAAAAATTAAGAAGAAAATAAACAAATGAAAAAAATATATATACTTGTTGAACAAGAAATCATATTATCTTTAAATCCAAAATTTAAAACAAATGAAAGAAAAGTATACGAAATTGTTTTAAATTTCAGAATTAAACGTCAATAAAAGAGAAAACTACTTGATTTGTAATAGTACGTGCATATTTTCCGATCACCGGCGTTAGCCAACCAGTGAACTCAACTATGGATGCTCCGCCGGAAAACACTGGCAACGGCCTAAAACCTAATATCACAATCTACGCTGACAACTTATTAGATCGAATTTCCAGTTACTTTTCGGCGGCTTCCTACTCGAATTTCCTCAACAGGATTTCCAATTTCAATCGTGGCAGCTCAAATGCCACTAAACGACGTCGTAGAAAGACTTGTCTTCCACTTCCATTCCCTTCCTCCTCTTCCTCCACTGAATCTTCTACGTAAGTCCTCCGAAATCTCTATAGTTAACATTTTATATGACTATATAAGGGTTGTTTGGTAGGGTGTATAAGAATAGTACTGAATATGGTGTATTAGTAATACTGAGATTAGTAATATTGAGATTAGTTATGCCGGTATTACTTTTTATCTACTGTTTGGTTTGTTGTATTAAATGAATAGGGTGTATTAGAATACGAATAGTATTGGTATTGTTAATTTCATGGTTTACTTCAACAACAACAATAACATACCAGTGTAATAACACAAGTGGGGTATGGGGAGAGTAGAGTATTTGCAGACAGTACCCCTACCTTGGGAAGTAGAGTGGATGTTTCATGGTTTACTATGTATTAGAATAGTACTGATAGAAAAAAAAAACAAGTGCAGCCCGGTGCACAAAGCATCCCATGTTAGCGGGGTCTGGGGAATGGCCGAAACCCAAACCAACCCCAAGGGGTGTGATGTATACAACCTATCCTAATGGCTACTTCCACAGCTCAAACCCGTGAACTATAAGTCACACTGAGATAAGAATAGTATTGAAGAGGGTGTATAATTTATACACGTATTAGTTATGCATAGGTTGAAAACACTACCAAACAAGGGATTAGATAATACCAAAGCTAATACCAGTATTATTTTCTCTAATACCTCCTACCAAACGACCATGTGCATTATCCATCCACGAGACTCATTTTATTGAAAATATTATCTTTAGTTGTGAAGTATCGTCTGAGAGAACATTTTGTATGTAAGAAAAATTTCTAAGCTTAACTGAGATGCAGGGTTGTTTGTGAGGCATCTAGAATTGTTGGTGTCTTGGAGGACATTATGCAGTGCACCTTTCTAAATTTGCATTACATCCAGAAGAATTTGGAATATTGGCAAACTAAAGCACAGGTTAGCTATTTTAGTTATTTGAAACTATATTTACAATCTGTTTTCAGCCAGAGTTCAAGTTAAATTTGTTATGTATGTACTGTTTCAGGGATCAAATGCTCAAAAAGCATACTTCATGATATGTCAGAGAGGACCAAATGCATTTTTCAATGGCTCAGTTCAACTGATAAGCGATTGTGTTGGTGAAGGTTCTGGAGTGCAGCATACATATTGTTTGGCATCTTCATATATATCCGAGAGGATAAATTTCTTGAGTGGCTTAAGATATCATTTGGCTACATTTTTGGCACAGGTTAGTTGCTATTACCTTAGTACATGTGACAATTAATCGTGGTAACATTATTTGGCAGTTCTATTTCATCAGTCCTTTTTTTATGCTATAATAATGTTTCCACTGGTGTGTTTCTCATTCCATACTGGTTTCTGTACATTTATATCATTTTGTACGAAGGAAAAACGAAAATTGGAAGAGTTGTTTAGATACCTTAAGTTGCTGGGCTTCTGACCAAGAGGATAAGAATTGAAGCATTTCAATTTTAGGCTCCAGTTGGATACTGCAATTCATCCAAGAGGATCCTTCAATTCTGATTCTTACTCTTTGGTTTACTCGACTTTTGACACTGCAGTTCATATCCCGTTGTTCCTACCAAATTACTTTGCTTTTCATTTTTTTTCCTTCTATAGTGGAAATTTTCCTATGAGATGACTTCATCAATTTCTCATAACCTTATATCAGTTAATATCTCTACATTCGGAACTGTCCCTGTAAAAGATGTCTCGCTTTCGGGAAAAAATGATTTGTCCTAATCACTTTTCATAAGCTTTTAAGGTGGCTATGTTTGGAAAGGAGTTTTCTCTTGCAAGTTAAAAACCCTAATAGTGTGTGCACCATAGGTTGGGCACTTCACTTAGCTTCGATGGCACTTTAGTGCAGCACCAAAATGCTAGGACACATCTTAGTGCCCATGGGCTCTGCCTTTAGGACGGCAATAAGAAATAATGTATAGTTAGTAAAACAAGCGGTGTATTAATCTTCACAAAAAAAAAGTGTTGTATTAGTTCTCAAGGAAACATTATGGCAAATATATTGGCGATTGAGAATCAGAAACTAGAAATTTAATATAAGATAAGTAATCACTAATCTGAATTAAAAACTTAAAAGGTGTATCTTTTTTTTAAAAAAATCAGGAAAACTTAAAGGTGTATCCTTACTTGTGCATCAGAAATTTAAATGGTTATTGAACTTTCTTGACATGAGCTTTACCAAATAATTTTCATTTAATTGGAGTTTTATTCAATCAGATGAATCATTTATTATTATTGTTGTTGTTGTTGACACTTGGCGCTTATCTTCGCTTTTCGTTTTTTATAACATTCTTTCTTCATGGACCATATTTTTCATTCTTGAGAAGCGTTCCTACTAATTTAATGAGATCAAGCAATTAGTGAAGAACAAAATTGTATGAAGCTAAATCTTATAAATGGGCAAGCTTATTGGTTGATATACAGATTACTAGAAAGCATAGAACCTTAGTTTTGGCAACGGCGCAACTTTCTACATTGTTCGCGTTTTGACGTATCAAGTTAAGATCTTACTTTGTGGTTTGGACGTTCTTGGAAGAAATGAGCTCTAAGGAGTAATTTGATGTTACATAGCTTGATGATTTAGGTATATTCTGATTGTTTTATGGTAATAAACGCTCAATTCATGTCTTTCCTGGCATATGTATAGATCTATATGAAGGTTGACAAAGCTGGTGAGGAATTAGTTAAGGATCCTGAGAAGTCATTATCATCATTATTGGTTGATATGAATGGTTTATTTCTGAAATTGGAGGCATCAATTGGCCATTTCCATGCAGTGCGCCAGGTGAGGGAAATTTTTTGTGTAATATAGAAGTTCCCCACCGAATCTGTCTGAAAACGACTGTTTTGCTAGCTACATGTTTGTCAATTTTGGTTTTTGACGTTGTCCATTGATTTATTCCGCAGCAAAGCTCTTCTGTTGATGAAAGCTATTCTTTTCCATTGATATTTGAGAAACTTCCAGAAGTTAATCAAGAAGGGTCTCAATGGACTGATTGTGAGATTAGAGATGCTATCAATTTGATCTACCAAAATATGGACAGATTGAACACATATCTAGCTGCCATTGTAAGAGTTCCCTACTGACTTGTAATGAGATAGCTTTACCTTTTCTATCTTCAAGCTGTGGTCATCTTTTTATCTTTAGCATATGGATTTAGTTTCATCATTATTAGGTTATCAACTCACCACTGAACTGCTAAGCTGAAAGGGTATGCTGTATAACATAACTGAGTGTGCATGTTGTAGGAATACAACACAAAGTGCAATGTACATCATCTAAATATTTTTGTACTTTGACTCTTCTTTTGAGGACAGTTTGTTTGCCATTAATTTTTTAAGGTTACAATTCACCGGAAGCCCAGAAGAGTTACTCGATACTGGATACCCTATACCTGTGGGATTGTTGGCATCTCTATCTGTTCATTATGGTTACTTCGCCATAGCAGTTTAGTAGGAAGCTCTGACATTGACAATTGGGTCCGTGAAGCAAAGGAGTCAACAGTTAGCTTCTGGAATGACCATGTAGAACAACCGGTAAGCTGCCCCTAGTTATTATATTTGCCTTCAGATCCTATCTGTAATGATTGAAGTTGAATACTATTTCCTGAGTTCCTACTTGACTTTTCTTATAATGGCTTATTCTGTCGACACTCAAATGTTCTCGGGATGTTTTCTTATATTATCATGCTCCACATGTGCAATCCTCCATAAATGGTTTCCAATTGTTTTGTTACTGCAAATTAATTATGAGGATTATAATTTCATCTTTAAGTTTGTGGAATATGCTAAGGAATTTTATGGAGTTACAGTTGAAGTAGGAAATGCTTTTCAATATATTGGAATGATAAAACATTTGCATTTATTACTTTATCAAAAAAAAAGATAAAGCATTAGCATTTTAATAGAATAATAGTTGGCTGATTCAGCATCACCATGGGGTCATGTTATATCTCATACGTGGGGTCAGGATTTAAGTTTCTTGTGTAAAACCTTAAAGTATTCCCATGATGCTAGACTGAGAATCTATCAAGCTAGTCTGATTGGAAGAGTTATATGAATCTCCCATGGTTGGTTGCTCATTTTTCATCTTTGTATCCAAGTGGACTTTTCCTTGTATTTTTAAACCATCCATGAATAACACGAGAGTTGGAAATGTATGATATTGAAGGCCTTAAATGAATAATAGAAGTGTTTCCTTTTAACAACTTAAGCTTTTAGATGAGATAGTCATTTCTATCTGCACCAGACCCCACCTTGTGGGACCACACTGGGTTTGTTGTTGTTGTTGTTGTTGTAGTCATTTCTACATGGTAGTAGAATAGCTAGAGGTCCTGGGTTTAAGTCTTATTGTCACCCATCAATAAAAGTACTCCACGTACCTGATCCAAGAAAAAGAATCAGGCCCTGACTTGTGGGAGCGCTTTGAAACCTGAAATAAATAATAAGAGTGTCCTTCTCTAATAGTTTAAGCTTTTACTTGAGGTGATCACACATTTCTACTTATGCCAACAAAAATATGAAAACATTTTTATTTGCACAAATACTTAGGATAATGTTTTTTGAAACTGGTAACTATTGTGTGTGTATATATATATAAGTGGGTAGAGCAGTACATGGGTTGTACTGAAACCATAGTTACAAGTGGACTCAAGAAACTAAACTGATCTACCTCTACATTGAATCCAAAACATCAATAATAGAATCAGTATCATCCGAGTATATCTGTTTAGTGTCTACACCAAAAATAAAAGAGCAAAACAATTCAATTTGATCTTTTGCTCGCAATTCTCTGTATCTTCAAAGCATCTTGAATTTCTCTCCTTCCAAATTGTCCACTCTAATGAGAGCATAAATTCTTGATTTGATTATTAATTTCACATTAGTCTGTAAACTCTTTTTTTTTTTGACAAGGTAACAGACATTAGTCTGTAAACTTTTGGACAATATTGATTCCTTTCTTGTTGATGCCAGGTCAAGTTAACATAAAAAAATGTAGTCTACCTTATCAAAAAAAAAGTTAAAACATAAAAAAAATGTCATCTCGTAGATTCTTAACATTGTACATGAATATTTCACTTGGAGAATATCCGCTCCTTGCCTTTTCTATTTTTGTTTGTCTCATCATACTTGCTAAGAATTACTTCTTTCGCTGGTGTTCGACTGATATGTTTCCATCTTGCATTTTAGTTCTCATTTATCTTCTGAGAATGTTTTTTTTTTATGTATATAAGAGATAATATATTTTGCCTTATTTAATGATCCTTCCATTCATGCTGGACTTTTGAAATGACGAAGCTGTTAATCTGTTTCTATGTTTTGTCCATTTTTGCTGACATGAGTTGGTTCATCAGGTTTAGTTAAGGTTTTGGTGCTAAACTTCCCTGATCATTATGGGTAAATATTTTGTTGTGTCTTGTTTTCACCAGCTCATCCAGATTAGAGACGATCTTTTCTACACATTTCGGAAGAGGCAGAAGGGCGCAATGGAACCTGAAGAAGTGCAGTTAACTGCTGACTCTCTGCACAGGTTAATTCATTGAACTATAGCTTCATTGACTTATTGTGCACAATGTGCAAACTCAGATTGGTCACAAGATACAGTTGTATGCTTTCATAATGAGTCTCTTTTATTATACTTGTAATTCAATCTTTAAGTTTTAAAAAAGTATTGATAAGTTAGTAGACTTCTTTATCAGCCATTTACACCTTGGGTTTGGACTGTTTTTTCTGCTCACAACTCTTAGCAAACGGGAAGAAGAAAGTTCTAAGTTGAACAAGCTCTTTCAAACGTTTTCTTTAGAATCTCTCTGTGTATATACTCTATAGAGTAGTAGTTACTAAAGCATGAGTGCATGTGTAGTCTTAATCATATATATGCACTAGCATTATGGAGAGAGAGAGAGAGAGAGAGGTATGGGCATGGGAAAAAGGAAATGTTGAAATGTAGATCTTTTGTCAGAAATGTACTTTTCAAGCTTTTTCATATTTGCATTGAGATCCATCAGGCCTGAATGAACTCTGTTTACGATGGTACATATGACAATGACAAAGAAATGATGATATAAATGGATGTTGAGATGTGTTCGAGAATGCTGGTGAGGGTTTCCCAGCATAGACAATGTATATGCGAGAGTTGAGTGCTTTAGCCTAAAATATGCATGCAAGAAAGTTTAAGAATCACATTAAAGGCTACTGAGAAGTAATTCCATTAAAAAAGAGGGCTAGTTCCAAAGAGTAACAGAGATGTCCCTCTTTTATTCATTAAGTTGTATGATTAGACACCTAAAAAGGAAGAGAAACGTTAGCTAAATTGGCTAAGCTGACTATTACCTTATTTTGGGGTTTTAAGAGGATAATGGATGTTTGAGAAATTGTCCAGAGTGTTCACTAATCAAATTTCTTTTACTTAGTAATCTTTGCAACTCCTCTGTGATAAATGTGTCTCCAGTTTGTTGTGGCAAAAAGCGATGTGTATTCTATTTGCGTTGCTTTCAAAAATATTGTAGAATATTTTGTTTGGTCCTTGTCAAAAAACACCGCCTGCTTCGTGGTCAATTTGATGCTCTAGGGGTGCTTGTTGTCTTTCACTATTTTAATGGAGTGTATCATGCATATTTACCGTCTTATCTTCTTTTCTTAAGTGCAAAAAGTGTAGGCATTTAGTGCTATGGGATAAACCAGTTACGATTTGTTCTTGTTTTGCAGAATGCTGCAAGCTTTCACTGAGCAGACGAAGGGTGAGAAGCCTCCAGTGAATCCAACGGACCAGGAAATGCTTGAAATAGTAATGATGAGGTGAGGCTTCCATCTGGTTCTGTTTGTTGCGTATTTAATACTGTTTATTGATAATACTCATTGTACAGGATGTTATTTTCCTTCCGCTGCACGATATGGTTGTAACGTAATAAATTCAACTTTCACCCTTGTTATGTTCTAGATTTTTAAGAAAATACATGCATGCTTTATTTTGATCCTTTTGAATGCTATGAGACACTTGCTATACAGGTCTTGAATGGCTTGTATTCAGATGTGTTTTGCTTTCTATGTTTTTGGGATGAGGTGCTACAGGTTTGGACAGAGATACAGATCAGAATGAGTAACAGAATTTTGATCCTTCAGTGATTGTTAAATTCTGATATGGGTCCTTGTGATATATGACTCATCACATTTAACCTTTAATTAGTTAAAATGTGTGCTTTTGATGTGAGGTAAAACTACATCAAGTTGGTGCAAGTATGTACAAGCAAAGACTCAATCCCTATTATAAATGCTGGGGAACTGTGGAGTTCTAAAAAACTTTGCATGTCATGTACTTTTAACTATTTGCACCAAAAGGCCAAAAAGTACAAGCATTCTCATTTAAGATTGTGTGTTGGTTCTGCCTTTCCTTCTTTACCTGTAGTTTTTCTCCTTAACTGATTTTGGGATTATTCCCACCACCCTAAATGGGTTACGAAACATATCCCGGATCTGTTTGGTCACTTGACACGGCAGGAGGGAATTTACATCCTCTGCTTCTTCTCACACAGAAAGCACCTACTACAAATTTATCTGCCTCATTTTCTTCTTCGAAGCTGAAAATCTGTCAAAGATGGCACACTTCTTGTTGTTGCATAAGAAAAAAATGCACATAAGTAATTTTTTCTTATTAAAAAAAAAGAAATATTTTTGTGCTCTTTCTTTCTTTGATAAAGTACTTTATGCATTTTAAAGAAAGCACACTTGCCTAAAAAAAACGGCATACTTAATTTTGATATTATATAGTTTATTCAATGGTTCTCGTCCTCTTCCAGAAGCATTGTCCATGCAACTTCGTTATAATGGTAGTGCTTCTTATGTTCAAAGAATCTGTCTGTGCTGCTTGCCTGCTCACCAATTACAGGTTATATTGTGGAGGTATACGAGGTTTTCAATTTTGACAAACTGCAGGATGATTTTTTTGAATGATTTGACCTTTTGGGTATGATGGCTGGATGGACCAGCTATTTGTCATCTCTAGTTAACTGACTAGAGTCTCTGATGTAATGACAGAATTTTTAACTTTCAACTTTCAGCTTACCGTTTCAAATAATTTTGTTTGCTTTCCTGTTATTCGTTGAATGTTTAACCAAGCAATTATGCATGTCTATTGCATAGTTATATATGCTTAACAGACCATATTTGAAGCAGATTAATTTTTTGCTCACATTGCTAGCAGTTGGGTCCACTGTACAACTAGGTGTGTGCTTTTATATCTCTGTTAAGTGATCTTACTTTTCACTTAGGTACGAGAAGGAGCTGATGCATCCAATTCAAAATCTTTTTTCTGGGGAGCTTTCTCGTGCCCTTCTTATCCAGGTAATATACTCCTCTCTGTTGCAGACTTGCAGTCAATTCTAGTTTTGGCATGTAACATTTTTTTCCTTCATTACAGGTTCAGAAGCTGAAGCTTGACATTGAAGAGTGAGTGAGAGCAACTGATACTCTTGTCCTGAAGTTAGAACATCTGAGAGTTAAAGGCGTTTCTTGTTTTATTCTCTGATTTTCATATTTTTAAAACAGGGCTATGCTGGAGCTGGATCAAATTCTTAGGGCCAATGAAATCAATTTTGCTATTTTAGCTGCTTTGCCCGCTTTCTTCCTCTCCCTCTTTGTGATCATGTTGGTGCGCGCTTGGTTTAAACAGGTAGAGTGGCTTGTTTTCGTTTTGTGTGTATGTAGGGCATAGCTATTTATACATGACTTCCATCTAAGAATTGATCTCACAATAACATGATGAATATTTAATAATCTTTTGAATCCCCCGCGCGTCTCCTTTTTCTTGAGGTCATATTCAGAAAATTGATCAGGAATACCCTAAGGCAGATCGGTGCAGCATCACGAGTTTGAAGCCATTATCACTTCAGAAACATATAAGAAGGAAAATGAATTGTTAGAAGACCGAAGGATTAAAAAAGTTGATTTTTTGCATCATGTATATTATCCCCACTGTAAATAATTGTAAAAGGGATCATTATTTTGTCGCATGAGAGACAAAGAGGAGGAACTCTAGGGAGAGCCGGAGCAGGGTTCTATTGCCACATTGCTTAATCGTGCTACTCTGTGTAAGGACCTTCTCTTCTACCCACTCTCCGTTCACGCAGTTCTTGAAGCCTCTGCTTTTGATGAGCTTTGCCAGTTGGTTCGGCTGCTACTACTTATTTTGTTATCCTGTTTGTTGTAAGATTGTTGAAGGAAAGGCTGGTCATAAATTCAGAGAATTCGCTAGACAGAGTATTGGAGTATGGGAGGAGATAAGAGAACCTACTTCTGATGTTATCAAAGAAGAAGATTGGGAGGAGTTTCCTTGAGAAAGAGATTGGAGTGAAAGAGTTTTCAGATGAGGGAGGCTTGTTGTGCAATTCGTAGGAATAGTTTCTATGATATTATACAATGTTGAATTCTTCATATTTGTACGCAATTGCTAGATCCTACTGGATTAGGCACTTTCCGTTCCATTTTAAACCTAAAAAGTGGACTCAACTGTGGCTCGGAGTAGCTTTAGCGGATATTTTCTTCATTTCTTTCTCCTAATGCTATTGACATGAGGAGGTGATTATTAGTTGAAACTACCAAGAAAGGAAATAACATTTACTGGTTGAGATATTTGATGGTTAATATAGGTCTCATTTTAAGAGTCTTGCCATGCTGTGCGAAATCACATAACGCCATTAAATTTTGAATGGAATCAGGACAAGAAAGCAGAAGGCAGGGGAAGGGTTGCCCGAATTCAACGACGACTGCTAATTGTGGAAGTAGAGAGAAAGATTATGCAATTAGAAAGCTGCAAAGATCAAGGACAAGTAAGGCCCTTTGAACTTTGTCGGCACCTTTATTAAATTTTTGTACAATAGTATTTGCACCTTTGAGAATCTCATATTTCTTCCACTATCATACAATCCATTTTCATCTGGTAAATTAGAACCCTTTACTCATTCCCCTTCTCCCTAACAGTAATACCATATATATCTTTTGCTCTGCAACAAGTTTGTTAGACAGATACTTGGTGCTTGCATGTTATGCTGCCATGGCTTGGAGTTGAGTTCTTCTTTTTGGTTTTCCTATTCCCTTCTTTCTTCTTTTCCCCGAACTCTTCAGGAAAAAGATGCTCAATGCATGTTGGGGTTGGCATTATATTATCTGGATCGCTTATACTATGCTGTGGAAGGACATGCAAGGGCGACTGGTGAATGGATAAGGTTTGTCCTCTTAGTCCTTTACTAAAGCCATGGTTTATTTAAAGAATGAGACGTTTCACAGATTTTGAATAGTATATTTTCTGAATATGTGCTCATATACGACACATGCTTGTGTGTAGTTTGAGGCAGGATATCATTGATTTGGCGAAGCCAGATTTTCAAACTGCACATAAACTCAGGATTACATCACGGATGGAACGAGTATATGACTGCTTGCTTCCATTACCAAAAAGATAGTAGTTTGCAGTCTTCACATTTACTGTTTCATTCAAACAACTTTGCCTTCCGTATAAATTGGGGAATGATGCCCCTTTTCGCTATCCACCCTTTTCTTTTGTTTTCCGGGGTGAGATTTTGTCCTAGAGCATTTGCTGCTTGTTACATGTCCACGACATTTGAATTGTACAACTTAAGAGAGAACCAAGCTCACATTGCCCAGCAAAGAATCGGGGAATACATCCTTCTGGGACTTGTTTGTTTTTCTGCAATGACTTCTCATTCGACAGGCCTGAAATAATGTGATTTTTTTCATTGGCTTCGAAGTAAAGATCATCACCAGAACTCGGTCACTGCATTCATCTGGCAATATTCTTGCAAATTGCTCTTTGTAGCTTTACTCAAAGTTCACTTTCTGATTCATCTTACCCTTTTTCTACCATTTCCCATGTGTCGTAAGATTACAACAATTATCATAATCCTCTTTCTTGTTTTGAAAAAATTAAAACCAAAAAACTAGAGCTACTCACATTTAACATACGATAGCTTTGATGCCATAGAGAAGGGACTCCACCGTCCAATGAATGCTCACTTCGTATTTTATTTTGGTGCTTGTTTCAATTGCTTCGAGTTGACTACAATAGTATTTTGCTAAGTATGTCAAGTTTAATAAATTATGACATTGGTCTTTTGTAATATTTGACTAGGTACATTTAATAAAACGTGTATATTTAGTCATTTTATATGAAATGTGATATTTAGACCTTTTTTAATAGTTATTATCCTTAAATATGGAGTAACAATAAAAATTTAGCATAGCACGTCGATAATTGAGTGATTTAGCATTTGATAAAAAAAAATTAAGATTCACATTCTCAGAAATAAAAAAATGTATATATTAATCAATTGAAGGTTAAATATGTTTAACACGGAATCACAAGAACTAAAATTAAATTTTTAAACATTTGAAGGATTAAGGTGCTAAATTTCGTGCTTTTCTTCAAATATCTGCCCCTTCCCTTAAAGTGAGGGGTTTCCGAATACACTATATTTATGTGTTTCATCGTTGAAATGATAGCTCTTACTAAAGGATAAGTTGGAACTTTTTTGTAATTTAGAAGATAGTTAATAAACTAATGTATGAAGAAAAAGTTTGTTCAAGGAAAATGAAGTAGTGGTCTCCTTGCGAATGTTTGTATGTGTATATGTACCACACAATTATATACCCGATATAATCTCACAAGTGGTGTTTAGCGAGGGTAGTGTGTACGCAGACTTTATCTCTACCTTGGAAGGTAGAGATGTTGTTTCCAGTAGACCATCAGCTCAAGTAAAAACATTTCTAAAAAAAAAAAAGACAATAGAAAAAGAGAAGAAAAAAAGAAAATGTGAATTAATGCAAAGCTCATATCTTCAAATAAACTCAATTATCAAGAAAACTTGTGAACCTAATACTAATGCACAAAAGATGTCTAATTTTTTAAATAACATGTCGAATATCAGGGGCTGAGCTAGTCTACTGGTCGCGGGTTCGGTCGAATCCAGTAGCTTTGGTCGATACTCTATATTTTGTCATAAAAGTATATTAAATATGTACAAATTATTAAGATAGAACCCAATAACTTAAAATGACAAGAATACCGAACACATAAACTTTAAATCCTGACTTCGCCTCTATCGAGTATTAATCAACCTTAATAGAATATGGGAGAAGAACCGAGACTATTTATATTGTCTAATTTATTCACTCGCAAAAATCATGATAAATTTCTTTTAGGGAAAAGGGTCAAATATATTTCTCTACTTTATTTTATTAGCCAACTTTATCCTCCGCTAATGATTGTGAACAAATATACTCATGTTGTTTATAAAGTTTACACCCGCACCCATATTTGGATGAAAAGCCCCAAATCAAATTAAATTATCTAATCATTGGGATTTCACTGGGTATGTTATTGTTGTTATGTTGTTCTTGACCCGCCCGACCCAGCCCCGATTTCATCTTCTCTCCAAGAAGAATGCTAAAAAAATTGATTCGATCTCCTTCAATTCTCAATCAAATGTGCTCAAATTTGAGATACAACTTTCTCAAAACTCAGTGAACAAATCTCAACCACCAATTCTTCAAACAAACATTGAATCAACAAAATTCATTTTCAAAAAATTTCTTCCAGTTCCAAAAAAAATCACATAATTCAACCAACCCAGAACACAAAATCGACTATTTACCTCGAAATCAAACGATTTTTAGAGTTTGAAGCTTGAAGAAAAAAATTGAGAATGGATTTTGTTGATTCAATTATTGTTTGAAGAAATTGGTGGTTGAGATTTGTTCAGTGAATTTTGAGGAAGTTGTATCTCAAATTTGAGCTCATTTGATTGGAATTGAAAGAGTTTGAATCAATTTTTTAAAATTCTTCTTGGATAGAAGATGAAATCGGGGCTGGGTCAGGCCGGTCAAGAAGGGATTGGGTAATTTTTTTTAAATTGGATAACTTAATTTGATTTGGGTTTTTCCACCCAAATAGAGATAAGGGTGTAATCTTTGTAAACGGCAGGGGTATATTTATTCACAATTACTAATGGAGGATAAAGTTGACTAATATAATAAAGTAGAGGGGTCATATTGAACTCTATTATATATATATACGGGTCTGTACAACACAAATACTAAAAGGGGATGTAGCTCAAATGGTAGAGCGCTCGCTTTGCATGCGAGAGGCACGGGGTT
Organism: Anisodus acutangulus; assembly: GCA_029783415.1. Taxonomy (NCBI): domain Eukaryota; kingdom Viridiplantae; phylum Streptophyta; class Magnoliopsida; order Solanales; family Solanaceae; genus Anisodus; species Anisodus acutangulus. Next base: position 20,326,403 of record CM056510.1, read on the forward strand.
CGATCCCCCGCATCTCCACTATTATCTAATTTATTTTTAATGATTTAATCTGGCTAAATAACATTTCTGTTCACACAGTTAACATAAATAGAATTTAATTATTTATAAATCAATATCTGTTTTACAATTTGGTCCATTTTCAACTTCTTCTAAATTAGAAAAAGTTATTTTAATTTGAAATAGAGAATTTGTATTATAAAAAACTATTTGAGGAGTACGATTTCGCTCACAAAATTTTCAATCTTTTTTTCAAGTGAATTAAAGAGCTTTGATTTTAGGTGAAATTTATGAAAACTCGAAATATCAGTAATGTTAGAAGACGACCTACGACATCTAATGATCAGATATCTACGGTCGGTATATCTTTGAAAGTTCAGACGAAAAAAATAAACGGACTTCTCGGGGCTACTTAAACCACTTTAATGCAAACCAAGGACGGGAGTTGTTGGATAGTTCAAGTGTCCTTTTACTTTGAAAATAAAACGAACTAAATGATACGTTAACAGCTTCGTTTAGACTTCAAACTAAGACTATTTAGTTGTTTTAATTTGTATTTTTTATTGAATCGTTTTTATTAATTATGACTAGTTATTCTAGTTTGTCATAGATGAACTTATTTTTAAATCAATAATCTAATACTTAAAATTAATGTTTCCTTACTCTTTTGCCAATTCAGAATAAATACTACTTCTAATGTTTTGCAAGAAGTGCTTCTTCTTTCAAAGTGTTAAATAAGGCAATATACACACAATATACAAGTGTATATTGCCTTATTAAGAGGCCACGAAATCAGCCCATACTTGCCATATTGGGCATCTCGGTTTTACAGATTTTGGGACATAAAAATATTGTATATTTGGAAAATATATGTGTAGTATATTGTAATGTAATTGTTACCTAAAGTAGGTTTATACACTACCATAATTGTAGAGTTAGAATTATGGTAGAATAAGGTTTTAGGAATAGGATTCTCCTATTTTGTAACTTGTATATATATCTATTCAATCAATGAAAATAATCAAGGGGATTATTTCTTTCATGGTATCAAGAGACTAGGTCTAAACAAAAGTTTTTCTCTCAACTTTTGTCTTCCTTGTGGCCGAGACACCCCCCCCCCCGGGTTTCTCTTCCAAAATTCGTCTTCCGCTCTCACAAACACCTCTCTTAAATTTCCCTTCCTTCTTTGTTCTTCCAATATGTCTAAGAACAATTATCACCCTGCCCTCACGGTGTCCAATATCAAGAGCAGTATCCCTATTGTCCTTGAGATGGAAAACGTCCAATATGCGACGTGGGCGGAGTTGTTTAAAATTCACGCTATCTCTTATCAAGTTCCTCATCACATCATTCCTCCCGCTAGACCCCTTCCTGCGGAGGATCCTGAGTTATGGATTACACTTGATGCTACCGTTCTCCGGTGGATCTACGCCACTATTTCAGTGGACCTTCTACAGACGATTATTGAGCCGGATACCACGGCTATGGCTGCATGGAATAGATTGCGTGACATATTCCAAGACAACCAACATTCACGTGTCGTCACACTCGGCGAGAATTCTTTCTCGCTCGAATGGGCGAATTTCAACGTTTACGCATATTGCAAGAAACTGAAGGAGTTGGCAGATCAACTCTGTAATGCTGGCGCACCAATAACAAATAATCGTCTAGTTCTACAATTGGTTGCCGGTCTTTCGGAGGCCTATAATGGTGTTGGAACTCTCCTTCGCCAAAGCAACCCTCTTCCCGACTTCTATAAGCCCGCTCCATGCTTACGTTGGAAGAAGCCGGTTTGGCCAAAAGCGACTCACGGAGCAAGCCCGATCGTCATGGTGGCATCCTCTCCCTAGTTCTTCTGGTTTGTGAATAATTCGGGCCAAAACCATAATAATGGTGGCGGCAAGAATAATCGCAAAAACAATAACAAAACCGCGGCAAACGCGGCGGTTACGTGGCGGTTCCGGTGGTCAACAAGCGGCGGTGGGTCCCATCCAGTCTGATGGCCCACCACCCTGGCCCAAGAGTGGGGCCCATGGCGATGGAACCCGTACCATCCAAAGAAGCGGTGTCCGGCGGCGGTGGCAGCCAATCGAGCCCAATACCAGCGGTGGCGGCCCGGCTGGCGATGGCCCAAAGGCGGTAGCAACAGCAGCTACGGCCCAGCTACACCACGGACAGGAGTTCTTGGGCCTCGACCTCCGCAAGCCCATCATGCAGCAGGCCCCACTCAAACCGATATCGAGGCCGCAATGCACACACTGGGTTATCTCAACCGGACCCAAATTGGTATATGGACACCGGTGTCACTACTCACATGACTTCCGAATCAGGCTCTCTCATCTTATTCCAATATGAGCACCCCTCGGGGGATAATTGTTGGTAATGGCATCTATTCCAATTCTAGGGTATGGTCAGAAAACGCTGTCTCCCCCCAATCCACCACTCCTCTTAAAAAATACCTTACATGCTTCTAAATTGATTAAAAATTTAGTGTCTGTCCGAAAGTTCACAAATGACAATTCTGTTTCTATTGAATTTGATCCTTTCGGTTTCTCTGTGAAGGATTTCAAGACGGGGAGCCATCTCATGAGGTGTGATAGTAGGGGGATCTGTATCCTATCATGCCTGGTTTCAGTCCATCGAGTCAAGCCTTGCCATCAGCCTTTGCAGCCATCTCTCCTTCCATGTGGCATGCTAGTCTGGGTCATCCGGGATCTTCTATTTTATCAGTTCCTGTAAGGGTACGAGTCATACTCCACTTTGTCAGTCTTGTTCATTAGGGAAAATTGTTAAGTTGCCATTTGTTGACTCCAATTCTCATACTTCAATGCCATTTGATATTATTCATAGCGACTTATGGACGTCTCCTGTTCTTAGTTCATTGGGTCATCGATATTATGTTCTTTTTTTAGATGATTATTCTAGATTCTTGTGGACGTTTCCAATTGCGAATAAATCACAAGTGTTTTCAGTCTTCATAAAATTTAGAGCGTTCATTCGTACCCAATTCGAAAGAGAAATAAAAAATATTCAATGTGATAATGGGAAAGAGTATGACAATAGGGAGTTTCGGGAGTTCTGTGCTAATAATGGGATCAATTTTTGTTTTTCATGTCCTCATACATCTTCACAAAATGGGAAAGCCGAACGCAAAATTCGTTCCATAAATAACATTGTCCGAACTCTCTTAATTCATGCTTACATACCCCCATATTTTTGGCATCATTCTCTACAAATGGCCACATATCTCCTTAACATAATTCCTTCCAAAGGTCTGACATATTCTTCCCCCCTCCAAATCGTATATAATAAGAACCCGTCTTATTCTCATCTTCGGGTTTTTGGTATTTGTGTTATCCGTTATTCCCATCCACCACAATTAACAAATTTCAGGCTCGGTCTACTCCGTGTGTGTTTTTGGGTTATCCGTCTAATCATCGTGGTTACAAATGCTTTGATTTATCCTCCAAGAAAATCATAATTAATCGCCATGTCATTTTTTATGAAATCCAATTTCCTTTTACAAAAGTTCATACTCCCGAGCCTAGTTCGTATAATTTTTTGGATGACCAAATATCTCCGTATATTATTCGGCATTTTTTGGACATCTCCCGCACCTAAAACTCTCCAGCGGGCCCACTACCCGCTGGACCCATAGTACTGCCACGCCCAGTAATTCCAGCCACTGGAACAGTTCCAACAATTAGGTCAGTCCAGCCAATTCTGGAACTGGTCCAGACGACGAGTCCATTATTTACCGATTTGGGCCAGCAGGCCCACTGCTTGCTGGCCAGTCCGTCCCGAGCCCAGAAAATTCCCAAAATTCCTTCAATTCCTCCTCGAGTCATAGACCGGTCACTCAAAGTCAGAGGTGTATTTTTACACCTAAAAGACATTTTAATTTACATTCTGATGTCTCTAAATCCCCCTTGCCCCGCAATCATGTGTCCGCATTAAATGACCCTAATTGGAAAATTGTTATGACTGATGAATATAATGCTCTTATTGATAATAAGACGTGGGAGTTGGTGCCCCGTCCATATGGTATTAATGTTATCAGGTCTATGTGGATTTTTGCTCATAAGGAGAATTCAGATGGGTCCTTTGCTCGACATAAGACGCGACTTGTTGGTGATGGTAAGACTCAGCAAGTTGGGATAAATTGTGGTGAGACGTTTAGTCCGGTGGTCAAACCGGCTACTATTCACACTGTGCTTAGCTTGGCTCTTTCAAAGACTTGGCCAATTCATCAGTTGGATGTCAAGAATGTGTTCCTACGCGGTGATCTCAAGGAAACAGTCTATATGCATCAGCCTTTGGGTTTCAGGGATCCAAACCGTCCTCATCATGTATGTTTGTTGAAGAAGTCCTTATATGGGCTTAAGCAGCCTCCAAGGGCCTGGTGCACGAGGTTTGCTGACTTTATTTCAACTATTGGGTTCACTCACAGCAGGTTAGATAATTCATTGTTCATCTACCGCCGTGGTTCGTCTTTGGCCTACATTCTGTTGTATGTGGATGATATCATCTTGACTGCCTCTTTCGATGCCTTGCGCCAGTCTATCATGACCATGCTCAGTTCTGAGTTTGCTATGAAAGACTTAGGGCCTTTGAGTTATTTTTTAGGGATTGTCGTCAAGCGTCATTCAGGTGGCTTATTTTTGTCTCAACGAAAGTATGCTGCTGAGATCATAGAGAGGGCTGGGATGTCATCCTGTAAGTCCACTTCCACGCCAGTTGATGCAAACCCCAAGCTAAGTGCCGCAGCAGGTGCACCATACGAGGACCCGACCCGCTATCGTAGTCTTGCAGGGGCACTCCAGTATCTTACATTTACCAGACCGGATATTACGTATGCGGTTCAGCAGGTGTGTTTATTCATGCATGATCCCAGAGTTGAACACATGAATGCAATCAAACGCATCATTCGGTATATTCAGGGGACACTGGACTATGGATTGCACTTGTATCCTTCATCTACATCCACACTTGTCTCGTACACGGATGCTGATTGGGGTGGTTGTCCCGATACCGCATTTCGGTCGACTTCCGCTCAGATGTTCCTTGGCAACAACTTGGTCTCCTGGTCGGCAAAGCGTCAGGCAACTCTATCACGCCAAGTGCGAGGCGAATATCGAGGGTAGCGAATGTGGTCTCCGAATCATGTTGGCTACGTAATTTGCTTTTGGAGCTTCATTGTCCCATTCGTAAGGCAACCTTGGTATATTGCGATAACATTAGTGTCATCTACCTTTCAGGTAACCCAGTTCAACACCAACGCATTCTAAGCATATCGAAATGGACATTCACTTTGTCCGTGAAAAGGTTGCAAAGGGTCAAGTTCGCGTATGCCATGTCCCGTCAAGGCTTATCAAATTGCGCATATCTTTACAAAGGGTCTACCAAATGTTCTCTTTGAAGACTTTAGGGACATTCTCGGCGTTCAAGACCGCCTCTCGCTATGATCAAGGGTGTGTGTTAAATAAGGCAATATACACACAATATACAAGTGTATATTGCCTTATTAAGAGGCCACGAAATCAGCCCATACTTGCCATATTGGGCATCTCGGTTTTACAGATTTTGGGACATAAAAATATTGTATATTTGGAAAATATATGTGTAGTATATTGTTACCTAAAGTAGGTTTATACACTACCATAATTGTAGAGTTAGAATTATGGTAGAATAAGGTTTTAGGAATAGAATAGGAATAGGATTCTCCTATTTTGTAACTTGTATATATATCTATTCAATCAATGAAAATAATCAAGGGGATTATTTCTTTCACAAAGGAAACTGTATTTCAATTTATACACATGAAAAACTATAAGAGAGCCACTTCTGCTCTTCAACATATTTTCCTTAACTAGAAGACCATTTCTTTAACTACATGAGGAAGATAACTGTAATTAATCTAATTAAATATTTTGATTTAAGTTATATATATAAATCGTTTAAAGAATTTTTAGACCATTAACATCGTTAACATATTCTGACGTATATTTTATTGGTTACATGGTCGTACTTTTTATACCAAATTACCTTTTAAAGTTTAGATTCTACATACTAATTAATAGTAGATAGATTTATTATACTATTAAGTCAAATTGATCTAACAATCACAAGTAGCTATTTATAGCGAGCTTAAAATTGTAAAGAATGGATCTTGGCCTAACTCAACCTCAAACACTAGCTTGTAGGGTTAGGATTGTCCAAGTCCATATAAGGATCGCACACGCAAACCTCGTTAACTGAAGCGTGGACAATATAATTTGGGGGGCCAACATTGACGAACAAAGAATTGAAGTGGGTCTGGCTCTGACAACATGTAAAGAATAGATCTTTGGTCTAACTCAACCCCAAAAGCTAGCTTGTAGGGTGAGTATTGTTCATGTCCATATAAGAAGTTTGTATTTCCATTTCATTTTTGATGTGGGACTCTTAACAAATATGATAAGTTGAAAATATTGTCTTGCAACTTCCACATCTACTTCTTCTTCGACTTAGATGGCTTTGTGAGGAGTATATTAAGTATATCTTATTCCATCAAAAATATATTCCTATTTGCTCGACTTTCACTAATTGGCGTAGAGCCGTTAGGAAAGAGACGCTAGCGGGACAGTGCAAGCTTGAAACAAAAAGTCAATTTAGAGTAAGCATGTCCAGTGGGTCGGGTCGGCCTGATCCCAGGCCGTCCCGATACCCACCCCGATCCCAAAAAAAAAAATCGGTGTCGGGGTTCGAACTCGGGATGGGACCAGGGCTCGTCCCGATCCCAACCCCGCCCTGGCCCGTCCCCCGTCCCGACCCCGCCCTGGCCCGTCCCCCGTCCCGACCCCCCTTTGCAAAAATAATTGTTGCACCAACCACCATTTTCGATTTTGGCCGCAACGGCTATAACGACCATTTTGGCCCCTCCACCCCATAAACCCCCCTACCCCCTTAATATTTATTTTAACCCCTAAATTAGTATATTTAAACTTAAATCATATTTCAACTATAAATACTTCATTTTTCTAACAAATCTTCCTACCATCTCTCTAATCTCTCTATATCTCTCTCTACAACTCTACATTGCCTACTAAATTTTATATTTATTTGCTAATTTATATCAAAGTTCAAAAATTAGGAGTGAAGTTGGCAACTAGCTTGAGTATCATCCATCGAGCAAAGCTTCAATTTTTAACCTCGATTACACGTCGACGTTACGTCGGCGTTTGATACCTTCATTCCTTCTTTAAATTATTATTGTTACTTAATTTTAATTATCGCACTTAATTTCATTTACTTTAATTATTTATTTGCATAATTATAATGAAACGTCTTGGACGTATGATTAAGGGTAAGGGTAAGGGTGCTTATTCTAGTACGGGTAACAAGGGTAAGGGTACTTCTTCTAGTAATCATATTCCTAGTCCCGATGATTTAATTGATTTCACTCATATAGATGAAACTGTTTTTGTAATGATATACCATTAGATGATGATGTATATTCTGCATCTGAACCAGACTTTAATTTAGACGATAATGTAGATGACACACCCACTAGTGCACCTCAACCTCAGGCTCAGACTGAGTCTCAGCCTCAAATTGAAACTGGAATGCCTCATATTCCCCTTAGTATGAGTCGAGGCCCAACACAACGAAAATTAAAATCACATGCATGGTAATTTTTTGATAGGGACAAAAAGAATCAAGTAGTTAGATGTAAAATTTGTCAAAATATTTATAAATTTAAAATCGGAAAAGGTCAAGGCGGGACGGGAGGTTTATTGAGACATGTACAAAGCGAACACACAATTAGGTGGAATCAATACCAGGCTGAAGCATCGGGTGTGCCAATGCCCTCTGAGTCATGACAAGGTTCACATAGTGTCTCCGACCAAGTACATGGTTGAATTAACCTGATGACGGAGGAATTATAGGTTCTAAATATGATAAACACAGAGATAGGGAAAATATAGCAAAATTAGTTGCGGTGGAGGGTTTACCTTTTTCATTTCCTTCATCTCCTGATTTTATTCATTACATTAGAGAAACGTATAATCCTGTTTTTAACAGTTTCCCTAGATCAACTGTTCGAAGAGACGTTTTTAAATTGCACATGAATATCAACAGTATTTACGTTATGCATTATATCATTTTAATAGAAAAGTGGATCTCACTTCTAATATAGACCGTAGTACTAACAGTAATGATTATTTAACTGTAACATGTCATTGGATAGATCATAATTGGTCTATGCAAAAACGTATTTTAGCATATAGATATATTGATGATAGGCACACTGGAACTTTTATTGCACAAAATATTCATAAAATTTGTGATTATTATGAATAATTGATAAAATTATGACTATTACATTAGATAATGCTACTTCTAATGATTATGCAATAAGACTTTTAAAAGTTCGATTAACTCCATCTTTTCCTGATCATTTTCATATAAGATGTGTGTGCCATATTTATAACTTAGTTGTAAAGGATGACCTAAAACTTTTTGAAAACATTCTTGATAAAATACAAATTTCTATAAACTTTATTTTTAAAGATCATAAAATACAAAGACGCAAAGAGTATAAAAAACTTATCATGATTGTGGACTACCTTATAGAAAAATTTCAGAAGAAGTTTTGACTAGGTGGAATTTTTTATATGAACAACTACTTGTTGCTCACTAGTATAAAATACCTATAACATTATTATTTAACGCCCATAATCAAAGTCCAACGGATATGCTGGTAGATGATGATTGGGGGGAAAATTCGGAACTTATTGCATTTTTAGAGAAATTTTTTCTAGCTACTAAAGAATTTTCTAGAATTTATTATCCTACTGTTTCAACTATGTTATTTTATATAGCTATAATATTTTTGTTACTTAGTGAATATATGCAAAACGAGCTTATGCTCCAGCTATTAAAAAAAGTTTATAAAATTAAAAATATATTTTTTTCCTATTTCCACTATATATTTTATTGGTGATGTATTAAATCCGACTATTAAAGTAGATGGTTGTAAAACACTTGTTGAAACTATTTATGAGTGTATAGTAGTACTTCCACCTCCAAGTCCAAATGAAGAACCAACTAACGAACCAAATAAAGAAAAAGTTATGTCTAGCATACACATGTATTACCAACAAGAAAGTGTAAATAATCAACCGGCTTCGGTATCATCTTTTTCTACTTCACTGCAACCTAATAAAAGACATGCGGTTTCTGTTGCTAGTGTTCAAGGCCTTAAAAATAGAATGTTTTGTGGTTCAACTTCTTCACAAGTTAGCGAATTTGATGTTTATGTTTTGCAGGGTGTTGTACCGTACAAAACAATTTGTCAATAAAGATGGACGTGAAGACTTGCTGAGATACTGGAGGGAGAACGCGAAGACATTTTCGACACTAGCAAAGATGGCCCGGGATGTGTTGAACATTCAAGCGTCATCAACAGCGTCTGAAAGCGCTTTTCTGCTGGAAGATTTCAAATAGGAGAGCACAAACATTCATTGACGAGAGACACATTGGAGATTGCAGTTCTATTCAGAGATTGGATTCGAGCGGAGCGTAGAAGGTGCGGTTAACCGGAGATCAACGAAGAATAAGACTACAACTATAACGAAATCTTGTCCGAGAGAACAGGAAGCGACGTCGAACAATTTGACCAACAACTTTCAATTCCAACCGAAGATCCTCAAGACATTGTAAGGAAATTAGAAAAAGTATGGTTAACTATGTAATTTTTTTAATTGCAATTTTGAAATTGTATTACAAAAAAAAATATATTAAATAATATAAAAGCACAAAAACAGCATTGGGATATTTTTATTACACTATCTTATTCAATTATTGAAGTGTTTATTTATTTTTAATTAAGTGTTTAAAAAAAAAACCTACCGACCCGCCCCCCAAAAACCCGGTCCCCCTTCCGGCGGAATGTGGGACGGGACAGAACCTATTCATGTTCGGCCGATCCCCGCCCGCTAATCCCGACCCGCGTTCCGACCCTCCCCCGTCCCACCGGGACTGGTCCCGGCCCACTGGCCACCCATAATATAGAGTAATAAAGGAATCAGTGACCATCTTGCATCACCCTAATCACTTATGTAAATTTGTTACTCCCCCGCCTCAATTTATATGATGTAATTTAACTGGGCACGAAATTTAAAAAATAAAGGAAGACTTTTAAATCTTGTGGTCTAAATAAGCCAAAGATATTTGTGTGATTAGATCATCTCGTTAAGCGTAAAAATGTAAAATTTAAAGTTTAATTATTGTCAAATAAGGAAATATGTCATTCTGGTTGGGACCGACTAAAAAGAAAAGTGTGTCATATAAATTAGGACAGAAAGAGTATGTAATAACCTTTCTTTTGAAGGCATACGTTGTTACCTTTATAGTGATAGCGCATAAAAAAAAGATTCGATCAATTTTTTTTTTTTAAAAAGACCAACTATAATTAATCCAGTATGAGCTACACGAGCCCCTAGTAATTTACCAGATGAATTAAGTTGCCAGGCATTCCTAACTTCACTAAGCGAAACCAGCAATTTCTTGATCACGATCAACTAAGGCTAATGTTTCATGCATCACATGCTATAACTAATTAAATTGCATTAAACAAATTTACACTTTTAGAGTAAAAATTATACATTGTTAATGTAAATAATTTAAACTCTAGAAAGTCAACTAGATATACTATAATCGGTTAAAATAAACAAAAAATTAATTTTGTAACTCATTATAAATATTATTTTAGTAATGTAATCGTTTTCATGAAAGACAAATATATAAAGTAATATAGAAGATCTGTAAATAAAACACAAAGATTCTTTTAGCATCATTAATTATATTAAGTAAATATATAAGAGACAATTTTCTTTAGATACTAAATGAGACCCTAATTTTATAAAAGTTATATAAATTATGAGTGCATACAACATAAATTCAAAATCCAATATTACCTATTCTCACATAAGCTCACTCCCGTCCAACGGCTTGTAAAAAAAATCATTTATACCACTAAAACAAATCTCAACCGTTCAATAACTTCCCATCTAACGCCCCTCATTCAAAATCCAAAGAATATGACCGTTAAAAGTAACTTTCACCATTTTTGCTCCATATAAATCTCTTTTCTTAACTCACTCAAAATCTGTGAAAAAAACTTCAAAATCCACAAAACAAAGAAAGAAAGATCGAAATAGTGGCGTCCGAAAATAGAGAAGGAGGAGGAGGAGTAGGAGAGGGTCGTCTCCATTCTTTTTTGTCATCGATTTTGACGAGTATTGGTGGAGTTTTTGGACAGAATTATCAAGAAGAAGATACTGAAATGGATAATAAAGGTGTTGTTGTTCCTCATAATTTACCCAGAGGTTAGAATAAAATTCCTGGTTTTTACCTTATCTATTTTTCATCATATTTGCCCCCTTTTTTGACTGAATTTCTTTAGTGTGTGATTATAGTGGGTTTCTTGAAATATTTGGCATTGGAATTAAATGGACATGATAAAGTATTGTTCTTTTGTGTTTGCTTATTAGTGGGGTTCTTGAAATATTGGTAGATTATTCTTGTAAATTCTTTTTCTTTTGATTGAGTTACAACACAATTACCCAGAGGTTAGAACGAAAAATTCCGGGTTTATCCTTTTTATTATTTTTTGACTGTGTTTCAATTGAATCTCATCTGGGGTTTTTGTATTAAGACATAAAAGAGTGTTCTTTAGTGTGTTTTTATAGTGGGTTTTTCGTTTTAAGAAAAAAAAGATCTTTTGTGTGTGCTTTTAGTGAGTTTCCTTGAAATATTTGGTATTGCTATTAAATGGACATGATAGAGTATTGTTGTATTTTTTTTTCTTTTGATTGAGTTTCAACTAAATATCTTTTTTTGGGGTTTTTTTTCTTTCCTTTTTTATTGTATTTCAATTGAATCTCATCTGGGATTTTTGTATTAAGACAAAAAAAAAACTGTTCTTTTTTGGGTGATTATTAATGGGTTTCTTGAAATATTTGGTATCAGAATCAAAATGGGCATGATAGATTGTTGTTATATTCATTGATTTATTAAAGTTGGTTTCTTGGATGGTTTGTGGTGTTAGTATCATGATTATGGATTTTATACTGATGAATATCAATTTCACAGCCGATCTCAACTCATTTGACATTGATGCTAATTGAAAATTGAATTCTCTAATTATGTTGCAAACAACATTATCCTTTGTCTCATGAGAATTCTACTAATCTTATAGGAGAAATGGGAGGAAAACAGAAAATAGGACAAGCCGTTGGAAAAAATAGGCGTGTGCTTGGAGACATTGGCAACCTTGTGACTGCTCCTGCTGTCGGCGGAAAGCCTAAACCGCAGATTACTCGTCCTGCTACTAGGAGCTTTTGTGCACAGTTGTTAGCTAATGCACAAGCAGAGAAGAACAAGGTGAAAATTTGCCTAACACATTGAATATTATGGCTTTGTGAAACTTTTAAGGTTCTTGAAATGGTGTATATAATTTGTATTTTCTTCTTTTTCTGTAGAAACAACTTGCAGAAGTTGTCAAGAAGCCAGTCAAGAAGAAGGCATCAGATAATGAAACTGTTATTGTCATAAGCCCTGACGAAGTGAAGGCTATTGAGGAAAGCCCCTTGAGCAGAAGAAAGACAAAGAAAACTGGAAAGACACTTACTTCTACCCTGACTGCAAGAAGCAAGGTTATATTATATACATTTAGATTTTCCCTCTTTAGGTGAATATTAGTACTAAGCAATATCAAGATTCTGAAAATTGTGTTCTTTCTCAGGCTGCTTGTGGACTTTCCAATAGACCAAAGAATGAAATCGACGATATTGATGCTGTGGATGCTGACAATCATTTGGCTGCTGTGGAGTATGTTGAGGATATCTACAACTTCTACAAGCTCACTGAGGTATATTATATGGTGACTCTCTTTTTCTTGTTCTGTTCTGTTTGTGTTCCTTTTTTAGAATCTCATGATTGTCTAATTCAGGACGAAGGACGAGTGAATGACTACATGGATTTTCAGCCAGAGCTGAATCATAAGATGAGAGCCATTCTTGTGGACTGGTTAATAGAAGTTCATAGGAAGTTTGATTTAATGCCTGAAAGCATTTACCTTACTATTAACATACTAGACCGTTTCCTCTCGGTGAAGACGGTTCCCAGAAGGGAACTTCAGTTAGTTGGCATTAGCTCAATGCTAATCGCTTGCAAGTATGAAGAGATTTGGGCACCAGAAGTATATTATTATGCACATTTCAGATTTGATTTTCTTTGATCAACCTATTATTAGTCTGTTGTGTGCATTTGGAACTCAATTTTGATTTCCTTGATCTCTGCAGGTCAATGATTTCATTCATATATCAGACAATGCATATGCCAGAGACCAGATACTTCAGATGGAGAAAGCAATTTTGGGGAAGTTGGAATGGTATCTGACAGTTCCAACACCATATGTGTTTCTGGTTAGGTACATCAAAGCTTCATCACCAAATGATCAGGAGGTACTAATCATCATTCCGGTTCATCTTTTGACATAAATTTTAAGGCTTTTTTCATTTCTGGACTGTTGGCCGAAATCATATACACATATTATTATATGTATATTTATTCTATACATATTCCACCATGTGGATTACACTGGGTATGTTGTTGTTGTAATATGTATAACAATTATCCGTAAATGTTACTTTGTGTGTTGGCTAATTAACTCATTCTGTTGATGTAGATGGAGAACATGGCTTTCTTCTTTGCTGAACTTGGTCTGATGAACTATCAGACCACAATAGCATGTTGTCCATCAATGCTGGCAGCATCGTCCGTTTACGCTGCTCGTCGCACTCTCAACAAAAGTCCTGTATGGACTCAAACTCTTCAGCACTATACTGGCTACTCAGAAGATCAGTTGATGGAATGCACAAAGCAATTGGTTAGCTATCACTTGGGTGCTACAGAAAATAAGCTCAAGGCAATTTACAGGAAGTTCTCTAGTCCGGATAGAGGTGCGGTTGCCCTCTTCCCACCAGCAACCTCTTGTTGATTTTATATTTTAGTTTGGCAAGGTTTTGAGATCAGTTGCTACTTGTGATCTCTCTAGCTTTATGTAGACTACTGGTGTGAGATATCTTTAGCTTTTGGAGTGAGATTTTTGGATATGGTTTATAATCTACTAGTTGAAGTCATGTAAAAATCCTCATATATTGTTTCTTTTTGTGAATACAATTGGTTGATTCATTTTTTAACATGTATTAGTACTTTACTTTTATTTTTGTGCATTCCTGTTTCTCCCTAAGGAGTGGAAGGAGTTAAATGGAACATTGCATCTGACATGAAAGCAAATTCTTCTTTATTGTGTGTTGTGTTATATTTAGAAAATAATCATTATCTTGGATAATCTCCAAGACACTACACATTGAACTCGGTATACAAAAAAAAAAAAAATCATCAGCCGGATCGACCAATAAATGATAGACCAAAGAGATGGGCTCATTCGACTAATCAGTAATCCCTGGGCCTACCTAACGCAGATGTCCCTGAAATAGGGGATTGGTTGATCGGAAAGCTCAGGCAGGAGTAGGACATTCCATACAAATCTTTCTGATCCGCTAGCTGATGGTCCTCTCCAATTATAGTCAAGCAAGTTCAAAACACATTGAACTCTGTATACAAAAAAAAACATTCATTAAAGCTTGGCATCATAATAAGCTAAAAAGTCATTAAAGTTTGGCATCACGAAAAATAATCGCACATTTCTACATAAAGTAGAAACTCTATTAATTAATACTCGATTATTTAATAAACTCTCTTAGATAATATTTTTGGTCGGTCACGAATCAGCGATAACGTGCTAAATTAATAATTCGCTAAAATTATAAGATAATACATTTTTGATTACTCATATAGACTCCATGTAAAATATAAATTAATAATTCCTTATATACTACATAATACATGAGTGATTTATGAAGACTTCTTGAAAAATGACTCAATTGTCTTTTGTTTTTTGTTGAAATAAATGTCACATTGAATCTCATCTCTAATTTATCATATCATTGTAAGAACTTCTGGTGTTGTTTTCTTATAGCTCAACAAGAAATTATTCAATGTGATTGCCGCTTTAATAGTCTCGTTTCGCGAAGGGGGCTCTACTGTAGAACTTTCATCATCATCTTCATCACCTTTATCAGTTCTCATAACGCTCTCAATTATTTCTTCATTAGTCAACAATTGTGCAATTACATTTTCTTCTGGGTAGTTCAGGACATGTTCGACATTCATTGTTTGTGTTAGCATGATTTGATCTTGTGTTTATGTAGGAAGTATTTTTTTAATATCAATAAAGTAGTACATTGAACACAAGAAGCATAATAAAGTGGGAGATTGAAAGGTGCTTCATTTGATATAGTACATTGAACAATAATGAAGTGAAAGATTGAAAGGTGTATTTTATTATAAATTTATCTATAAATTGATAAAGTATTAATTAATATATAAATTAATAATATCTCTTTTAATTAATAAATTTTGGTAGTCCCAAGAGCATTAATTTATAGAGTTTCTACTGTAAACACCTCCCTTTTCCCATGAGAATTTAGGTAAAGAACTGAAAATAAAGCAATGCTTAAGTAATATTCCAGTTAAAATAACGAGATAATAGTAAAAAACAAATACCTAAACTATCATTTTTTTTTGTGAGTTTCACACCCAACTATCAACAGTTTTTTTTTTCTGCATAAACTAATTTATGTACACCTAGTTGAGTAAATGGTGATAATACCTAGTCAAGTAGATGGTCAGGTAGGAAATATCGAGGTATTTATGTGTTTTAATACATAGATGCTGATAGTTCAGGTAGAAAAAAGGAACAACTGATAATTGAGGTGTGGAACTCACAAAAAAGTGACAATTCGGGTGTATTTTGACCATTAACTCTAAAATAAAGCTACCTTCATTTAATGCCGCCTTTTCTTTCTTTCACTAAAGAAAGACACTGGTTTTCTTGTTTTTGTTTGTCTTGCTGCAACTTTTGGCTACTTTTAATTACTAATTTAATGATCATTAGACTTAAACAATTTAAAGAAAGCAATTTATCTGTGGTCATCCCCTTTTAATAGGTTGAATGCACCTAGTTATTGGTTGCAACATAATATCATTTGCAAAATATATTGATTCCTATTATCTAACTGTTTACTAATTTCAACAAAAATGTCTAAACGCATTGTCTTGTTCATATTTCAAGTGAAAACTTATTCTATGATTTATACGGAAAATGAAAAAAAGGATCATAGAATTAAATTATAAAGATACCATGAGTTTGGTAAGGAGCTAACTCAATAATTGTAGAGACAGATAGGGAGATGGTCACTTGTACACGACAATCATTTAAAAAAGAGAGCGCTGGTAATCAGTATTCATTCATTCACACAAACATGTAATAAGGAGAAACAATTTGACTAAAGAAATTGAAAGAAACTGGCAGCAATCAGGTGAATTGTTCTAAGATTAACTGGAGATGTGCAGATTCTATACAATTGAGATCATTAAATGTATGTGGTGTTTTTGGCAACACATCAAAAAAAATTCAACTAAAAATTGAATACAATTTGTGCTATCATACGTTTCCTTAAGAGTGTTTAAAATTGAGTTATCTTGACACTTGAAGTATATGAGTAGTTTATTAGAATCATAAATTCACATATGCAAATAATTTGCACAGCATCAGGAACAATAATTCCAAGTATTCCAATATGTATGTTGTGACATTTTACTTTGACTTTCACATGAAATCTTAAACTATTTAACTAAAAGACTTTCACATGAAATCTCAAGGAGCAGTTTTTTAAATGCCTGAATTGTCCCTTTTAGCAGTGAACTCTCTGTTAATCTTTTCTAGGTATGTTAGTTGAAGGATCAAAATCACTCACATCAAATAATTGAAGGTTAATAGTGCTAAGTTGAATAACATAAGGACTAAAATCAGAATATTGCATTAACACATGGACTAAAAGTACCGTTTCAGACTCATTTTTATCACAAGTTATAAATTTGTTAAGTTCCTTTTCACATAAAGTTAGATGTTTTATAAAAGATATTAAATTAATTTTACTATCTCTTGAATAAAAAATAAATGAGTTATATTCAAAAAGAAGATTGTCAAAAAGGAATTTTCTTCTTCGAATAAAGATGTGTGTGAAAGATTTTTACTTTGGCGGAAAATGATTCTGAATGACATTATATATACAATATTTTCAAACACTTTAAGCAAATAAAAGTAAGTTTATTATTTTAAAGCCCGAAGGTCAACCACATTATGTTGATTCTTAATATCAGGGTGCCTAACAACTTTTCCGGGAAATCATCTGAACGCCTACCTCGAACTCTGGTTACTTAAGGATTTTTCTTTTAAAATTTTTAAAAACTTTTCTACTTGATTTTCCTAATTCACCTTATAAATTATGTGGCGACTCTAAAAAATAAAATAAATCCAAGAATCCACGAGTTATGAACTAGTCTTTATGCCCCGCATAAAGGTGAACCGTAACAACCTCCAACTATTGTTTTTGGATAATCATCCAGCTTCAGGATACATGTAATCCCTGGATTACTTCTTCGTAGTTCAGCACAATAATCCACAACATGTTAAATTATTCTTCTTTAGTCCCAGTGATCGAGTCCATTGCTTTCCTTTTACTCATTCCTCAATCCTGAACTAGTCGGAGCTGGCCTTATGAATCCTCAATATCTGTTCCGTTTGGACTAGTTTCATTCCACTCAGTAATACTAGTTATTTAACACTAGATGTTTATACAAATCTCTAAGCAAACTCTTACTTTATGCAAGTATACCAACACGACTAAACCTTAATCCAAACTAGAACTACAACACATCTAGAGAGCTGTAGAAGTCTAAGTTTCTATATATATATATATATATATATATATATATATATATGCAGTCATCATATTTAAGAGTTCATGAAATCAAATTTGCATTAACTAAACCTTACACCACAATTGCTGAAAAGTCAAAGTCTGATGATAAAACCTTTTGCACTACAACTTCTCACTTGTGGCAAGGTCATTACAACTCATAAAAATTAAGGATGTGCAGTGTTGTCTATCCACGACATCTGCAAGTAAGTAGAACATTATATTTACTTTCAAGGATCATCAACATACATAACGAAAATAATTATTGGGTTAAAATATTGAAAATACTTTGCCTTTTATTCTCACCTCCCAACTTCACTAGTTTATCTTTGGCAAGTTGCAGAACCAAGTCAAAGAAAAACGTAGAAAATATGTTATAGAATTCTCTCTTGACTCTTTCTGCATTTCTCTGCACAAATGTTCCAAAAGAAGTTAAAAAAAGAATTCTTAACAAGCAAGTAATTTCACATAACCAATTATCTTTTCTAATGCTGAAATGTAAAAAAAATTGGTTACTTACACCATCATTATGACCATAAGCTTCACTCATAAATCCTATGAGATTCTTAGCCGGGTTACAACCCTTCTGAACCTTGTTATCCATATTTCCGAACAAGAACATGTGTTTTTCAATCTCTTCCATCCAAGTCTTATTTTGTGCTTTCTCCGAAGCAAGACCTATACATCTCTCATGGCGGTTTATTAGGTTGGTTAAGTAACCTACAACCATAGATGTCTCAAGAGTCGTCCATGTGAAAGTGGCATTATAGAAACTTATACCGCAACACATTGATTCCATCTGTATCTTTACGGAGATAATCTTGCAATTTCAAGACTCCTGGTGGCAGTTTCCCTTCATAACTAAGACACCCAAGTATATCATTCAATCCATGAAAATCCAGATGAAAAAATATCCTGATCCATTAATGTAAACTCTGAATCCACCAATTTTACGTCAACTTCAATACTGTTAAACAAGGTAATTTACCCGTAATATACACTGAATATACAGAAGTGTATATCACAAGTATACAGAAGCAGTGGACAGTGGCCCAATCGACAGTAGCTGAGGCTGAGGCCCATCACGGGTATTGGCTGTCAAGCCCATCACGGGCAGTGGCTAACAAGTGTATATAAGGAAAGTATATTTGTAGTATATTGCAGTGTATTTGGTACCTAATTAGGATTATACACTTACCATAATTGTATAGTTAGAGTTATGGTAGAATAAGATTTTAGAAATAGAATAAAAATAAGATTCTCCTATTTTGTAACTTGTATATATACCTTTTCAATTAATGAAAATAATCAAGGGGATTATTTCTTTCATGGTATCAATAGACTAGGTCTTACAAAAATTTTCTCTCCCAAATTTTGTACCATTCTCGGCCGAACCCCCCCCCCCCCCTTGGGTTTCTCTTCCGAAATTCGTCTTCCGCTCTCAAAATCTCTCTTACTATTCCCAAATTTCCCCTCCTTCTTTGTTCTTTCAATATGTCTAAGAACAATTATCATCCTGCCCTCATGGTTTCTAACGTCAAGAACAGCTCCAGCAGCTATGGCGCAGTGCAGTCCCGTCCTGGAATACTTGGACCCCGACCTCCGCAAGCCCACCACGCAGCAGACCCCACTCCGACCGATATCGAGGCCGCGATGCACACATTGGATTTGACTCAACCGGACCCAAATTGGTATATGGACACCGATGCCACTACCCACATGACTTCCGATTCAGGTACTCTCTCATCTTATTCCAATTTGAGCAACCCTTGGGGTATAATTATTGGTAATGGCAACTCTATTTCAATTCAGGGTTATGGTAAAAAAACATTGTCTCCCCCCAATCCACCCCTTATCTTGAAAAATACTTTACATGCCCCCAAATTGATTAAAAACTTAGCGTCTGTCCGAAAGTTCACCACTGACAATTCTATTTCTGTTGAATTTGATCAGTTTGGTTTCTCTATGAAGGATTTCAAGACGGGGAGTCATCTCATGATGTGTGATAGTAGGGGGGATATGTATCCTATCATGCTCGGTTTCAGTCCATCGAGTCAAGCTTTGCCATCAGCCTTTGCAGCCATTTCTCCTTCCTTGTGGCATGCTCGCCTTGGTCATCCGGGATTCTCTATTTTATCAGCTTTAGATAAAAATAATTTTATTTCGTGTAAGGGTACGAGTTGTACTCCAATTTTTCAATCTTGTTCGTTAGGAAAAATTGTTAAGTTGTCATTTGTATACTCAAATTCTCATACTTCAATGCCATTTGATAGTATTCATAGCGACCAATGGACGTCTCATGTTCTTAGTTTGTTGGGTCATCGATATTATGTCTCTTTTTAGATGATTATTCTAAATTTTTGTGGACGTTTCCAATTGCGAATAAATCACAAGTGTTTTCAGTCTTCATAAAATTTAAAGCGTTCATTCGTACCCAATTCGAAAGAGAAATAAAAAATATTCAATGTGATAATGGGAAAGAGTATGACAATAGAGAGTTTCGGGAGTTCTGTGCTAATAAGGGGGTCAATTTTTGTTTTTCATGTCCTCATACATCTTCACAAAATGGGAAAGCCGAACGCAAAATTCGTTCCATAAATAACATTGTCCGAACTCTCTTAATTCATGCTTCCATACCCCCATATTTTTGGCATCATTCTCTACAAATGGCCACATATCTCCTTAACATAATTCCTTCCAAAGGTCTGACATATTCTTCCCCCTCCAAATCTTATATAATAAGAACCCGTCTTATTCTCATCTTCGGGTCTTTGGGTGCTTGTGTTATCCGCTATGCCCATCCACCACTATTAACAAACTTCAGGCTCGGTCTACTCCGTGTGTGTTTTTGGGTTATCCATCTAATCATCGTGGTTACAAATGCTTTGATTTATCCTCCAAGAAAATTATAATTAATCGCCATGTCATTTTTGATGAAACCCAATTTCCTTTTACGAAAGTTCATACTCCCGAGCCTAGTTCGTATAATTTTTTGGATGACCAAATATCCCCGTATATTATTCGGCATTTTTCGGACATCTCCCGCACCTAAAACTCTCAAGCGAGCCCACTGCCCGCTGGTCCCACTGGCACGTCTCGGCCAAGATCGCCCGATCCTCTCATCGACCGGCTGATTGGGCGATCCAACCCACCACTAGAACTAGTCCAGTCCCAGTTACCGTTCTCGGTCCAAACCTGCGTCGATTTTGGGCCAACAGCCCATCGTCACGCTACCCATCCCGAACCCAAAGAAATTCCCAAAATTCACTAAATTCATCCTCGAGTAATAGACCGGTCACTCGTAGTCAGCGGAATATTTTTACACCTAAAAGACATTTTAATTTACATTATAATGTCTCTAAATCCCCCTTGCCCCGTAACCCTGTGTCTGCCTTAAACGACCCGAATTGGAAAATTGCTATGATTGATGAATATAATGCTCTTATTGATAATAAGATGTGGGAGTTGGTGCCTCGTCCATCTGGTATTAATGTTATCAGGTCCATGTGGATTTTTGCTCATAAAGGAGAATTCCGATGGGTCCTTTGCTCGACATAAGACGCGGCTTGTGGGTGATGGTAAGACTCAACAGGTTGGGATAGATTGTGGGGAGACGTTTAGTCCGGTGGTCAAGCCGGCTACCATTCGCATTGTGCTTAGCCTGGCTTTTTCTAAGGCATGGCCTATTCATCAGTTGGATGTCAAGAATGCTTTCCTACATGGTGATATCAAGGAAATAATATATATGCATCAGCCGTTGGGGTTCAGGGATCCTAACCGTCCTCATCATGTATGTTTGTTGAAAAAGTCTTTATACGGGCTTAAGCAGTCTCCACGGGCCTGGTATACGAGATTTGCTGACTATGTTTCGACAATTGGGTTCACTTACAGCAGGTCAGATAATTCCTTGTTCATCTACCGTCGTGGTTCATCATTGGCCTACATTCTATTGTACGTGTATGATATCATTTTGATGGCCTCTTCCGATGCCTTACGCCAGTCTATCATGAACATGCTCAGCTCTGAGTTTGCTATGAAAGACTTAGGGCCCTTGAGTAACTTTTTGGGGATTGCAGTCAAGCGTCATTCAGATGGTTTGTTCTTGTCTCAACGAAAGTATGCAACTAAGATCATCGAGAGGGATGGGATGTCATCCAGTAAGTCCACATCCACTCCAGTTGATACTAGGCCTGGCCAGTGGGCTGGGCTCGGGTCTGGTGGGGCCGGGGTCGAGGCGGGATGGGCGAAGGGGGTGGGGTCGGGTCTGGCGGGACTTGCTCCAGTCCCGTCTCGATCCCGATCCCGTCGGAATTGGGGCAGGGCGGGATCGGGATCAAGGCGAGTTCCGGCGGGTTTTCCTTTTTTTTAATAACATATGTATAAAAATAACTCAATAAACAAGACAAGATAGTGTAATAAAAACATCCCAAGGCTGTTTTTGTGCCTCTTATATTATTTAATAGACATATGATTTTTTTGTAATACAAATAAAATTATCTAAAATCTAAATTGCAACTTTGTGGTGTTGTCCAAAAGTTGCAAATTACATAATAAAATTGCAATTAAAAAAATTACATTCTCAAAAAAACCTGTTCTAATTGCTTGATAATTTCCCGTGGTTCTTCGGTTGGAATTGGTATTTGTTGGTCAAATTGATCCATGTCGCTTCCACTACCTTCGGATAAGATTTCGTTGTAGTTTTGTCTTCTTCTTCATTGATCTCCGGTTGACCGCACCTTCTCTGCTCTGCTGGTATCCAATCTCTGAATAATACTGCAATTTCCAAGCTGTCTCCGGCTAATGAGTGTCTGTGGTCTCCTATTTGATATCTGCCGGCAGAAAAAACGCTTTCAGACGCAGTTGATGACGCTTGAATGTTCAAAACATCTCAGGCCATCATTGAAAGTGTCAGAAAGGTCTTCTCATTCCCCCTCCAGTATTTCAGCAAGTCTTCATGTCCATCTTCATTGATAACTTCTTGGTACGGTACATAACCCTGCAAAACAAAAATCTCCAACTCGCTAATTTGGTTAGTAGTGGTACGGCCGCACATTCTATTTCTGAGGCTTTCAATACTAGCCGCAGAAACAACATGTCTTTTGTGAGGTTGTGTTGAAGATGAAGAAGATGGTATGGAAGCCGGTAAGTTACTAGCATTTTCTTGTTGATAAAACCTATATATTTTTTTGCATTGGTCTTCTATGCTAGACAACACTTCTTTTTTAGTTTGTTCAATAGGTGGTGGGTGATTTAGATTTTTGGGACTTGGAGGTGGTAGTACTTCTATACAATCGTAAATAGTTTCAATTAGTGATTTAGTACCGTCTATTTTAATAGTCGGATTTAATACAGCACCAATAATATAAATAGCGGGAATAAGAATAAAATATTTTTTTATTTTGATAAACATTTTTTAATAGCTGCCATATAAGCTGATTTTTCCATATATTCACTAAGTAATAAAAATATTAGAGTTATATAAAACAACATAGTTGAAATAGTAGGATAATATATACCGGAAAATTCTTTTGTTGCTTGAAAAAATTTCTCTAAAAATACAATAAGTTCCGAAATTTTTACCCAATCACTATCTACAATCATATCAGTTGGAATTTGATTATGAGGGTTAAAAAATAAAATTATAGATTTTCTATAGTCATAAGCAACAAGTAGTTGCTCGTATAAAGAATTCCACCTAGTGGATACTTCTTCTGAAATTTTTCTATAAGGTAGTCCACAACGGTGACAAATTTTTTTATATTCTTTTCTTCGTTGTACTCTATTACTTTTAAAAATAAAGTTTATATCAAATTGTATTTTACTAAGAATGTCTTGAAAAAGTGATAGACCATCCTTTACGGTTATTTCATAATAATGGCACACTTGATAAATATTATCTGCAATAAAAGTACTAGTGTGCCTATCATCTATATATCTATACGCTAAGATACGTTTTTGCATAGACCATTTATAATCTATCCAATGACAAGTTACAGTTAAATAATCATGGTCGTTAGTACTACGACCTATATCAGACGTGATAGATACTTTTCCATTAAAATGATATAATGAATAACGTAAATATTGTTGATATTCATGTGCGAATTTAAATACATCTCTCTTAACAGTTTATCTAGAAAAACCGTTAAAAGCAGGATTATATATATCTCTAATGTAATGAATAAAACCGGGAGATAAAGGAAATGAAAAAGGCAAACCCTCCACATAAACTAATTTTGATATTGCTTCCCTATCTCTATGTTTATTGTATTTAGGGCCTACAATTCCCTCCGTCATAGGGTTAATTTGACCCTGTACTTGGTCCGGGACAGTATTAGTATGTGAACCTTGTCCCGATGGAGCGGGCGTTTGCGCACCCGGTTTTGAAGCTTGGTATTGGGCATACCTAGCTGGATGAGCACTTACTATGTGTCTAATTAACCCCCCCCCCCCCCCCCCGTCCCACCGTGACCTTTTTCAGTTTTAAATTTTAAAACATTTTTACAAATTTTACATATAGCTACTTTATTCTCTACGTCCCTATCAAAAAATATCCATGCATATGATTTTAATGGTCGTTTTGCTGGACCTCGTCTCATACTATGGGGAATATGAGGCATTTCAGTTGAAGGTGCACTAGTGGGTGTGTTGTCATCAACATTAGTGGGTGTATCATCTAGATCATCGTCTAAATTAAAGTCTTCTTGAGTTCCAGAAAATAGCTCATCGTCTAAATCTAATGGTATTGTAGGAAAATGTTGAGTATCAACAAAATCATCCTGTGTAGGAATAAGATGACTAGAAGAAGTACCCTTGCCCTGGTTGCCCCTACTAAAAGAAGCACCCTTACCCTTAAACATACCTCTTAATCCTTTCATTTTAATTATGATAATAAATAATTAAAGATAATAAAATTAAGTGCGCTAAATAAAATAAACAGACAATAATAATTTAATGAAGGAACGAATGTACTAAACGCCGACGTAACGTCGACGTGTAATCGAGAGGTTGAAAATTGAAACTTTGCTCGATGGAAGATCCTCAAGCTAGTTGTCAACTTCACTCCCAATTCCCAAATGAATAAATAAAATTGAATATTTAGTAAACAATGTAGACTTGTAGAGAGATATATTAAGAGATTAGAGAGATTGTAGGAAGATTTGCGTGAAAGATAAAGAGAAAATGAGTTATTTATAGTTGGAAAATTGGGTTAAAGTGTAAATATAATAACTTATGAGTTAAAAATAAATATTAAGGGGTAGGGGGTGGGGGAGGGGGGGAGGCCATAAATGGCCGTTGCCCAACGGCCAAAATCTAAAATGGTCGTTAGTGCAACGGTTATATTTGCAAAGGGGGGCTTTCGGGTGGGATCGGGGGCGGGCTCCGGGCGGGCTCTGGGCAGGGTCGAGTTTGGCTGGCCTGGGGCGGGCTCGGGACGGGGTCGGGTCAGGGTCGGGCCGTCCCGGCCCACTGACCAGCCTTAATTGATACGAAGCCCAAGCTTAGTGCCGTGGCTGGTGCACCTTACGAGGATCCGACCCGCTATCGCAGTTTTGCAGGGGCCCTTCAGTATCTTACATTTACGAGACCGGATATTACGTATGCCATCCAGCATATGTGTTTATTCATGCATGATCCCAGAATTGAGCACATGAATGCAATCAAGCGCATCATTCGGTATATTCAGGGTACACTGGACTATGGCTTGCATTTATATCCTTCCTCGCCATCCACACTTGTCTCATACACAGACGCTGATTGGGGTGGTTGTCCAGACACCAGACGGTCGACGTCTGGCTATTGTATGTTCATTGGCAACAATTTGGTCTCCTGGTCTGCGAAGCGTCAGGCGACTCTATCCCGCTCAAGTGCCGAGGCAGAATATCGAGGGGTAGCTAATGTGGTCTCAGAATCATGTTAGTTACGTAACTTACTTTTAGAACTTCATTGTCCCATTCAGATGGTGACCTTAGTGTATTGTGATAATATTAGTGTCATCTACCTGTCAGGTAATCCGGTTCAACACCAACGCACTAAGCATATCGAGATGGACATTCACTTTGTCCATGAAATGGTTGCTCGGGGGCAGGTACGCGTATGTCATGTCCCGTCAAGATATCAAGTTGCATACATCTTTATAAAGGGTCTTCCCTCGGTACTCTTTGAAGATTTTAGGGACAGTCTCAGCGTTCGAAGACCGTCCGCTATGACTGCGAGGGTGTGTTAAACAAGGTAATATACCCGTGATATACAAAAGTGTATATCACAGGTATACAGAAGCAGTACCCCAGCAAAGTAATGGACAGTGGCCCAATCGACAGTAGCTGAGGCTGAGGCCCATCACGGGTATTGGCTGTCAAGCCCATCACGGGCAGTGGCTAACAAATGTATATAAGGAAAGTATATTTGTAGTATATTGTAGTGTATTTGGTACCTAATTAGGATTATACACTTACCATAATTGTATAGTTAGAATTATGGTATAATAAGATTTTAGGAATAAAATAGGAATAGGATTCTCCTATTTTGTAACTTGTATATATACCTTTTTCAATTAATGAAAATAATCAAGGGGATTACTTCTTTCAAATACCAATGCCAATGTCGAGAACCAACACTGAATTCTTGTTTAGAATACCATGGCAAGCTCCCAGACCATGAATCTCCAACACGACCAAACATTAATCAAGATTTTTACCACAAGAAGGTTTAATTTATCAACAACTTTATTATGGCCACCTACCAACACCATATATTACTGAAGTATCAAAAGAATATACCCAACTAGAACCAAAAGAAAACACATTAGGAGAAAGAATAAGAGTACTAAGAGCATACTTAATGCGAAAATGTAAAGAATATAGAATGCAATAAAAAATAAAAAAAGATAAGAAATTAGGATTAAGAGAAATACGTGGATTTACGGAAATAAACTAGTATTTGGATGTGATGATAAAAGAAAACAAAGATCATAAAAATAAAAGATATCAAATAAAGAGACATAAAAAATATAATAATTACAATAAACAACATCACAAACCTTATTACAAACTTTATAGAAAAAAGAGATTTAAAAAGTATAGAAATACCCCTGAAACCAAGAAAAAATTAAATATAAAAGAAAATTTAGGAAAAGAAAATATATAAAACCATTAGAAGAGGAAAAACTTAAAGAATATAAATGCTGGAATTATAATGAAAAAGGACATTATGCTAATAAATGCCCAAAGCTAAAGAGAAAAGGTATAAAGTATATAAATACAACACAATTTATAGTGAGTCTACAACAGATAAAATAAGATAATGATAAATGGTATGAATATGAAGACTTCTATGTCAGCCAGACTGATGAAGAAAGTGAAGAACTAGAAAATATTAACTTTATTAACCAATACTCAAATAGTGAAAGTAGTTCTGAATAAATGAAATTACAAGAAGAAAAAAGAAAATTATTAGAGGAAATAAATTACTGGATACAATGTGAAAGGCATGTGCGCCATAAGCTTATTACAACTGCGACTACTAGTGAAACAGGAAATAAATACTATCATGATAGATATAAAAAGGTTACTACAAACCTTAATAGAATAAGACAAAGACTGAGTGATATAATATGGAAAAAAAATACTAGAAGAAGTAAGAGAAATAGAACAAGATGAAGATATTCAACGAAGATTAAGCGAAATGGATATAGAACAAAATAGTAATACCTGATTAAATGGTAGCAATTTACATAGAAGCTCATATAGAATACAAGCCTAATAAAATGATAAAACAAAAAATCTTTATAGATAGTGGAACAGATTTATGTCTAGCAAAGAAAGAGGTATTAGAATCACACAGATAGAAGAGATCTAAAACACACAGAACAAGAGTATCAGGCTTTAACGAACAAGCAAAATAGTTGGATATAATAACAGAAAATATGAGAATAGTATTAGGAAAAACAATATTTAGACTACCAGTGATATACCAACTAAATCATATGAAACAACAAGTATTGAGGAAACAATTTCCTAGATTACTTTAAAACACAAGTTATGAATAATAATACTTTTAGCTTACAAACGCCTTGTAATAAGTGGATAATACTAAAGAGAGTACTACCAATACACACATTAAGAATATGTAACATAAGATCAGATAGGAATAATAAACTACAGTTATTAAGAGAAAAATATCTTAATATATTAAAGATAAATTTTGGTGAAAATCCAATGCAACTATGGGAGAAAGAAAAGATATATGCTGAAATTAAGTTAATAAATTCCAATGATATAGTTAGATCTAAATCTATTAGATATAGCCCAACAGATCAGAAAGAATTTGAAACCCAAATAAAAGAATTATTAGAGTTAAAAATGATACAAGAAAGTAAAAATATGCATAGTAGCCCAGTTTTTTTAGTAAGAAAACATAGTGAACAAAAAAAAGAAAAAGCCAGAATGATAATTGATTATAGAGAGTTAAATAAAAAGACAATATGTGATGGATATTTTTTACCACATAAAAGAAATCTTATCAATATATTAGAAAATAAAAAATGATTTAGTAAATTTGATTGTAAAAGTGGATTTTGGCAAATAAAGCTAACAAATGGATCAAATTTTTTAACAACCTTTAGTGCCCCTCGTCACATGAGACCAGAGATGGGCACTACGAATGGAATGTATTACCCTTTGAATTAAAAAATACACCACAAATATTTCAAAGAATAATGGACCAAGTGTTCAGAAAATTAACAGAATTTTGTATAGTATATGTCGATGACATATTAATATATAGTGATAATCTAGAAGACCATATAAAACATCTAGAATAATTTATAAAAATTGTAAGACAACATGGAATATTATTATTTGGAAAAAAATCTAAATTTTTTAAGAATAATATTGAATATTTATTATACATTATAGATAATGAAGGATTACAATTACAAGAACATATTGTAACAAAAATAGAGAATTTTAAAGATAAATTAGAAAGTAAAAAAGAAGTACAACAACTTCTAGGAGTAGTAAATTATGCTTCAGACCATATAAATGATTTACTACTCTTAAGAAAATCATTGCAAGAATTAACTAGAAAAAATATAACCTTTGAATGGAAGGAAGGACATACTAAAGTTATAAATGAGATCAAGAAAAGAAAAGCTTTGCCAAAACATAGAATACCAACGGAACTAGATCAGTTAGAGCTTTTTACTGATGCTAGTGACGTAGGATGGGGAGCAGTCCTCATAACTTATGATAAAGATGATGTAGATAAAGAAAACCCAATTATTTGTGGATATGGAGGCGGAACATGAAAGCCAAACGAGAAAAATTATCATATTAATGGAAAAGAACTATTAGCAGTAAAATTTGGGATAAAGAGATTTCATTATCAATTATTATCAGTAAATTTGTTGTTATGACTGATAACACGCATGTAAAAGCCTTTATTACAAACAAAATAGATCATTTACCAGAACTAAACAAAAGAAGAAAGTGACAATCATTCTTTTGTTGTTACGATTTTATTGTCAAAAATATATCTGAAACTAAGAATATTCTAGCTGGTTTTCTTAGCAGGTACAACGATGACAACCGGCAGTGAAAAAATTGAAGAATACATTACCAATGTTACAAAAATCATCAAATAAAACCATGAAACAATTACAACGAAAATGCAAGAAAACGCATATCTAGTAGACCAGCTGACAGAAGCCTTTCGAGACTTTAAAAACCTACAAGACCTAAAAACCCCTCAATCTACTATAGAAAACCAAAAAACTTTTATGTCCAAGCTTGCAACCATGTCATCCACTATACCACCCGCCATAACAGTCTCATCTTCTCAAATGCCAACAACAGTATCAATGTGTGATAAATTGAAATTTGCACCTGAATATATTACCGCTTATGAATAAATAAACAAATTTTATGACTACAAATCTAACCCACATATCTTACGAAGTGCAAAACTTAGCAAATATCCAAGATTTTTGTGTAGTAAAAATTCTAACGCTGATATAGTTTCAAAATTATTTACTTATGGTTTTATAGATAAAATAATTGTAGATGAAACTTTTTACAATATTTTTAAACTACCACTTGTTATAATAGATTATGTT
Source organism: Anisodus acutangulus (assembly GCA_029783415.1). Taxonomy (NCBI): domain Eukaryota; kingdom Viridiplantae; phylum Streptophyta; class Magnoliopsida; order Solanales; family Solanaceae; genus Anisodus; species Anisodus acutangulus. The sequence goes on from CM056510.1 coordinate 20,356,451, forward strand.
AAAACAATGATAGAATCATTCGGAAAAGGGTATCTATGGTATACAACTATTTGATGCCTCAACCGATTTAACTGAAAAATCTATTATAATATGTCAATTATTTAAAACTGGAAAAAATAGCAACATCAGTGGAGATGATGAAGATCTTAAGATGAAAACACCATGTACCCTGGAAAATTTTCAAGAATGACTGAGTGTCAAAAGAGTCATTGGACTATTAACATTGAAATAAAAAATAGAGGACGTGTTAAAAGCAAGAAAAGTCTGCATCATTGGAACCTCTAAAGGTGGAGAAGTTGAAAAAATCATTACTCTATTCTACAACAACGACATACTATACCAGGACACTATGAAACTTACAAACATGTATGACCGGATTATAGATATGAAACACAACCATTCCAGTGCAACTATGGAACAATATAAGCTTTTAACAAGCCGAAGAAAAAGGCATGTTATTAACATAAAAAATGATGTCAATATTACTCATACTACTATGAAAAAAAGAAGGATCCTCTAATCCTTTCGCATGAAACGGCCCAATGTAGTATAACTACAAAAAGCCACAATGTAAGAATTTGATACGGCCCAATGTAGTCTAACTATAGCAAGCAAATATATTATCATATATTACCATAATACTACTGAAAGAGATACAGTTTCTATTCTATAGGAGTATCTACTGAAAAAATTGAAATGATATCGTTCTTATCATATAGGAGTATCGAATGCTTCAAATAAAATTTTGAAGAAAGAAAAAAAAATTGTCTTATTATGCAAAGAAGACAACTTGAAAAATATTTGTGGAAGAAAGCTGCCGGCCTCAACAAAATTGCAAAAGCCGCTGGACCCACAAAGAATCGTTGACAAAGATGATAGCTGACAACGTTGAAAAAAATGACAACAGCGACAAACAACTTTGAAGAAAAATCTGCAATTATAGAAGACAAAGTACTATTTGCTTTATGACTTTTGTTGCAAAAATACTATTTACTTTTAGACTTTTCAGTATGCAAATAATGTAGCAACCGAAGTTATCTATATAAAGAGCCTCATTGTAACCTCTGAAACCTAACTTCTGAATACAACAACTTCAAATCTTTGAAATATTTTCTCTTATGTCTAGCTAAACCCCCTTTTACTCTATAATACATATCAATAACAATATCATAATACCAGAGAAAGAATACTTTGAAAGTTTATACTTAGAACCATACTAGTCCATAAAACACCATCTCTTAAAGAAATTTTAAGAAAGAATCTGTCGAGAAACTCCCAGCACCTAGGCCATTTATCCCGTCGAATTCAGTGAGGAAAAAGGGAGCCAGAGCCATGGTGGGTTGAGTATCTCATGTGATCTTGAAAATTCTGCTAAAAAGGTATGTTTTAAGACTATGTGTTTCTAATTATGATCTTTATAAGTATAAGTCTCTGCAATTATGATGTTAAATATTGATAGAAGGTTATAGACTTTTATATAAAAAATGAAGTTTGAGTTGATATTAAACGCTTTCATACTACATGCTTGTTATTTTAAAAACTTAGATAGAACTTTGTTAGTATACCGTCTATATTTCTACCTTCTTCAGAGTTGTTAGATGGTGAAAAAATCCGCCCATAAATTAGTTTCTAGTTCTTCACTTTCTTCATCAGTCTGGCTGACATAGAAGTCTTCATATTCATACCATTTATTGAAGCACTTTTTCTTCAATATTCCCATTTTGTTGATGCACTTTATCATCAACCTTCAATTGTTGAAGCACTTTATCTTCAACCTTCACAATTGTTGGAGCACTTTCTCTCCAACGTTCCAATTTTGTTGATGCACTTTCTCATCAATCTTCATTGTTAAAACACTTTCTCTTCAACATTCACAACCATTGGAGCATTTTCTCTCCAACATTCCAATTTTGTTGATGCACTTTCTCATCAACCTTCATTGTTGAAGCACTTTGTCTTCAACCTTTACAATCGTTGGAGCATTTCTCTCCATCATTCCAATTTGTTGATGCACTTTCTCACCAACCTTCAATTGTTGAAGCACTTTCTTTTCAACTTTCACAATCGTTGTAACACTTTCTTTCCAACATTTTAATTTATTGATGCATTTTCTCACCAACCTTCAATTGTTGAAGCACTTTCTCTTCAACCTTTAATCATTGGAGCACTTTCTCTTCAACCTTTCAATTTTTGATTTCTTCATCTTCATCTTGTGCCATAATTACTTGCACTCTTTTGAACCTACATTTTTTAATCTTTCTCAACATGATAGTTTTTCATGCATATATCATTGGCCCCACATTTTCATACATAATTCTTGGTCAGACGGGCGACACACATTGATTAGTGCCGCCCGCCGACAGTGGAAGCTCTTTGATTATTCACAATGATAGTAGAAGCTCTGATACCAATTTAAAAAAAAAATATTTTATTTATAAACTCAACGAATCTCTATAATTATCCACAATATCTCTTGTTCTCTATTATTATCTCTTGTTATGAAATTAACTAGCAATAATCCTATTTATAATAGTAAGAAATCTACTTTAATTCAAAACATGAAAATTTATTTCTATATTAATTATAACTATAAATTATATTTAAATATTAAATCCTGACCAACTTTGATTTTCTACAATTTTGAATTATTTTTTCCAACATAAAATATGTTGCACATATGCGTGGTAGGGGCCTTAATCTAACGTCAAAGCCTTTCAACCAAGTGCATTACTCCCGAGTCCCGCCCAATACTTTTACTTTTATCTCATGTACATACCTTTGTCATGCCCCTTGTACATGCCAACGCCTGCATTGCACATATCTATCTGCATTTTACCTGTCAATGTCATTAATGTTTTTGTCTTGCCTTAGCGTCAATGCACCGTGACTTAATACGTTTTATCGTGTCAACTCATTTGTTGCATGCACGAGCCTTAGCACCATCATGCTATAATATCACTATTTTTTATCAAGTCTTTGCTAAGCTGTCATTTTCTCATTATACCTTCACCTTCATGTAACACTTTTATTGCCTATGATAAAAACTATTATCAATAAATGCATATTAGTTTTGCACCCGGCAACACTCTTGTCATAATCGTCCCACGTTGAGTATAACAATAGTAATTATAACACGAAGTAATAATTCATTGTCGTATTAGATATTAGAGTAAATGAGTTTTTTGTTAAGATATCAATGATTATCGATAGCTAATGTGATACTACCGATGGTCTCGGAAGGGTTGCTAATCTTAGTTTTCTTTGTTTAAACAACAATAATTTGTTTTTATTTTCACTTTCTTTAGCTTGAGGGATGCACAGTTGGCACTAAAGATAAATTTTATTTGATCGAATGACACATTGACAAAAATTGAAATAGGACAGCAATTTACAGACCAACACTATTTTTTTTGTTGTACAATAATCAATATTTTATAAATCTGTGCATTTTTAGCCTATACCAATTTACTTTAAGTTTTACTATACCTTATATTTTCAAGTAATGGTAGTAAGCCTTGTGACTGCAACAAAGCATGACAAAAGTTATTAGCAACAACGATCACAATCATGTATATTTTTTTATTTCATCGACTCTCAATATTGTAACATATATGAGTGTGCCTATATATATGTTTGATAAGGTAACAAAAATATTGATCTTGTGTACAGAATTATTTAGAAATTGGGTTCCAATAGTATCCGCATCTCAATTTCAATTTTTTGAAAGACTTCATTGGTTTCTTTTATGAAAACATCAATTTTTATTTGGGTATAGACGATATCTCGAAGAATTCTTCGAGATATTGACCAAATTTCTGATTTTCATTTATATTTAGTGGGTTGGTCTGGTATGGAAAGTTATAGAACAAGCTTTACTATAATATTTTTAATTCGTGAATTTATAATAATCGTCATGTTTTGTGTGTTGGAGTTTCTACTATTCTATATTCTAATGAAAGTGTACTAATCTCTATGTTGACGGTAAGGTAAGAAGAACCCTAAGAGTGAAATAGCGCATGAAACTGTAAGCTCCCGATCAGTGGAAAGAGTCAGGGCTTTGACCGTGTGCCTATTTAAGAGTGAGTCGCGACTCTTCAAGTTCAAGTTCCGCTCGTTACTTTTCATTTTTTTTTATAGGAGTAGGTATTTGCAGCTCGATAGCTCCTTGGTGGATATGCTCGTGTGACTTGTGATGGGCATTTTTTTTTAAAACTAACAATTTCCATTAATCACTTAGTAACTTTACAAGCACCGTAGCAAGACTACATACTCAACCAACTATCTAAATAATTCTCAGCAAAGCTCAAAAACAAAGTAACACTAGCACATATTGAAAACAACTTACTATCTAAAAATGAAGCCTCGAATGAGGGATCTATCCCAGACTTAGCTCGAATAGAACAAGAGTAAGCTATTTCTCTAAGTGATTCTTTCAGTTGATATGTGCTTGTTCGAAGAAATCTTCTGTTTTCTTTCACACCAAATGACACGTATACATTCCACAAAAATGAGTTTGAAAACTTTGAATTTATGTGATTTATCTTTTGAACTGATCCCATGAATTAGCAGTTATAGGATCCTTCTGTATCCATATATAAATATTCTATCCCAAATTGCCTTTGCAACAGGGCATAAGGAACATATGGCCTCTAATTTCGTTCTGCATTTGACAAAGAGTACATATTGGATGAAACTGACATACCCTACATTATCAACCTATCCACTGTTAATAGTGTTCCATGAAAATGCAATCACATAGTAAACTTGTTTTATATGAAAGTTCTATATGAAAAATGTTTTGTAACTAATAAGAAGAAACATGTAATATTTTCAATGACGTGTAATTTGTAATATGAATGGCTGATATATTTTGTGATTTTTTTCACAAGTTTGTCAACATTAAAAAGGGCAGCCCGGTGTACTAAGCTCCAGCCATGCGTGTGGTCCGGGGAAGGGTCGGACAACAAGGGTCTATTGTACGCATTCTTAACTCACATTTCTGCAAAAGGATGTTTTCACGGCTTGAACCCATGACATCAACTTTACCGATTACTCTAAGGCTCCCCTTCAACAAGTTAGTCAACATTATTGTTAAGAAATAGTTCTTCAATAAAAATATTTAATATTATCCAATTTATTCAATTATCTATTAATTTCTATGATATTTTATACTCTGTTCCAATTTATACGAGGGTTGACCAGTTTGCTGAGTCAAACAACTCTTTCTTTAACTACGATTTTCTTCAACTTTTTCATAAATTGTTAATTATTAGTTATGCATATTTATAGTACATTTTATGTAGTTTTCAATTATATGAATTTTATTATAAAATACTTGAAGAATCTATGTTTGAAATTGAGTCAAAGAAAAAACTGACTGACTCTCCAAACTGGCCAACACTCATATAAATTGGGACAGAGGGAGTAATTTACTATATTTTAGTGTTAATTTACTGTATAAAAATAAGAAAAAAAATCTTTTATGGATATTATATACAATTCTTTGTAATTATGTTGATGTGAGTGACTATTTCGATACATATTAATATTTTTATAAATATAATATTAATACAACAATAACATACCGAATGAAATTCCACAAATTGGGATGGTAGAGTGGCAGAGTGTACGCAGATCTTACCTCTACCTTGGGAGGTAGAGATGTTGTTTCCGATAGATCATCGGCATAAGGACAAATATTTTAAAGCAACATGAAAATGAATAAACCATGGTAACATATTATATATAAAAGCAAGATAGAGCAGAAACAACCACAAAGTAATAGATAGTCCAAGAACAACAAACAACAAATAATAGTATAAATCGAAGGACAAGAAACTACAAAAACAATACTACGACTACTATTGTGGAAGGACAAGCGGGACAATGCACAACTACCTACTAATCTTCTACTCTAATTTGTGCCCTCCATAACCTCATATCTAAGGTCATGTCCTCGGTAAGCTGGGACTGCGTCATGTCCTGTCCACCTCTCTCCAAATACTTCTTCGGCTTACCTCTACCTCTTCTGAAACCGTCCATAGCCGATCTCTCACACCTCCTCACTGAGGCATTCATGCCTTTACTCTTCACACGCCGAAACCACCTCAGTCTCGCTTCCCGCATCTTGTCCTCCACTAAAGTCACTCCACTTTGTCCCAGATTAATATTAATAATTTAAATAATTACTATATTCTTGACATATCAATATTTTAAAATCATTATTCATGAATTCTTTCTTTTGGTAATAAATATTCATGAATTCTTTTAAAACATTAGTTTCACAGGTTCGCTTACTTGGGGATAGTTTGGCATACTTTTCACATATAAACTATATTTATCAATTACAAAAGAGTTTTTACGGATAAAATTGTTGTTATCTACTCTTTTTCTTTATTTATTTATTACTCTTTTTATTTATTTATTCATCAGGATATTTTTAATAAAAAATAACACATTATAACAATTAAAAATTAGGTTATGTCCATCAAACAAACAACACGTCTTTCCATATATTTGGGGGGGGGGGGGTTAAAAGGAGATTTAGTAAGTGTTTGGTCATAGAATTTAAGACTTCAATTTCAAATTTTTATTTGAAATGTGTTTGTTTATGAAATTCACTCAAAATTTTAACTTCAACTTCAAAATCATGACTTCAAATTCAAAATTTTCAAAAAAGCAGGATTTTAAATTTCAAGTGGTAATTTCGAATTATTTTAAATATAAAATTTAATCTATAGGTTTATATTTTATAAAAAAGTTTCATAAAAATATCTACCAATCGTATTACTCTTATCAATCATATTTATATTTACTCTGGTCAGAAAATGCACGTTATACGTGAAGAGATTGTGCGTACCATGTATGATGCTTATATTAAAGAGTAGTTACACTACAATTCATGTTTAATTTTTCCTTTTTATATAACTAAAATTCAATCGATAAGTGTCTATTTAAAAAAAAAAAAGATCTCCAGGTAGTGTATTATATTTTGTTATGAAATATGTTTTGCTCATTTAGTAAGATTATATAATAATTGAATTTTTAAATAATTTTCACAAATTATGATCGTTTTCATGTTTATGAGAAAAATCTGATTTAAAAAAATAAAAAAATTCATGTTCAAACAAAAAATTGATTTCAAATCATAATTTCGGATTATGTCCAAACAACTGTAAAAAAAAAAAAAGGAGAGAGGAGGGAGTTGTAGATAATGATTGGGAAAATATTTTAGAACTTAATGGATTTCTAGAGAAATTTTTTCTACATCATATCATATACCGGAAAATTATTTAGAAGCTGTAGATAATGATTGGGAAAATATTTTAGAGCTTAATGGATTTCTAGAGAATTTTTTTCAAGCTACTAAAGAATTTTTCGGTATTTATTATCCTACTATTTAAAATATGTTATTTTATATAGCTCTACTATTTTTGTTACTTAATGAATATATGTAAAAACCAACTTATAAGGCATCTATTGAAAAAATATTTCAAAAATTTTAAAATCTTTTTTCCTATTCCCACTATTTATATTATTGGTGCGGTATTAAATCTGACTATTAAAGTAGACGGTTGTAAAACACTAATAGAAACTATTTATGATTGTATATAAGTACTTCCAACAGACCCAACTGAATAACCAACTCACAAACCAACTAAAGAAGAAGTTACGTCTAGCATACACACGAACACAAGTATATATATATATATATATTATCAACAACAAAATGCAAATAATCAACTGACTTCTTTACCATCTTCTACTACTTCGCTGCAACCTTATAAAAATACATGCGGTTTCTGCTGTTAGTATTCAAGGCCTTAGAAATAAAATGTTTATTGGTTCAACTTCTTCACAAATTAGCGAATTTGATGTTTATGATTTGTAGGGTATTGTACCGTACGAATTAATTGTCAATGATGAAGGACATGCAGACTTGCTGAAATACTGGAGGCAGAATGAGAATGCATTTCCGACACTGACAAAGATGACCCGAGATGTTTTAAACATTCAAGCGTCATTAACAACGTCTGAAAGCGCTTTTTCTGTCGGGAGATTTCAAATAGGAGAGCACAGACATTCATTGTCGGGAGATGCATTGGAGATTGAAGTTCTTTTCAGAGATTGGATTCAAGCAGAGCGTAGAAGGTGCGGTCAACCGAAGATCAACGAAGAAGAAGATAACAAATACAACAAAATCTTGTCCGAGGGAACATGAAGTGACGTCGAACAATTTGACCGATAAATTCCAATTCCAACCGAAGATTCTCAAGACATTGTGAGGAAATTAAAAAAAGTATGGCTAATGATGTAATTTTTTTAATTTTAAGTTTACTATGTTATTTGCAACTTTTGAATAACACCACAAAATTGCAATTTTGAAATAGTATTACCAAAAAATCATATTTCTATTAAATAATATAAGAGACACAAAAACAACATTGAGATATTTTTATTATACTATATTGTTCAATTATTGAAGTGTTTATATATATTATTTTTTAAAATTAAGTAGCAAAAAAAAAGGTCAAATCCTGATCCCGACCCGACCCGTCCCTCAAATACCGGCCCCTCTACCGGCGTGATGAGACCTCTTCCCGTCCCGCCTATCCCGGCCCTCCAAGACCGCCGGAACCCAAGTTCCGACCCTCCCCGTTCCGCCAGGTCCCGTCCGCCCCGCTGGACAACCGTAGTTAGCGTGGGTAAACTAACCAAAGGAATGAAATTATAGTAATTAAAGAGAACTTTTGGGGTGTAAACGAAAACCTTTTATCTCGTTAAAACTCCAAAATCTAAAATTTACTTTCCACCCCTCACCAATCTCCAATTCTCCATTTCCTACTAATTTCCACATAGAGAAACAAAACAACATTACACTCTCAGCTAGGGTTTCTCTATGGCCGAAGTAATGGACGTTCCGGCGGACAACTTAGAACGCCGCCGTGAACGAAGCAAAGAAAAATCCGCCGAAGAGCCGGCAGTGGCGGCGGTATCTTCTCCTCCGCCACCTCCTGCTCCTCGGCGCGGCGGTCGCGACAGAGATTCACGTGAACGGAGAGACGACAGGGATTTTGATCGCCGAGGTGGTCGTGGTGACTATTACGATCGTAACCGTTCTCCTCCTCCACCACCACCACCGCATGTTCGAGAGCGTGACTACAAGCGTGGACGGCCTAGCCATAGCCCTCCTCCTCCGCTTCCCCCTTATCGGGACCGCCGTGGTGGATATTCTCCTCCTCACCGCCGTTCGCCTCCGTTTCCACCTTATAAGCGCTCCCGTAGAGATGATTATGATGGCGGCCGGCGTGGAAGCCCTAGAGGTGGTTTTGGACGCGGCGATCGAAGGTAAGTTAACAAAGGTTTCTCTTTTTTCATTTTCTCTGCATATATGTTTGTTAATCCTCTTATAAACCTTCAATAACTAGTCTGATTAGCCAACAAGTAGGAAATTTTATGGATGACTAATTAGGTTGGAATTGAGGCGTAGTTAAAGCCTGTTGGATTGACTTATTTTAGGTGCTTTTAAGCACCTCAGTAGTGTTTGGATAAGATGAACAAGTGTTTTTAACCCAAAATAACAAAAATAAGCCAAAAACCATAAGTAGTATATAAGCCAAAAGTTATAAGCCCATCCAAACAGACTATTATTGTTGTTGTTAATCCTCTTATAAACCTTCTATAATTAGTCTGATTAGCCAACAAGTAGGAATTTTTATGGATGTTACAAAGAAAGTAGTAGGAACTTACTACAATAAATGTGGTGAAATATAGCACTTGTTGATTCATCAATGTGTTAGATTAATGTATTTCAGTGGTTTCGGGTACGGCGATCGGAGGTAAGTGACAAGCTTTCTCTTTTCATTTTTCTCTGCTTATGTTCGTAAATTCTCTTATAAACCTTCAATAATTAGCTGATTAGCCAACAAGTGGGAACTTTGATTGATTGAGGCGTAGTTATTTCTGTTGTAGCTAAGTAGTGGGATTACATAAATAGATAAGTAGAGAATGGCATCCATGATTCACCTTGTTTCAAGCTGAAAATAACAGATTTCTGGGTTACAAAAAGGAAGGAAGTAGTAGGAACTTTCTACAATAAATGTGGTGAAATATAGCAACTGTTGGTTCATCTGATCTTATTCTCTCAGGAAATTATTTGAAGAGTCTGATTAGCCAACCAGTAGAACTTATATGGATGAGCCTAATTAGGTTGGGATTGAGGCGTAGTTATTGTTGTTTTAACTGAGTTGTAGGATTACAGAAATCAATAAGTGGAGAATGGTATAGGCCAAATCAGTAACAAAAAATTTAATCAAGTCCTGAAGTGTTCTCTATATTTTGTACTATTTAAATAATAAAGCTGCAATATTTATCCAAAAACAATAGTTCAACACAAATATAACATCAAAATCAGTCACTAACCAACCATTGGGATATCTTATGGATGAGCCCAATTAGGTTGGGACTGAGGCATATTTATTGTTGTTGTAGCTAAGTAGTCGGATTGCATAAAATAAATAAGTGGAGAATGCTATAGGCGCAGGCGCATGATTCACCTTGTTTCAAGCTGAAAAATAATAGATTTCTGGGTTACAAAAGGAAGAAAGTAGTAGGAACTTGCTAAATGTGGTGATACATAGCACTTGTTGGTTCATCAGTGTGTTAGATTAGTATATTTCAGCTGGGATTTGGAGGGATACCGTAACCATGCAATACGGTATACTTTGTAGGGTGTTATTAGTGATACTGTTACTTGCATTTAACACATCATCTAACAAGAGTTGTGTCAGTAGAAAAATTGATGCTGCTTTCTATGTGAGCATTAGAAGCACCTGGGTTAAGTAATTTCTAGTGCCAAGTGTTATTTGCTCGAATCTAAGTTTTAGAAAACATAGACAATGCTCCACATTGCTTGGGAAACTCTATGAGCCCAAGATCAGCTATGACAGATTAACTATGAGAAATAAAAGGATTTTATGGATGTTTAGTTAAGTGGCAAATCCTCCAATATTATTATTAAGGAGGAACAAATGGAAATCAGATAAAAAATGTTAGGCCCTCTGTAGCTTTCAAGAAATTTGCTTGATGTTACATTTTAGGAATCCTCACTCAGACCACCTGATAAGGAAAATGGAAACCTACCAGGCTGTTATCTCACCTCTGTAGAATCTGAGAAATTTGCATATCATTTGCTGAATACACAGAGTGGCAGAGCAATCTTCGAATCACTATATAACCTCTGCTAGGTGAATTGGTCAACATCATTCTAACTTATTCTGATGTTAACCGGCTTTTGTTTTGAAGCTAAAACCATTCACTTTCGTGGGCTTCTCGACATTATATTAGAGATTAGGGACTATGCCGGATCTACCAGCAACCTTTGATATGTTGGTGCAAGTTTCCTGATGTCAAGGAAATCAAATATGATAACGAAAAACTGTTATCTATCATCTTTTTGTATTTTTTCTTTAGCGTACTCTTTGTTTTGAGTTCTTGCATTCAGTGACGTGATAATTTTTTTATTTGGATGAATGGTATTTCATTAAAAAGCCATCAAGAAGATGCATAATTACAGTAATAGAAATCTTTATCTAAAGAATTACAGAAACAGAAATACAAAAGTACCTAAAAAGAGTTTGTTACCATGTGTCAATCTGTAACTTGGGCGCCAACAAAGCCAAAAAATTGGTAAGTGCTAATTACGGTTGTTAACTTAATCCAGCAAACAGGTTAAGCAACATTTAGCCTTGAGAGAGATTTGGAGTTGAGATTCCATAAAGTCATCTTCGGTTCCTTTCATTCCACAAACACCAAAAAATAACTGCAGGAATTATCAACTAGATTTCTTGATGACCTTATCAACTCTCCATAAACTCCAACTTGTATATGCATCTCTTATATGATGTGGCATGACCCAATTCAATCCAAATGTACAGTAAAACATATTCCACAGGTCGTGGCCACGGGACAATGTAGGAATAAGTGACTAAGGGGTTGTTTGGTAGAGTGTGTATTAGTAATGCTGAATAGAGTGTATTAGTAATGCTGGCATTA
>CM056510.1:20371339-20576765 GCA_029783415.1 Anisodus acutangulus
GTATGCATAGATTATTTTTCATCCATCGTTTGGTTTGGTGTAGTTGAAATAACATGCGTTGCATAATTTCTAAAATAATTGGTTGTTTACAAAATACCCTCCATGCTATACTATATGAGGGACTTCATAGACAATTGTGTCTTTAACCATACTTATTCACGCATTAAAACCCATTGTATTGCTAATACCATGGTTTGCTAGGTATTAGTTATGCATATGATAATATCAAATAGGACATATAACTAATAGGTTGAAAAAGAATAAGAAACAAGGTATTAGTAATACACAAAACTAATGTATCCTACCAAATGACCCCTAACACTTGACTAGCTGGAAACCTCTTATTTGAGGTTGTCTTGTGTTAAACATGCTCCATTTAGAGCAATCCAATTTAAGCATATAACCTTGGAGGGCAAATTAATTTTTCCATGGCTAGAGGTGATTATCCTGATTCAGAGTACACATCTGCATCTGCTTGTAACATTCCTTCCATGTGAAAATGTCCTTGTTTCCCCAATTCAAAGTGTCAGGTAGGTTCTCATCAATGGTGAACCTCTCTATTCTGGCTAACATATCCATCGAGCTTTCTATTTCCTGATCTTGTATTGACCTTTTGAGTTGCACATCCCAAATACTGCCAATTCTATTTTGTGCAACGGAGGAGTTCTTACTAAAGAATGACACTCACAGATCAGGAATATATAAAAGCATGATTAATCGTTTATTTGTTAAAATGAACAAAAAATATAAAAGAAGCTAATGAATTTCTGCATGTTTTTGTAGATGCTTTACCTTTTGGTATATGGCTGATTTTGGCCTTGTTTATGAATGAAATACTTTTACCTGATCTAAAAAGAAAAGAATTTATGTCTTTGTCACTCGTCTTTATTTGACCCTTTTCTAGTTTTCTGAAGTAGCATCATTCGTAGTGCTTTCTTTATTGTTCACGCTTTTTCTTATTCACGATATTTGTCCTTAAACATAATTCTTGTCCTTTATACCTGAGGAACTTATGATTTTCCTGCATTACATATTTGATAGAAAGCAAGGATGATGTTGAGAAGTGGACGAATAGAGAACTGTATAAGATGGCGAGGAAGGAGGCAAAGCTACCCGAGTTACAGCAGTGAAAACGACGGTTTTTGGATGCCGAATTAGAGGAGAGGTTGGGATAAAAAATTGTATAGACTAGCCAAGGCAAGGGAGAGGAGAGCCCGTGACTTGGATCGCGTGAGGTGTATAAAGGATAAGGATGACAAAGTACTGGTGGAGGATGCACATATTAGACGGAGGTGATAGTCTTTCATAAACTCTTGAACGAAAAAGGAGATGGATACATTGTGCTTGCAGATCTGGAGCATTCTGGTAGGCACCGGATTTTGGGTATTGTAGACGCATTAAGGTTGAAGAGGTTAAGGGTGTTGTTCGCACGATGCGCAGGGGACGAGCGACCGGGCATGATGAGATCCCAATCGAATTTTGGAAGAACGCAGGCAGGGCGAGTTTGGAGTGGCTGACTGCGTTGTTTAACGTCATTTTTAAGACGGCAAGAATGCCCAAAGAATGGAGGTGGAGTACAATGATTCCCTTGTACAAAAACAAAGGTGATGTCTAGAGTTGCAACAACTATAGCGGTATCAAGCTGCTTAGCCACACAATGAAAGTTTGAGAAAAGGTCGTGAAGATGAGTATGAGGAGAGACGTGTCTATTTTTGAGAATCAATTTGAATTCATGCCGGGGCGTTTGACTATTGAAGCCATTCATCTTATTAGGAAGTTGATGGAGCAGTATAGGGAGAGAAAGAGACTTGCATATGGTTTTCATCGACCTCGAGAAGGCATACGACAAAGACCCTATGGAGATGTTTGGAGGTTAGAGGTGTACCTGTGGCGTACACTAGAACAATCAAGGATATGTATGATGGAGCCAACACTAGGGTACGAACAATAGGAGGAGACTCGGAACACTTCTCAGTGATGATGGAACTGCACTATGAATCATCTATTAGCCCATTCCTATTTGCCTTGGTGATGGACGAACTAACGCGACAAATTCAAGGGGAGGTGTCATGATGTATTCGCAGACGATATTGTCCTGATTGATGAGACTCGCAGCGGAGTGAACGCCAAGCTGGAGGTTTGGAGACAGACTCTGGAGTTTAAATGGTTCAGGTTGAGTAGGTCTGATACAGAATATTTGGAGTGCAAGTTCGGCAACGGGAGCGACCTGAGACAGACGTGGAGGTGAATCTTGGTAGTCAAGTCATTCTAGAGAAAGTAAGCTTCAAGTACCTCAGGTCTATTATTCAAGGGAATGGAGAAATTGATGATGTTGTCACACATCGTATTGGGGCGGGGTGAATGAAATGGAGGTTTGTATTTGGAGTCTTGTACGACAAAAAGGTGCCACCAAAACTTAAAGGCAAGTTCTATAGGGTGATTGTTAGACCGACTATGTTGTATGAGGCGGAGTGTTGGCCAGTCAAGACTTTGCACATCCAAAAGATGAAAGTTGCGGAGATGAGGATGATAAGATGAATGTGTGGGCATATAAGGAGAGAGATGATTAGAAATGAAGATAACCGTGAAAGAGTGGGAGTGACCTCCGTGGAGGATAAGATGCGGGAAGCGAGGTTGAGATGGTTCATGTATGTGCAGGGGAGACACAAATGCCCCAGTGCGGAGGTGTGAGAGGTTGGCTATGGACGGGTTCAGGAGGGGTAGATGTTGGCCGAAGAAGTATTGTGGAGAGATGATTAGACGGATATGACGCAGATGCAACTTACTGAGGAAATGATCTTAGATAGGGGTTGTGAAAGACACATTAGGGTAGAAGGGTAGTAGGTAGTCGAGCGTAGTCCTTCTTACGCTTACAAAATGATAGTTGCAGTGCTATTACCGTAGACCCGATTAGCCTATCACACTCATAAGAGCAGTATTGCTTTGTAGACGCTTGTAGTTTGATTTCTTTTGCTATGTTTTATTTAGTGTACTTTGTTTATCTTATTTATCTGCATTAGCTATTGCTTCATTTTGTCAGAATGCGCTACCATGTCGTATTCGATTTTGTCATTAGCATGTTCATATTGCTTTAATTTCTTCTCTAGGTCTGACCGTTTCTATTGCTTTGCTTTGCTTTGCTTGCTTTGCGTGTGATTATGCGTTATCTTGAGCCGAGGGTCTCCTGTATACAACCGCTCTACCTACCAAGGTAGAGGTAAGGTCTGCGTACACTCTACCCTCCCCAGACCCCACGTTCTGGGATTTCACTGGGTATGTTGTTGTTGTTGTTGTACATATTTGATCTTTTCTGTTGTCAAATTATCTTGCTAGTGTTCTTATGATGGTGCTTTCGAAAACCTTTTGATATTGCAGATATGGTTATGATCGTCAAGGCGGTTATGATCGTGAGATGGGGGGTAGACCTGGTTATCCTGATGAGAGGCATCATGGACGATTTGCAGGCCGCTCGTCAGGTGGCTATCGAGGTGGTCAGTTTCATTAATATTTTACTCTCTTGGAGTATTGGCTTTCAGTGGGCATGTTAAACATGTTGTATTTTTGCTATTTAAAGTTTAACTATTATTTTGAGTGATACATATTTTCAGAGCGCGTCGTACATATATTCATTGCTATATAGGATTGTTAATTAGCAAATTTTGGTAAGTCAAACAAGTTTCATCTTGCCCTTTATTTCTTGCCTTACAGGGTTCCCTTATAATCCACTTATTTCTCCAACAAGTTACGTCTTGCCTTTTATTTTATTTTTGAACCTTTTTGATACTCTTTTAGGTGCAGTCTGGTTGATTCGACTTCAGTTTTCCATTCTTAGCTTTTAGTCTAGTACTACAATTCATGATGAAATTATCTGTTCCAAACTTCTTGTGGTGTTTTGGCATTTCTCGGGATGGACTTTTGACCTATATTTAATTATGCTAGATTGGGGCCCTGGCCGGGGAGGATTTGCAGATACTTTTGGCGCAGGAAGCAATCAAAGGTACTCGTTTGTGCATTTTATAGTTCCTTGCAACTTCTATGATAGTAAGAGAGCAACCTCTTTTTCCCTACTCTCATCTAGTTACTTAAGTCCTAATACTTTCCTATAGTAGGTGTTTAGTTTGCAAGTAACGAGCTCAGCTGCATGCAGAATGCTATTATTTGAGTGGAAGTGATTGTTCCCATGTTATCTTTGTCATTTAACATTATGATGACTGAATTATTTGCCTCTGGTTTTTTATTTGGGCATCAAGAATGTAACAGGAAAAACTTTTTCGAGAAAAGTGGCTCGAGGTAAATGAAAAGATTTTTTGCAGCCCACCCCACCCCCCGGAAAAGAACGTTTTTCAGGAATGTCATTTTTTCAACAAAATGAAGTTTGTAAATGTGATCCTCTCACTCATTCAATGGCGGCTGATTAGCTCTCGTGCACTTTCCTTTCCTTTCCATTCAACTAATAGGTACCTTTATGCATGAAAATATGAGACTTCAGATGAGTTTTGTGTAATTTGCTATCAGCTGAATTCTTTTATGAAAAAGACTTGGGACGTGTATTGTTTTATGAGTCTTTCTTAAAAACTTTGAAACGGGGTTTTCATTTGGTTTGAATAATTGATGCACTCTTTTGAACATGTTGCAGAGAGGGGTTGAAGTCTTATAAGCAATTCATTCAGGAGCTTGAAGATGATATCTTGCCAGCTGAAGCTGAGCGCAGGTGAAAATGGAAACAAGATATCTTGTACTTTGGATGTTTCAATTTAAGCTTAATTTGTTTGCCTCAGTATAACATGCATTTTTTGTTTAGTGTGCATTTTCTCTCATATTTATGTAAATATGTTACTGCAAGATAATTGAGCTAATTATCCTTATATGCAGGTACCAAGAATACAAGTCTGGGTACATAGAAGCACAAAAAAGAGCTTATTTTAATGCGCATAAAGCTGAAGAATGGTACCCTTCCAGCTCACCTTACTTCCCCTTCTCTATTTGTTTGAGCTCTGTAATAGAAGTTTTTTTTGTATATGCAGGTTGAAAGACAAATACCATCCGACAAACTTAATTTCTGTTATTGAAAGGTACACGTTGATACCGTTGCACAGAATTTTCGTAGGGAGAGCTTTGGAGATGCTCTTGTTTGTTACTTGGACTAATTGCTTTTATACCTTTTACCTGTTATTCCAGTCAGGTGTATGATTTTGGTTTAACTCTCTCCTTTCTGTCTTAATGTCCTGTAGGAGGGATGAGCTTGCAAGGAAATCGGCAAAGGATTTCTTACTTGATTTACAGAGTGGAACTTTAGACATGTAAGATCTGTTAGTTCTTAATATATAAAGAATGTGCAAGATGAAATAATGTACTGCTAGCTGAAGTGTTAAATCTTTGCATAAAATAGAGGTCCTGGTGTTACACCTGCTTCTGCAAACAAATCAGGACAGTTAAGTGAGCCAAATTCTGATGAAGAAGCAGATGAAAGTGGCAAAAGGAGGCGGCATGGGAGAGGACCCACTAAAGAAACTGACTTACTTTCAGCTGCTCCAAAGGCTCACCAAGTGAGTTCTGATCCCAGAAGAGTCCAGATTGATGTTGAACAAGCACAGGCACTTGTGAGGAAGCTTGACTCGGAGAAGGGAATAGAGGATAACATATTATCTCGGTCTGATAATGATAGGGGAAGCAGAGACAAGTCTCATGGTTCCTCTGGCCCAGTTATTATCATAAGGGGCTTAACTTCTGTAAAAGGTCTTGAGGGAACTGAGCTACTTGATACACTTCTAACCTATCTGTGGCGCATTCATGGGGTGGATTATTATGGCATGACTGAGACAAATGAAGCTAAGGGTCTTCGGCATGTGAGAGTGGACGGCAAGGCTTCTGATGCAACAAGCAATGGAGCAGAGTGGGAAACAAAACTAGACTCGCATTGGCAAGACAGGCTGAAGGGGCGGGATCCTTTGGAGGTAATGGCTGCAAAGGAAAAAATTGATGCTGCTGCTGCTGAAGCCTTAGATCCCTATGTCCGTAAGATTAGGGATGAGAAGTATGGCTGGAAGTATGGTTGTGGAGCTAAGGGTTGTACAAAGCTCTTCCATGCTGCTGAATTCGTCCATAAACATTTAAAGTTGAAACACCCTGATCTGGCGGTGGATCTTACTACTAAAGTGCGTGAAGATTTATTCTTCAAGAACTATATGAAGTAAGTGCAGTATAATATCTTGTTTTCCACATTTCTTACTTTTAGTATCAAGGCTAAAGGCTATAAATGATCTCAGTGATGTAAATGCTCCTGGTGGGACTCCTGTAATGCTGCCATCTATGCCGGTAATCCATCCATTCATCCTACTTTATGTTGAATAACATTTCTTGGGTTTCTTACTTCGCATACAAGTGTTTGAACCTCTTTAATTCCCCTATCCAGGCTTCTTCTCATACTTTTTCTAATGGTGACTAAGTAATGCTGTAGTATCCAGCTAATGTCTTGTGAACTTTGCTCCTTTCTTTTTTCTTTAGTCTTCATGTTGAAGAATTTAGAAAAACAAGCTGGAAGGTTGTCATATGAATTTTGTGGTTGATTGGTTTCCAGACAAATTATACATGGACTGTAATAGAGGATTTTGGTGCAGTGAATAATGACTGCTGGTTGTTTGTAGTGTTGTTAGATGTTTGGTTAATGGTATTAAAATGATATATGGTAATAATCTAAGCATCTGGTAATTGGATGCATATTTATTTCTAGTAATTCCTTTGTCCCAAATAGAGGAAAGAATATGGAGGATTTATATAACAGACTCCAACTAGTTTGAGATTGAGGTGTTGTGAATTGACCGATTGTCTTATCTATTTATTGAATAAAATAATTAGTGTAATATAATATATAGCTCAATAGGATGTATCATTATCAATTTTTGTAATTAGCTCAAATAAAGAACAACAAAAAAAGAAATTTAAAATGAGATAAATAAATCACAAGATTAATGAATTAGGGTAGAGGCGGCCCCATTATTAATCGAGTTCGAACCTTGCGCCCCTGGCCTTGGGGATTTCTCAGTTATTAGAAAAAAGATTAATGAATAGATAAATGTTGCATTTAAACACGAAACTAAACTTTCAAAACATTCTTATAATTTAAATATAATACCATAAAACATAACTAGAAGAAATAACGAGTGACCATAAGAGATGATTAAATTTCCAATATCAACACGAAAGGCGCTGTTGTCATTTACGTGTTTTTTTGGTACCGTGATTAGTTTCAAAAACACGAGTAGCGAAACAACCCCTTTGAATTTGTCCAAGTGATAAAAAGCTTTAGACTATAAGCCGCGACCTTCTATTTAGGCGTAGCTAATGATGCTAGCATCGTTTCTTGGAAAAGCTGGTAAATTTAGCACGTTCTCTTAGTCGTATCGAAGTTATTAAACATCTTCAGCTCTCTAGTATCCTTGTGATGGAAAAGAGCATGGAACTGAAACGTATTAGAAACATATACTTGTTATTGTCCCAGGGCTTTGGTTCAATGGTAAAGGTAGTAGAATACGAAATTTGTGGTAGGATCATCTCAGTTGAACCAAATCCAGTATTTAAGTGGAGAAGGGAAGGATATCGGGTATCCACCGTGTGTCGAAACTAGAAACAAGGGATTTTGTCTTAAAAAACATATACTGATGCCCTCGGTGGTTTGGACAAGTGTGCATAAGTACCTCATTGTCGCTCCATTTCAGTATATATGGCACGCCCTACCAAATGAAAAGGAAGTCGCAGGAGCAAGTTAAGAGTTGGAATGCATGGCCTTCCGATCTTTCTTAGTTGCCAGCTTTATCGCAATCTTAAGTTCTCTAGTTACTCCTGCACAAGCAATAATAGTTATGTAGTTTGACTAGGTACACAGTTTAAGGAAGAAAAGAAGACTTTTCCAAACATGCCATAATATTTGCGTGGTTGTAAATGATTGTCATTAAGTGTATAATAGAAAGTTCAGGTTGAATTGCTTCTAAATATAGTAAAATTGTATTTTTTTTGAAACAGATTAGTAAGGAAATAGTTATATTTTTCTTTTGGAATGGAGGGTAGTGTCTTTTATATCATTGAGAAATTCTGACAATGGTGAAGTATTCTGATTGATATGTTCTTCTCTTATAAGAATGTATGTAGTGTTTGTTTGGATGCAAAAATACTCTCAGGTCCGTCCGAAAATTGTTGATAGTGAATGCATGTTTTAACCCTATATGTTGCCTTCACATGTGATGGCAGTTAGTGATGTTTAACATAATTGGTTTAAATTGAGTAGTTTTGGGTCTCTGACATCTTCATTGCTGTGATAAATTTGCTCCAGCTAGATTGTTCTTGTTGTAGTTAGCACTCATGTTATAAGCTAATTCCATTATTTTTCATCTGTGCTTCAATGTTGTTTATCTTTTTTGTGTTCTTGCTTATGTGATCTATGCACTTTGTCCCGAAGGAGCTAGTCCATTTTATATATTAATTGAACAAGAGCATTTTGATCTCATATAGTAATTCATAGTGTCCTGTGCAGTCAATAGGTTGTGACGCTGGACACTTCCCTGTCATGATGGGTTTGCATCAGGGATTCGCTCTGAGCCCGTTTCTGTTTGCCTTGGCGATAGACGCACTGACGCGTCATAGGCAAGGAGAGGTGCTTTGGTGTATGCTATTTGCCGATGATATTGTACTTATTGACGAGACGTGAAGCGGTGTTAACGCGAAGCTGGAGGTTTGGAGACAAACCTTGGAGTCGAAGGTTTCAAGTTGAGCAGGACTAAGATAGCGTACATAAAGTGCAAGTTCAGCGGCGGGATCCAGGTAGCGGACGAGGACGTGTGGCTTGATTCTCAAGTCATCCCCAAGAAAGAAAGTTTCAAGTACCTGGGTCGATCATCCAAGGTAATGACGATGTCACACACCGTATTGGAGCGGGTTGGATGAAACGAAAGCTCGCATCAGGTGTGTTGTGTGATAAGAATGTGCCGCTTAGACTTAAGGGAAAGTTTTACAAAGTGGTGGTCAGACCGACTATGCTGTATGGAGCGGAGTGTTAGTCAGTTAAGACACCTCATGCCCAAAAGATGAAGGTAGTTGAGATGGATGTGTGAGCATACCAGGAGAGATGATTCGGAATGAAGTGATTCGGGATAAGGTGGGAGTGGCCCCCGTGGTGGATAAGGTGCAGAAAGGAAGGTTGAGATGGTTCGGTCATGTGCAGAGGAGATGCACAAATGCTTCAGTGAGGAGGTGTGAGAGGTTGACAATCATGGGCCTGAGGAGAGGGTAGGCCAAAGAAGTCATGGGGAGAGGTGATTAGGTATGATATGACACATCTTCAGCTTGCCGAGGACATGAATATGAGGGTATGGTGGTAGAGTATCAGGGTAGAAGGCTAATGGGTTTCCGCGAGGTTTTCTTTTTTTGTACTAGGAGTTATCATTGTGCACTAGCTTATACTTTTTTTGGATCTCTATTACGACTTGATTGTTACATTACTTCATTTATCTAATTATATTGTTGCTATTACTGTTTATTTACCTGTGGTAGTTACTGCTTCTTTTCAAAATGTTTTATCATGGCTTAATCAGTTTCGTTACTTGCGTTGCTTTAAATTTCTTGCACATGTCTGACCGTTTCTTTTGCTTTTGTTTTTTCTTTTGCTTTTGCTTTTGCTTATGCGTTCTCTTGAGCCGAGGGTCTTTCGGAAACGGCCTCTCTACCATGGTAGAGGTAAGGTCTACGTACACTCTACCCTCCCCAGACCCCACATTGTGGGATTTCACTGGGTATGTTGTTGTTGTATAGTAATTCACAGTCCTTTTACTAAAACTTTCAACCAGTGGTGAATTTAACAGCATGCGGGTTCTGTGCAGAAAGAGAAGCCACTTAGGCGCGGACCTGGGCTAGATGGCCGACTGAAGGATGACAGAGGGAACCGTAGAGACCGCGATGGACGTGCTAATGGTGGCGAAAGGTTTGGTATGTCTGACAATCCACAATCTGGGGATTTTCAGTCCAATAATGATGGTGTTAGTGGGGGAAATCCTGATGAAGAAATGTTTGATACTTTTGGTGGACAAGGGATTCCAGTTGCTCCTTTCCCTTCAGACATGGCTCCTCCATCAGTATTGATGCCTGTTCCTGGTGCTGGGTAACTTAAAATGATTCTTCCCCATAACTTGTTAAATTTGCAAAACTAGGTCTTGGGCCATGACTAGGGGATATCACTCTTGATTTTTTCATTATTTTTTTCATTTTCATGCTAGGGCAGTCCTCTTGGGCCTTTTGTTCCTGCGCCTCCTGAAGTTGCAATGCGAATGATGCGAGAACAAGGAGGACCTACTCCTTTTGAAGGTGGTAGAAATGGGACTGCTATAAGTGGGGCGTCCCCAATAATTGCTTTGCCTCCTGGATTTCGACAGGATCCTCGTCGTTTGCGAAGGTATTTTGTGCCTTGCAGTAGTTTCAGATTGATTAGTGGTGAAACTAATAGTTGCCATCATTCAAATGTCCCATCTCACTAAAATCAGTAAAATGTGATCAATTGTGAATTTGGTACTATGTTTGTACTGTTTGAGAGAAATTGTTTCTCTTGAGCGAGAAAAGACTATGGGTTTTCCAAGTGTTGGTATAGTATATTCGTGACTTGTAAAGTATGTCAATAAAAAAGCTGATCTTAGATAATGACTCTTTGGATGGGTTTGATGCAAGATTGTTGCTTTGCACTGTCTTGTTTGGTGTGTAGATGCGGAAAAAATGCTAGGAAATAGAAGGGCTAAGTTTTAGGTTGTGCGAGTAAGGGCTCCGATCAGCTTACAAATGGCCCCTGGAAAGTGGGTAGTCTTTTGGGAGGTCCGCGTTGACAGTAGCTGGTCCCAAATCCGACGTATTGGTTAACCATTATAAATTTTGAGATGGGTCAGATTCCACTTATTGATGTTTTCTATATTGATTGTCTCTTATCTTTTGGGATTAAAAGGTGTCGCTGCCCTCTGGGCTGTAAACGTAACATTCTGAAACAATCATGAAGTATTGTGAGGCTACCACATCTATATGTTGGAAACAACACATGTATAGTTTAACGCTTCTAGCTGTCTATCCCTTACTCATCTAGAATATCTTGTGCATGCTTTACGCCTTTTAATGTCTTTTTTTTTGAACTGGTAAATATACCTTTCTCTTGAGCCGGGTCTTTCGGAAACAGCCTCCCTACCTTGGTAGGGACAGGGGTAAGTTCTGTGTACATTCTACCCTCCCCAGACCCCACATTGCAGGATTTCACTGGGTATGTTGTTGTAATGTCTGTTACTAACCGTTACATTTTCTTTGAAAATTTTCATTTTGGTATTTGATTATACCTCATCTGATATGGATTTTTGTGGTAATCTAGTATCTGTTGATTTAGTACGTATGTTATTTAAATGAATTTTTTTCGTACATTTTTTTTCAGTTTTATATATTTTCATAGTTTTTAATATTTGTATCTACTTCTAAAATATAAAAAGTACAAATTTGAGATACAATGGACATTGCTGGGTACTGCGAAGGGATTCATTATGTAATTGGGCCTTTAGGGGACGAAAGCGAAGACGCCGGCGAGGGATGTTGTTGCATGGACCATTAGCACTTATGTGGGTAGTATGGAGGGAAAAGAATAGGAGACTTTTTGAAGCTAACGAGCTTCTGTTGATTTTTTTTTTTGGATCAAGTAAAGTGTAATTTTATTGATAATGGAAAATATGAGGTTCCTATTTGTACAGAAGATTTGGTGTCTTCGCAGAGAACCAGATGTTTCTGTATATTCTCTATTTTGTGGTGCACCTCTAGTATATGGGAGCTTTCTTTTTATCAGTAAAATTATACTTTATTCGATTCAAAAAAAGAAAGAGAAGAAACCATGATACTTACACTACAAGGTATATGCTATGATTTGGAGCTATTTGCCTCGTTCATGCACTGCTTTGAAAAAGCAATTCTTGTGATTACTAGTCATGGCAGGCCATATCCAAGATAAATATGTGCATGCGGATTTGTCTATGTTTGAAGACTAGGTTGAAGTAGAATTTTGATCATGGATTCCATGTTGAGAAGAAGACATACAGAAAAAAAAAGACAAGTGGAGTCCAGTTTGTGTAAAGTTCCACCTTTCCCATTTATGTTCTCAATGCAAGAATCAGAATCAAGAAAACTTCTTTGCCTCCTAAGTAGATGGGGGAATGTTTATAACTGCAAAAATGGAGCTACTTCTGGAAATTCTTGGAAGTAGTTTTCTTGCCTCCTTATCTGTTAGCACTGGTTCTCTTTTGGAGTTGCAATTGCACACTTCTTCCAAAATACAACTACACAAGATGAGTATGCCTCGGTACCAGTGTGTAATGCTGTTGGTCATGTGTTATGTATTTGTCATGCGTTATGTGTTGTAGTAACGTACTCTCATCACTCGTGCAATTTTCATGTGTTGTAGTAACATACTCTAATCACTCAAGTTATCTGTCTGTTTCCATGTGACATAGAGAAAGTTGTTTGAGGAAGTTGAATTGGAAATCAAGTAAGATATTTAAGGATTTGCAAGTTGTAGCATTTTGTGGGTGTAACATGTGATGTAGTCGTCTGAATGACTAATCTGGTATGGAAGTTCTTCAACTATGAATCTTCAGAATTGGAGGAAAAAGAGTGGCAGTACAAGTGAGCTGTAAAAGAGCATTGCTATATTGCCCGAGCGGCTAATGATTATCTGGTTATATGTTGGTAGCATTTTCGTTTCATTCAAGGAACTTCTACCCTGATTAAATCCTGGAAATGTAGTTCTTGTGTTTGAATGGAGATGTGTCTGACCTAAATGCATTTACGTGAATACATGCCATGGCATTTCGTGATTTAATTTGTAATGATCAAACATTACCCATACTTCCTTTACTGACTTACTGTTCAACAATTTCGCAGCTACAATGATCTTGATGCACCTGAAGATGAAGTTACTGTAATAGATTACAGGAGTTTGTAGAGTAGACATGGAGAATGTTGTATTTCTTCAAGCGGGTAGAGGCAGCCTGCATTGATGCAACATGCAAGTGTGTTGGTGTCGAAGCAAAGAGCAGATACTTGATTGTCTTGAAGTACAATGATCGATGGGACAACTGCGTTTACATGCATAGTTGGTCTTTTAGTTGGAGAGGAATTCTGATGGAGGGCTGGCGGTTAGTTGAAGGTTTGCTAGATATTTTCAGGTTCTGCATGATCGTTTAAGCTTGTAGAATTTCCAATTTTTTAATCCTCTCCCACTTGTTGTAGCAAAATTTCATGAGATGTGTTTAATAAGGACTTGAAATGGGAGAAACACAATCGGCTAAGATATGCCGCTGTAAAATTTAATTTGTGACTAGAGTTGTCAGTTTGTTTTGGTGTCGCTACTTGCATAACTTAAAATTGAAGGAAAATTGTGACTCGAGAGATTTCTGATAACATGAATGTTCGCAGTGATTGTTTTATTTTCGCAAGGCAATTCTTTTGTTACCATCTGCCTGAGCTTGCTCAAAATGGACAAACAAGGCAAGAAGAGAAGCATTTACCTGTTTGTATAATACCAACTCAATCATGCAACTATATGTTTATGCAAGAACCTCCATCAGTGCCAATAAGGGTGAGCGTCAGGCAGTTTGGATTGGATTATGAAAACTTCAGTTTGTATTTTCGGAATCGAGCTTATAATTTTAGCTTCTTTTCAATAAAATGAATATCCAAATAAAACATTTCATATAAAAATTCAATTACTCTCTTGGCACAAACGAGGATAATGCTAAATCCTAGTCTCAAGTTATTATTAATTTCATTAGCTTAAGCACTACAAGACCACATACCATATGGAAGAAACATGTCCTAGTTTTCTCCATCTTTGTAGCCCAAGCAATTACAACATCTACCAAATTTAGAAGTGAAAATATTAGAAAATCATCATCCTAGTAAAAGCTCCATAATAACCTTATTGGATTAATGATACAAGACCTTCAATAGCGGAACTCAAAATATTTAAATCGCAATTGTTAAAAGCTTTTAATTTAAAATTGTAGCACTTTGGCTACCAAGAAAAATAAATTACAGAAAATTAAATATGAAAAGAGGAATTTGATTTCTTAGATAATCCCAAATGGTTACATTCGTATGAAATATATGGAAACTTGCTACCACTATTGGACAACGACTCGTACTAGACTAAGTACTCTGCTAATAATATTAATAAGTAACCCGGCCCAAGCCACATTCTAAATCGTGACAAAAATTATACTTAGATGTTCAGTCAATATCTTTGTTATTGCTAATTGTCAATACAAATTATACTGTTAGAAAAAATATAATGGGTACAGAGGTGAATCCAGAATTTAAAGTGTATGGGTTCGGAAATTAAGACAGAATCACTAAGCTATATATATATATATATATATATATATATATATATATATAAATAGCAACGAACCACTTAACTACGGCATATGAATATTAACATTATCACTACAATTTCACTCGACGACTTGTCATGTTTTGAAAATCACAAAACACAATAAGTCACTACACAAATGCACAATAATAGTAGATACAAATACACAATCATAGTAGATACATATTAAGTCACTACACAAATGCACAATGATAGAAGGGTTTCACTAATTTTGTCAAGAAACTCTTATCGTGTTTCTTGGTATTGTAGATTATGATTTTTTAAAAAAAAAAAATCTCCAAAATATTGCATAATAATTATATAATATGTGTATAATTAATAAGTATACATTGATTTTATATTTATTATACATAAATTATACAACAATAATACATTTTCTATACATATACTAAATGAATACTATATACAACAATAATACAATTTCTATACAATAATGATACAATTTCTATACACATATTGTAGGGATACATATCATATACAATAATA
Source organism: Anisodus acutangulus (assembly GCA_029783415.1). NCBI lineage: Eukaryota > Viridiplantae > Streptophyta > Magnoliopsida > Solanales > Solanaceae > Anisodus > Anisodus acutangulus. The sequence goes on from CM056510.1 coordinate 20,386,275, forward strand.
TTACAGTTTATATACATATGATACATTTTCTATACATATACAATAGTGACACATTCTATATTACAATGACACAATTTTTGTACATATGCTGAAAAAATCTAAAAATTTGTCATTGACAAAAAAGGAAAAAATTGTGAAAGTTAATTAAACGCCATACAAAATGGGACGAAGATATTATTGTAAAATTATAATTTAGCCCTTGATTAAAAGTAAAGAAAGGTGAAGCAAAAATAATACATTAATATTTTAATAAGTTCAACTATTTTTTCAGTTAAACCAAATAATATTATATATAATTATGTATGAATGCAAAATTAGAAGAACTAGCTAAAACATATTTTTCAAAAGTAATTCCTAGCTTGAAAGAAATAGATTCATGATTTTTGTAGTAGTATTATAAAAAGAGAATTGAGTTGCAAAATGATTGTTGTTTCATTTTCTTCCATAAAAAAATGACAATGAAGTTCTAACTGAATGTTATAACACAAAAAAATAAAAATAAAAATAAAATATTTTTCTATTAAATAGTTGTGCCAAACCAATATCCAACTTTTAAATTGATATGAAGGACAGAAGACCTGTTGGGCTTAATGGGCACAAATGGAGACCTGTTGGATTATGTTTGAGGCCAACAAATGGGTTTATAACATTATTGTATTTTAGGCCGGATGGCCAATTATGTCTTTTTTCCTATAAAAAAGATGAATAAAGACAATAAAAAGTTGTTCATTTTTTGTATAATATTTTCTCATTATTGTCCACATAAGAGTCATCAGAAATAAAGTGAAATAACTTGTGCAATGATTGGAAGTGTAGAAATAATAGTAAAGTTTTTTTAATTAGCCTTTTAAGCATTACATATGGAGAACTGCACTGGCCTTTCTCACATTTTAATCATTACGGCAAGGTACAGAGGGTTATAAGCTAATAGGGTAAAATCAATTTTTGAAGGAATGAAAAAGAATATACATTCTCTGTTTTAAAATGTTTGTCTTATTTTTCTTTTTAATTCATTTAAAAAAGAGTATATTTTTCTTTTTAATTTCAACTTTTCACATTAAATGTTTAAGATCACAATATTAAATGACATTTTGATATATTCTACATATCTTTAGTTTAATATCATAAAATTCAATTTTTTTTTTACTTTCTTAAACTTTGTGTCAAGTCAAAACCAATTAAACATTTAAATTTTGTGCCAAGTCAAAACCAGTTAAACATTTTGAAACAGAGGAAGCATATGATAGCAGCGCAGGGATGGTTACTATCACAATCACTTATTTGAAGAAAAATGAACTAAGCATAACATAGGCAAACTAAATTTTCTATTGAAGTTATAGAATGACATAATAGTCTTCTAGTAGAGAAGAAAAAGAAACAAAACTCAAGGCTAATATACAGATTGGTAAGAAAGAAAAACAAAGGGGTAATTAGTTAAACCCAAAGTCAAGAAGAAAATGGACAAACGTAAGTTCAATAAAAGCACATTTATATATATTTTCTCTATTTAAAAAATTATTGCAGATAATCGAATTGTGGGTGTTTTAGCTGCTACTTGGTTCCCCTTCTTTTGTATTAGCTTCATCTTCTTCTGGTTCAGATGCAGTAGTTTCCAACTTCTCAAGCTTTGCGACTCGAAATATCGCCAAATTGGTATCCCCTGAATGACAAGATTTTTCGAAAAAGACAATAGTTTAACTTCTATAAACTGACGGTATATAAGAAATTTAAAAATATCATGTCACCTAACCCATAATTAGTAACCTTAAATAATGAGAAATATAACATGTAACAAGTTAAATACACTAATATTAGATATCCTCTATACTTTCAGTCTATATAAGTTAAATACTTGATAAAACAGCGCAAGCAATACAACCACCCCATAAATCATAAGAAAGTATGAGAAAAATTTCAGGGTATGGAAATGAAAGCTTGAACATCTTGTTGGAAATTTACTAATGTGGAATTAAGTATATCCCATTATTTATGACTCAAACAATTGGAGCCCCGTACGTCGGAAACGTTGTTTCCACACACGTACACACGTAGTGCCAAGTATCGCAAATTTTATTAGTGAAAGAGATATTGGTACGTATGTAATACGTTTGAGACATAGAATGATGGACAGTTATTGGTCAAATGACAAAGTATTCCACGTTGGTAAACGAAGGAAGAAGTGTAAGATGAAATACGTCGGAAGTCACCGCGGAGCCGCGAAGGGCCGCGGCGCAGCCCCGTCGGAGCCGAGGCGCAGCGACGCTAATTCACAGAGCCGCGGCGCTTCGGAGGCAGAATGCTGCGACGGAAAGTTGGAAAGTTCTGACCTTTGGGCTGGTTTTGGAGCATTGAATCTCCATTACTTGGCACATGAATTCAACCACTATTTGGCTGAATGTAACCCCTCTCAATAAGTGCCATTACATGGCTATTGAAGGCCATTAGTTGGCTAGTTGAAGGGACATCTCACTACACTATAAATTGAGGCCTTTGGCTCAATTGTTGAGAACACTTAGAAATATTTACGGAATTTCTGATTTCATCTTCTTTCTCTCTAGCAAGTCTACTATACTCAAAGTTCTTCAAGAATAACACTTGAGTTTCCTTTGCTCAATTGTTAAGTTGCTGTTGTATCTTGGGAGACTATTGCCCGACAACGTAAAAGGAGATATACGGGGCAATCTTGTCTTAAAGAAAGAGTGCCATCACTCGACTCAGCAAACCACACAAGGAGTTTGTTCCATTCTTAATTTCCAGTTTTATTGTAATCTTTAGTTTATCATTTTTAGCAATTGTAATATTTACTTACTTTCCGTTCCCTGTAATTGTTGTAACCCCACAAGGCAACCCCTATGCCTTCCCCACTGCTCAAGGCACACAGAATGCCTTCCCGGTTGCTCAAGGCTCAACCAACGCCTTTTCTGCTGCTCAAGGGAACGCTCTAGTTCCTCCTCCCGCTGGATTCCATCATGAACGCCCAGGAAAGTTCATGGGCTCCAATTTCAAGAGATGGCAACAGAAGATGCTCTTTTATCTGACTGTTATGGGAATGGCTCGTTTCCTAACGGAAGATCCTCCACAAGCTGGAGATGAAATGGACCCTTCGCCTACTGAAACGGCTGAAGGGGGCCAAGGTATCCATGTCATTAATGGCATGAAAAAGGTTCTTGATGCATGGAGTCATAGTGATTTCATGTGTAAGAACTATATCTTGAACTGCTTTTCAGACCCTCTCTACACGGTGTATTGCATCGTTGGCACAGCCAAAGAGTTGTGGGAAAAACTGCAAAAGAAGTACAACGCACAAGATGCAAGTACCAAGAAATTCTTCGTTGGAAAATTTCTGAAATTTCAAATGGTGGATAGTAAGACAGTGATGTCCCAAGTCCAGAAATTCCAAATGATTCTACATCACCTGGATTTGGAAGGTATGAAACCAAATGAGCAGTTTTTGGTTGCATCACTGATTGAAAAGTTACCTCCTTCGTGGAATGAGTTACTTAAAACTCAAGACAAAGGAGATGACCTTTGAAGAACTTATTATCAAACTCCAAATTCAGGAAGATAATAAGAAGGCCCTGCTTAGGGGTAAACAACCTGCTGAGGCAAAGGCAAATCTGGCGGAGGCAAAAGGAACCCAAGCAAGAAGTGCAAGTTCCAGAAAGACGGCACGACCCAAGCGGCGGAGAAGTTCAAAGGAATCTGTCACCACTATGGGAAACCTAGTCACATGATCAAGGACTACCGCAAGCTCAAGACCGAGCAACAAGAGAAGGCCAAGGCTAAGGGCAAGGCACATGTTAACGTCGTCAAAGACAGGCTTCTGGATGACATGATTGAGGAGTTCTCAGCGGTAGTGCTTGAAGCAAACCTTGTTGAGAATCCCATGCAATGATGGAAGCAATAATATTGAAGCTTCTTCTTACTTGCTTGAGTCCTCTAATTTATGACATCATAAATTAGGACATGTTAACTACAAGTCCATCCAAAGGTTGGTCAAGTTGGAGTTGTTGCCGTCTATAGACATAAACCCTCAACATAAGTGTGAGGTGTGCGTAGAGCCAAAACTCACAAAGCTCCCTTTTCGATCCGTCGAAAGGAATATCGCTCCTCTAGAACTTATTCACACAGACATATGTGATTTGAAGTTTGCACAAATTAGAGGGGAGAACAAGTACTTTGTGACATTCATTGATGATAGCACAAGGTATTGTTACCTTTACTTGTCGAAAAGTAAAGATGAAGCCTTTGAAGCGTTCCGACGTTACAAAGCAGAAGTTGAGAACCAACTAAGCATACAGATTAAATCCATTCATAGCGATAGAGGGGGAGAATATGTAGCGCCATTTGAGGGATATTGTGTCGAATCGGGCATTGTTCATCAAACAACGTCTCCATACTCGCCTCAGTCGAACGGTGTGGCGGAACATAAGAACCGCACATTGAAGGAAATGATGAATGCCTTGCTCATCAATTCCGGTCTTCCCCAAAACATGTGGGGAAAAGCTGTCCTTACCGCTAATACGATTGTTAACAGAGTCCCACATAAAAGTAAGGACAAAACTCCATATGAATCATGGAAGGGAAAGAAACCCACCTATAAATATTTAAAGGTGTGAGGTTGTTTGGCAAAGGTTGAAGTACCCAAGCCAAAGCAGGTCAAGATTGGGCCTAAGACTTTAGATTACATTTTCATCGGATATGCAAATAACAGTAGTGCTTATCACTTCTTAGTGCATAAGTCAGATATTCCAGATATCCACGGAGGTACAATCATAGAATCAAGGAATGCTCAATTCTTTGAAGATACCTTTCCTAGAAAGGAAAAAGACAACCTCTCGCAAACGAAGTTATGAACAAAGCTCTCAGGAACCGGGAGTCGTTGACTGCCTGGATCTAGATGGTTCAGATCTAGTGGACTTCGAAGTGGCTGAATATCCGGAATCTAGTGTTCCAGATTCTTAGAACTTGGAGAATCTAGAGATGGAACCAAGGCGAAGTAAAAGGGTCAGGAAGGATAAATCCTTCGGTCATGACTTTGTAGCTTATATGGTTGATGACGAACCAAGGACAATTGCTGAAGCATTGTCAACTACAGAGGCACCGCTCTGGAAAGAAGCTATTGAGAGTGAAATAGACTCCATCCTGTATAACCATACTTGTGAGTTGGTTGATCTTCTTCCGGGAAATAAACCGTTGGGTTGTAAGTGTATACTCAAACGGAAGTATAAAGCAGATGGATTTATATATAAGTACAAGGCCAGGTTGGTAGTCAAGGGCTATCGACAGAAGGAAGGCCTTGACTATTTTGACACGTACTCCCGATGTCTAGGATGACGTCCATACGAGTATTCATTGCGATCGCAGCGTTAGTGACCTTGAGATACATCAAATGGATGTCAAGACAGCCTTCCTAAATGGTGATTTGGAAGAAGAAATTTATATGGAATAACCCGAGTGGTATGTGGTTCCAGGACAAGAGAAGAAAGTCCGTCGGCTTGTCAAATCTCTGTACCGGCTGAAACAAGCCCCAAAACAATGACATGAAAAATTTGATAGAACTCTACTATCGAAGGGTTTCGCCATTAATGAGTGTGACAAATGTGTCTACATGAAAGGTAATTTTGACTCGTTCGTCATGATATGCCTGTACGTAGATGACATGTTGATCACATGGAGCAGTCCTAGCTTGATTCTAGAGACTAAGAACATGTTGAAACAATGCTTCAACATGAAGGATATGGGTATCACAGATGTCATCTTAGGGATAAAGATCTCTAAGACATCTGACAGACTGGTCTTATCTCAGTCTCACTACATCGAGGATGTGTTGAGAAAGTTCGAGATGTTTAACAGTTCGCCTATGAAGTCACCAATGGATAGAAATCAAAAGCTTGATAAAAATCGTGGTGCACCCGTATGCAAGGAGCAATATGCACAGGTGATTGGTAGTTTGATGTACATAACAAACTGCACCCGACCTGATATTGCTTATGCAATCAACAAGTTGGTTAGGTTTACTCGTAATCCGAGTAATAATCATTGGAAAGCGTTGAATCGGGTACTACGATACCTGAAATACACGTTAACTTACGGGTTGCATTATTCGAGATATCCAGCTGTACTAGATGGGTACAGTGATGCAAACTGGATATCTGATGCAGAAAATACCAAGTCCACCAGTGGGTATGTATTTACAATTGGTGGTGGGGCTGTGTCTTGAAAATCCTCTAAGCAAACTTGCATCGCCCAATCCACGATGGAATCAGAGTTTATCACTTTAGACAAAGTAGGAGAAGAAGCTGAGTGGCTTCACGACTTCTTAGAGGATGTTCCTTGTTGCGACAAACCCGTACCTTCTGTAATGATCCACTGCGACAGTCAGTCGACTCAAAGAAGGGCACGAAGTTCTATGTACAATGGCAAGTCTCGTCATATTCAATGGAGACATAAGACCGTTAGACAACTGACCACCACGAGTATAATATCCATTGATTACATAAAATCAAAGGATAACATAGCAGACCTGCTGACAAATGGCTTACCTAAAGATTAGATGTTCTGCATGTCTAGGGGAATGAGCTTAAATCCCAAGGTATAAGGACTAATACGGTGGTAACCCAACCTTACTGACTGGAGATCCCAGGAATTAGGTTCAATGAGAAAACTAAGCTGTAAAGGTTCAGTTGAGCGCTTCGGTGGAAGCATGAGCACTTCGGATAGTGATTTTTGTAAAGAAACACCAAATCCAAAGCCGTTCCCGCGATAGACTATATGTGCTATCTGTAGTGAGGGTAAATGTTAAGCTTCCAAAACCTTAATGATCCTCACCGTTTGAGGTTAGGTTTTGAGAAATGTTTAATGGTTCCTAACACTTGTAAAATTGGGTATAGCAGGATACCTTGTAGGAGACCACCTATTTAAGTGTGAGGACATGCCGCCTCAAATGAACGCACTTAAGAATCCAAGAAGTGTCCACGGCCACAACAGACAAAACATTACGAAGAACAGAGTAAGGAAAGTTGTTGTGTTGGTACCGTTGACTTGGATTACACTAAACACTGACGGTTCATGACATCACGTTCACCGCGCAGTAAGTAAGTCCGATGGTATTCAACTATGGAAGGTTCAAAGCAGAAGCTACCTATTCAGATGCAACAACGGTCCGCTGAAAGATTGCGGGAAAAGGCACCATGTGAATGCGCCAAAATCTCTTTCAAGAGGGGATTGTTGGAAATTTACTAATGTGGAATTAAGTATATCCCATTATTTATGACTCAAACAATTGGGGCCCCGTATGTCGAAAACGTTGTTTCCACACACGTGCACACGTAGTGCCAAGTATCGCAAATTTTATTAGTGAAAGAGATATTGGTACGTATGTAATACGTTTGAGACATAGAATGATGGACAATTATTGGCCAAATGACAAAGTATGCCACGTTGGTAAACGAAGGAAGAAGTGTAAGATGAAACGAGTCGGAAGTCGCCGCGGCGCAGCCCCGTTGGAGCCGAGGCGCCGGAGCGCCGTGACGCTGCCAGTCTCTGGAGCCGCAGCGCCACTACGCTAATTCACAGAGCCGCGGCGCTTCGGAGGCAGAATGCTGCGATGAGAAGTTGGAAAGTTCTGACCTTTGGGCTGGTTTTGGAGCATTGAATCTCCATTACTTGGCACATGAATTCAGCCATTATTTGGCTGAATGAAACCCCTCTCAATAATTGTCATTACATGGCTATTGAAGGCCATTAGTTAGCTAGTTGAAGGGACATCTCACTACACTATAAATTGAGGCATTTGGCTCAATTGTTGAGAACACTTAAAAATATTTACAGAATTTCTGATTTCATCTTCTTCCTTTCTAGCAAGTCTACTATACTCAAAGTTCTTCAAGAATAACACTTGAGTTTCCTTTGCTCAATTGTTAAGTTGTTGTTGTATCTTGAGAGACTATTGTCTGACAACGTAAAAGGAGATATACGGGGCAATCTTGTCTTAAAGAAAAAGTGTCATCACTCAACTCAGCAAATCACACAAGGAGTTTGTTTCATTCTTGATTTCCAGTTTTATTGTAATCTTTAGTTTATCCTTTCTATCAATTGTAATATTTACTTACTTACCGTTCCCTACAATTGTTGTAACCCCACACATCTATTGTAAGTATGCTTTTTTCCCCCCCACATAGTAGATGCACTAAGGCTTTTTTCAACATACTTAAGTTAGATATTTGCTTCATGGAATTAGTAAGTGGATCTTGCATACCAGTTCCTAACTGATGATATCCCAACATTCCCCTAGATATGCTCATAAATCTTTTTTCCTTCTTTTGTATAACCGTGGTGTTGAGGTTAGCTTACACCCATCCTGACTAATTCTACAGGATACCTGCTAGGTACCAGATAACTAACTCTGTCCACCAACAAAAATCTTTTTTTTTTTTTCCTTTTTCTTCCCTTTTTACTTATCTAATAAAATTTTAATGTTTCTCATATCATCAAAGACAAGGCACATCAAAATTTCATTTGGTTAATGCTAAATATGTACTCCATAATCCACACAACACATTGGTCATTGGCATATCTTTTTCTCTTGACAAGCTTTGAAGCTCATGTGGTCCAGACTTAATTAAGGTGGCCTTATTATTTAGAACTCTGGGCTAATTAAACCTATTCCCTAATTTATTTCTACACCAATGAAATTTTAACTTACATACCTTACATTACAAAAGAGTTTTTATATTATCAGATCACTTAAAAGATATCTATAAGTAACTCTCCGTAACAAGTGGAACTACTTACCCGAAAAATAAGCAAGCAACAAGCTATAATAGGTTAAATTACACGAAGAGCGTAGAAATTCTCTACATTATCGGTGTATATTAGTCAAATCCAATTTCATCACTTTTTAAAGAAAAAGGTAAACAGGAAGTTGAAAGTAAAAATTTATGATTGACTACAAGAGTTATACCAAATGTCACAAGACTTCCAGGTAATGCAGCAGCAGCTACACCAGGTGTGAGCCTCTTCTCACCGATGAACGTGCCATTTGTGCTGTCTAAATCTGTCACTACGAGATACTCCTCCATGTTCTGCAGCCGCGCATGTACACCAGATACTGTTTGTACATCAACAGATTTTCAGCTACAGGCAGAAACTAAATTTTTTTGTTTGGCAACCCAATTTATTACCTCGACTAAACGCTTTCCTTTCCTTGCTTTAACAATAATTAAGAATTGAACAAGAGAGGATTACATCAAGAAGTTAAGTTTGCTTTCATTAAAAATCAATATGTATATCAGAGAAATCAGAAATTTTAGTATCCACAGACCATCTTGAATTGTGGTCTATGGATATTACCATGAAAATTTTAGTGAACAAAACAAGACTGAGAGCTTAAAAACCTTCAGCAAGAACATCTCAGGTTTAGTTTAAACTGAAATTATCATATCTCGTTAAATATTAGTGAAGAAAGAAAATCCTTGCCTAAAAGGTGGCAAAAAACGAAGCATTTCAGAAAGAGTTAAACTTCTGTACACTAAAAAAAAAGGGTAGCCCGATGCACTAAGCACCCGCTATGCGTGGGGTCCGGGGAAGGGCCAGACCACAAGGGTCTGTTATACGCAGTCTTACCTTGTATTTCTGCCAAAGGCTGTGACAATGAATTTTTTTTGTACTATCAAATCGCCTAAAAGATAACTACAAGTAACTGTCGATAATAAGTGAAACTAAGTACTTGAGATATAAGACAGACAACTGATTACAACAGGTTAAATTACACCGATAATGTAAAAACTATATTAAAATGTCTGTATATAAGCTCAATTCTTTCACAAAACTGTTTTCATTACCTGTAGGCACCGGAATGACCACATCTGCCTTATCAGGAATGCGTCCGACAGTAACTGCACCCTAAAGAATGTAACAAAACTTGCAGTTAATGGACCTGACATACGTGAAACTGGAAATTGGACTGTTATGAAAGAGCATCACATAATAATACTTACAGAAGGTATTTCAACAGAGCGGGGCTTTGCAGTTGGAGAACCGATATGCCTTGAGTCTCCATCACCTTTGAATTTTGATGTGTTCAATATTTGATAGTAAGTCAAAAGGTCGAAGCTAAACATAAATTGATGAGAAGATCACAAGAAATACTTAAAACTCTTTCATATCATTAACCATATCTAGAGTTTACTATAGTCTGCAGCTTATATTGCTTGGACTCTACAAATGTGGTGCCACAGCCTATCCTTCAAAAAAGCATACTTTTGGAGAGTCTGACACACACCCGACGACATCTTTTGAGAGTCCAGGCAACATAATTTATAAAACATTCATTATGAAAGACGAAAGCAAGTAACATAAAGTTTTAGATCCTTGCATCAAAGCATCAACAATTAGCAGTACATACATCATATGATTCGTAGTAATGAAATCAAAGACAAAACAAAACCACAAACTATAAGGGAAAATAGTGATTTTAGTTGTCAATTTTGATCCCTATATTAGTTGACTAAGCATATCTAACGCTTAATTAAAAAAAGTGTGGGGTCTGGTCCTTGAAGTTAGCTTGAAGCTAAGGGAAGTCAGTTTTATTCTTCCCTTTTTTTACAAAAGGTAATTTTTCATAGTTATCAAATAAAAAGAAAACAAAAAACTCATTTTCTTCTGATGCCTCAATCTTTGAGCTGCTAAAGTGGAGCGAAATGAGTTTCTTTTTTCTTTTGATAATGTTGGTGTCTGGGTCAAGTTGTCGCACTGGTTATCTGCTACCTATTACCAACATTAGTACCCGATAACGCTCCCCACCGAGACTTACACGGATGGGGGAAATCACTTAACATTTTTTGGTTGTGCTGAAATTTGAACCTTGTCTCTCATCATTTTTAGCCACTTTATTGACCTTCAGACCACAATCTTTTACCCACTTCATTGACCTTCAGATCAGGAATGGAGCTAGGGGGATTGAAGAGATTCACCCTAGTCCCCTTTGCTAAATAATTACACTGTCTATGTCTATGTAAGGTTAAATTAGGTTAGGCTGTCTATGTCCCACCCTTTAGGGTGTGCCCTTTCCCAGACCCTGCTAATGCGGATGCTTTGTGCACCGGGCTGCCCTTTAAATAATAGATGTTGAATCACTGACTTCTTTGTGTATTAACTTTTTTTATATTTTAAATTACTTTAGTGAAAATGCTGGCTCTGTCACTACTTGAGACACACCCTTGGGTGCATATTGAAATGTTTACTTTTTGTTTCACTTTTTTCACTTAAACACTAGCTTCACAATTTTGATCCCATTTAGTCACATTCTTCAGTTCAGTACTAACTCATGAGCAAAAAACTCCTATATGTAAAGAAGAAAAAAACACAGAAAGAAAGTTACATACCTATAAATTCAAGAACCCATGTTACTGAACCAGTAGTTGAATTACTCTCAGCCACAGAAGCATGGATAGCTCCAAAGTGCCTCAATTGCCTAGCACTACATTTTAGCTTTCTTGGTACACAATTATATCCAATAAAATTAATGTAATTGGAAGAACAAAGAGTAGCTCTAGAAGGGAAAATAGATGATAGTTTTTGGAAATTAGCATAGGAAAGAGATTGTGAAGTGGTAGTTAATTCCATCTTTTCTTTTGATGTATTTCTCTTGTTTTTTTGGTTCACTCTTTATGACAAGTATATATATGGTCTATGGATAAAATTGCTTTAGAGAAAAATGTGGTTGAGGACTTGGATAATATAAAATGTTGTCACCAAGATTTTGGATAACAAAAATACCGGATTTGGGGAGAAAGAGGGGTCCATTTTCGCTAGTATAATTGACATGATTTTGCTCTCTTTTTAAATACTCAAAAATTAAAAATAATATTTTTTATTTTTTCGCACCTGTTTCATAATTATTTTTATCTAATAAATAATTAGGTCAAAATTTACTATTAGTGTACTTCTTTCCCTTCAAAATTTCACACATTTTTAGCCAAAAAGGGATAGTTGTCGCTGTTTAATTTTGATCCTCGTCACAATTTTTTTAAAAAAATTTCTAGTAAATATTAAGTTTAAAATGTGAATTCTTTTAGAAAATTACTGAATCTATATCCAGGCGTTGCTTTACTTCTCCTTACTTGTGTAAAAAGGAAAAAGAAACTTCTTTCTAATTTTTATATAAAGAAAATAGAAAATTAATTTTAGATTTGATATTTGTTGGAAATTTGCCTTTAGCGGGAGTTGCGTTCGACCAACTTTAACGGCTTAAACACTAGTGTTACGCATGTTGGAGAATCCGGTTCTTCACACGTGCATGATCTACTAAGTACGAACAAAACCGTAGGGCCAAGGATCGCCAAATTTCGTTGAGAAATGAAAGAGATATTGGTCCACGAAGTGATGTGTTTGAAGCATGGAAAAGTGTGGTATGTGATCAATTCTCCCTCATCGGTGGATGAAGAAAGAATTATTTTGATTATAAGACTCAAAGTTGGCTTGGGGTTTGGGACCCCAAGGGGTATCCCATGTGTTTAAAGGAGGGAGGACCTAGATGTGCTTCGGTTCGAGGAAAGCCCACACATGCGCCGCCGCCGCCCGCCCGTCCGGTTTCGGGTCATGGGCTGTGCTTCTTCTGATATTATCTTTTTGAACCAGAGAACTTTGCCATATGTACAGTTTGACCCCTGAAGTTTCAAGATGTACAGTTTGGTCCCTGAAGTCAGAATTGGGTAGTGAGCAGAAACGTCCACCAACACTCAATTCAGCCATTTATTTTGGCTGGATTACTCTTACTAAATGGCCAATCCGTTGCACATCTTCACCATTTATTTTGGAGGAATTACTTCCTCCATAATTGCCATTACTTGGCCAGTAATGGCACTTATGGAGGCAGTTCATCAGCCTCTCCTTCAACTATTTAAGAATCCCTTGTCACCATTGTTAGCACACTTTACACTTAACAAAAACATAAACAAATTCTTCTTCCTACAACTTCTAGCATCATTTCATTACTCAAAATTCTTCACGGTAGCACTTGAGTTTCCTTTGCTCAATTGTTCCATTGTTGTTTTATCTTGGAAGAAAATTGTCCAGGACGTATAAAGGATACATACGGGGCAATATTGTCTTAAAGACAGAGTGCAAACACTCGACTCAGTATATACAAAAACAGTTCCAGTTTCTTGTTCAAGATTATTGTAATTTCAGTTTGTTGTTGAATTGTAATTTCAGTTCTTGTATAACTTAGCAGTTACTTGTAATTTCCGTTTCCTGCACCTTTGTAACCAACAAGTTTAAGACAATATTAGCTATCAGAACTCATCGCAACATGGTGGAAACATGACCGATATCGCTGCCGCTTCTCAAGGCAACAATGTCGCTTTCCCCGCTATCGCCGCTACGCCAAGGCGAACTCGCCGCTTTCACTGCCGCCGCCATTCGCTCAAGGCAAAGAACTCCGCTACCTTCCCGATCGCCGCTCCACATTCTCGCCACACCATGATCGCCTCGAAAAATTCATGGGATCGAATTTAAAAGATGGCAAAGAAATATGCCGCTCCACTTAATCGCATGGGCATGGCCCAGTTCCTAACGGAAGATCCTCCACGAGCTGGAGATGAAATGGACTCTTCGCCTGCTGAAACGGGTAAAGGGGGCCTTGGTATCCATGTCGTTAACGGCATGAAGATGGTTCTTGATGCGTGGAATCATAGCTATTTCATGTGTAAGAATTACATCTCGAATCGCTGGCGCACCTCTCTACACGGTCTATTGCACCGCTGGCACCGCCAAAGAGCCGGGAAAATCGCAAAGAAGTACAACGCACAAGATGCGGGTACTAAGAAGTTCATCGTTGGGAAATTTCTAAAATTCCAAATGGTGGATAGTAAGACAGTGATGTCCCAAGTCCATGAATTCCAAATGATTCTACATCACCTGGATTTGGAAGGAATGAAACCAAATGAGCAGTTTTTGGTTGCAACGCTGATTGAAAAGTTACCTCATTCGTGGAATGAGTTTATGAGTTACTTAAAACTCAAGATAAAGGAGATGACCTTTGAAGAGCTTATTATCAAACTCCAAATCCAGGAAGATAATAAGAAGACCTTGCTAAGGGGTAGACAACCTGCTGAGGCAAAGGCAAATCTGGCTGAGGCCAAAGGGAACTCAAGAAAGAAGCGGAAGTTCCAGAAAGACGACAAGGCCCACGCAGCGGAGATGTTCAAAGGTAACTGTCACCAATGTGGGAAACCTGATCATAGGATCAAGGAATGCCGCAAGCTACAGACTGAGCAACAACAGAAAGCCAAGTCTAAAGGCTGGTAAAGATGGAGTTGTTGCCGTCTATCGACGTAAACCCTCAACATAAGTGTGAGGTGTACGTAGAGGCAAAACTCACCAAGCTTCCTTTTCGATCCGTCGAAAGGAATACCGCTCCTCTAGAACTTATTCAGACAGATATATGTGATTTGAAGTTCGCACAAACTAGAGGAGGGAACAAGTACTTTGTGACATTCATTGATGATAGCACAAGGTATTGTTACCTTTACTTGTTGAAAAGTAAGGATGAAGCCTTTGAAGCGTTCCGACGTTACAAAGCAGAAGTTGAAAACCAACTAAGCCTACGGATTAAATCCATTCGTAGTGATAGAGGGGGAGAATATGTAGCGCCATTTGAGGAATACTGTGCCCAAGAGGGCATTGTTCATCAAACGACGGCTCCATACTCACCTCAATCGAACGGTGTGGCGGAACGTAAGAACCGCACATTGAAGGAAATGATGAATGTCTTGCTCATCAATTCCGGTCTTCCCCAAAACATGTGGGGAGAAGCCGTCCTTACCGCTAATACGATTCTTAACAGAGTCCCACATAAGGGGTAAGGACAAAACTCCATATGAATCATGGAAGGGAAAGAAACCCAGCTATAAATATTTTAAGGTGTGGGGTTGTTTGGCAAAGGTTGAAGTACCCAAGCCAAAGCAGGTCAAGATTGGGCCTAAGACTGTAGATTGAATATTCATCGGATATGCAAATAACAGTAGTGTTTATCGCTTCTTAGTGCATAAGTCAGATATTCCAGATATCCACCAGGGTACAATCATGGAATCAAGGAATGCTCAATTCTTTGAAGGCACCTTTACTAGAAAGGAAAAAAACATAACCTCTCGCAAATGAAGTTATGCATAAAGCTCTCAAGAACCGGGAGTCGTTGACGGACCGGATCTAGATGGTTCAGATCTAGCGGATCTCAAGGTGGCTGAACATCCGGAATCTAGTATTCCAGATTCTCAGAACTTGGAGACTCCAAAGATGGATCTAAGGCGAAGTAAAAGGGCTAGGAAGGATAAATCCTTCGGTCCTGACTTTGTAGCTTATATGGTTAATGATGAACCAATGACAATTGCTAAGGCGTTGTCAACTCCAGAAGCACCGCTATGGAAAGAAGCTATTGAGAGTGAAATAAGCTCAATTCTGCATAACCATACTTGGGAGTTGGTTGATCTTCCTCCGGGAAATAAACCGGTGGGTTGTAAATGGATACTCAAACGGAAATACAAAGCAGATGGGTCTATAGACAAGTACAAGGCCAGGTTGGTAGTCAAGGGCTATCGGCAGACAGAAGGCTTTGACTACTTTGACACATACTCCCCGGTATCCCGGATGACATCCATACGGGTATTCATTGCGATCGCAGCTTTGCGTGACGTTGAGATACATCAAATGGATGTCAAGACAGCCTTCCTAAATGGTGATTTAGAAGTAGAAATTTATATGGACCAACCCGAGGGGTATGTGGTTCAAGGGCAAGAGAAGAAAGTCTATCGGCTTGTCAAATCTCTGTACGGGCTGAAACAAGCCCCGAAGCAATGGCACGAAAAAATTGATAGTACTCTACTATCAAAGGGTTTCGCCATTAATGAGTGTGATAAATGTGTCTACACGAAAGGTAACTCTGACTCATTTGTTATGATATACCTGTATGTAGACGACATGTTGATCACAGGAAGCAGTCCTAGGGTAATCCTAGAGACTAAGAACATGTTGAAACAATGCTTCGACATGAAGGATATGGGTATCGCAGATGTCATCTTAGGGATTAAAATCTTTAAGACGTCTGACAGACTGGTCTTATCTTAGTCTCACTACATCAATGATGTTTTGAGAAAGTTCGAGATGTTAGACAGTTCACCGATAAAGTCACCAATGGATACAAATCAAAAGCTTGATAAAAATCTTGGTGCACCTGTATACCAGGAGCGATATGCACAGGTGATCGGTAGTTTGATGTATATAACAAACTGCACCCAACCTGATATTGCTTATGCAGTCAATAAGTTGGCTAGGTTCACCCGTAATTCGAGTGATAATCACTGGAAGGCATTGAATCGAGTATTACAATACATGAAATACACGTTAACTTTCGGGTTACACTATTCGAGATATCCAGCTGTACTAGAGGGGTACAATGATGCAAACTGGATATCTGATATAGAGAACACCAAGTCCACCAGTGGGTATGAATTTATAATTGGTGGTGGGGCTGTGTCTTGGAAATCCTTTAAGCAAACTTGCATCGCCTGATCCACAATGGAATCAGAGTTTATCGCTTTAGACAAAGCAGGAGAAGAAGCTGAGTGGCTTCATGACTTCTTAGAGGATGTTCCGTGTTGGAACAAACCTGTACCTTCGGTAATGATCCACTGCGACAGTCAGTCGGCTCTAGAAAGGGCACAGAATGCTATGTACAATGGCAAGTCTCGTCATATTCGACGGAGGCATAAGACCGTTAGGCAACTGATCACCACGGGTATAATATCCATTGATTACATTAAGTCAAAGGATAATATAGCAGACCCATTGACAAAGGGCTTACCCAAGGATCAGATGGCTTGCATGTCTAAGGGAATGGGCTTAAAACCCAAAATATATGGACCAATACAGTAGTAACCCAACCTTACTAATTGGAGATCCCAGTAATTTGGTTCAATGGGAAAACTAAGCTGTAAAGGTTCAGTTGATCGCTTCGGTGGAAACATGAGCACTTCGGATAGTGATTTCTCTAAAGAAACACCAAATCCAAAGCCATTCCCGCGATAGACGTTAAGTGCTATCTGCAATATGGGTAAAGGTTAAGTTTTCAAAACTTTTAATGATCTTCAACAGTTGAGTTTAGGTTTTGGCAAACTTTTAATGGTTCCTAACACTTGTGAAGTGGGGTATAACAGGATACCTTGTAGGAGACCACCTATTTAAGTGCGAGGACGGGCCGCCTCAAATGAACGCACTTAAGAATCCAAGAAGTTGTCCATGGACACAACGGACAAAACATTACGAAGAAGAGAGTAAGGGAATTTGTTGTGTTGGTACTATTGACTTGGCTTACACTAAACACTGATGGTTCAAGACATCACGTTCACTGCGCAGTAAGTAAGTCCGATGGTATTTAACTATGGAAGGTTCAAAGCTGAAGCTACCTCTACTTATGCAACATCAGTCCGCTGAAATATTGCTGGAAATGAAAAGGCACCATGTGAGTGCGCCAAAATCTCTTTCAAGAGGAGATTGTTGGAAATTTGACTTTGGCGGGAGTTGCGTCCGACCAACTTTAACGGCTTAAACACTAGTGTTACGCATGTTGGAGAATCCGGTTCTTCACACGTGCATGATCTACTAAGTACGTAGATAACCGTAGGGCCAAGGATCGTCAAATTTTGTTGAGAAATGAAAGAGATATTGGTCCACGAAGTGAGGTGTTTGAAGCATGAAAAAGTGTGGTATGTGATCAATTCTCCCTCATCGGTGGAGGAAGAAAGAATTGTTTTGTTTATAAGACTCAAAGTTGGCTTGGGGTTTGGGACCCCAAGGGGTATCCCATGTGTTTAAAGGAGGGAGGACCTAGATGTGCTTCGGTTCGAGGATACATACGAGGCAATATACTTTCGCAGTTTTCTCTCTTTTTCTATTGTAAACAATGAAAAACAACCAAATCTAATGTATATGAACTTAGTACAATCACTCCTAATGTTTAAAATAGACATTTAAATTAGGTCAAGCAAAAAAGCCAAGTCGTTATTAAGTATGAATTAGCACTATAATTACAAGACTGCAACATATTAAAAGAGTATCAACACATACATATCTTCTTTTTCTTGTCAAGATTTTGAAAAATTAAAAGAGATTCTACAATAATCTGCATCACAAAAACTACCTCAAAAAGCTTACCTCCATTTTGCAAATTTTCACTGTCTCATGTGATTTACCTTCAATTCAACCTACAATCAAAAGAGATGCTACCACACTATGCATCACAAAAAAAAAAAATGAATTCAAAGGACTCTTACCTCCATTTTGTAAATTTTCACTGTCTCGTGATTCATCCTCCGACCAACCTATGACCATCTTTTTTCACATAAATTACATTAATTTTGTATTTTAAAAAGAAATGAAATCAATTAGTATATAAAATATCTCACCATAGTATTAGTTGTAGCAGAGTTTTCGGATGAAGAGCACAATGATAATGATAAATGACGAAGAAGAGAGGATTATGCAATAAGTAGGACACGTTTTAGTTTTTGTAGCAGCCAATACAATTGTAACTTATGAGTAATACAAATAGAAAGAGTAACTTATGTAGAGTTATTGTTATATAATTAGTATTAAATGTACTGATTGTCATAAAAGCATTTCTTAAAAGTGGGAAGAACGGTTCCTTTATCAAGATAATTGATATATTGATATATAGATAATTAGAGAAGTTGTAATAAAGATTAATTTGCATATTAAATAATTGAGGTTATAAACATAAAAGGTCGAGAGTTATGGCTAAGGTTGGCCAACGAGGCGGGTCGGCCCGGTCCCGACCAGACCCCCGCCCCGACACCGCTTCGGTCCTGCCCCTACCCCGCTATTAAAAAAAAAATCGGTAACGGGACTCGAACCGGGACGGGACCTCGGCTAGTCCCGCCGGGGCCTGGCCCACTACAGTACCGCCAGCCCCGACCCACCCCGGTCCCGCTCGATAACCCCCCTCCCCCCCCCCTTTGCACAAAATAGTCGTTGCACAACGACCATTTTATATTTTGGCCGTTGTGCAACGGCCATTTTTGGCCTCCCCCCTTCCCCTACCCCCTACCCCCTTAATATTTATTTTTAACTCCTAAGTTATTATATTTACACTTTAACCCAATTTTTCAACTATAAATACTCATTTTCTCTTCATCTTTCTCACAAATCCTCCTACAATCTCTCTAATCTCTCAACAAGTCTACATTGTGTACTAAATATTCAATTTTATTTATTCATGTGGGAGTGAAGTTGGTAACTAGCTTGAGGATCTTCCATCGAGCAAAGTTTCATTCCTTCATTAAATTATTATTGTTTCTTTATTTTAATTAGCGCACTTAATTTCATTATCTTTGACTATTTATTAACATAATTAAAATGGAAGGACTTAGATGCATGTTTAAGGGCAAGAGTAATGCTTCCTCTAGTAGGAGTAACAAGGGAAGGGGTACTTCTTCTAGTCATCTTATTCCTAGATAGGATGATTTTGTTGATACTTCACATTTTCCTGAAATACCATTAGATTTAGACGAGGAGATATTTTCTGGAACTCAACAAGACTTTAATTTAGAAGATAATCTAGATGACACACCACTTGATCTAGAGGACACACCGACTAATCTAGATGACACACCCACTGGTGCACCACCAACTGGAACGCCTCCTATTCCCCCAAGTATGAGACGAGGCCCATCACAACGAAAATTAAAATAAGATGCATGGAAATTTTTTGATAGGGACGTAGAGCATCAAGTAGTTAGATGTCAAATTTGTAAAAATATTTTTAAATTTAAAATGGGAAAAAGTCAGGGTGGTACGGGAGGTTTATTGAGACACGTAAAAAACTTTCACCCAACTAGGTGGAATCAACACCTGGCTGAAAAATCGGGTGCTCAAGTGCCCTCTCAGTCGGGACAAGTTTCAC
Source organism: Anisodus acutangulus (assembly GCA_029783415.1). Lineage (NCBI taxonomy): Eukaryota > Viridiplantae > Streptophyta > Magnoliopsida > Solanales > Solanaceae > Anisodus > Anisodus acutangulus. Next base: position 20,406,256 of record CM056510.1, read on the forward strand.
ATACTATTCCGGACCAAGTACATGGTCAAATTAACCGTATGACGGGGGGAATTGTAGGCCCTAAATATGATAAAAATAGAGATAGGGAAGAAATATCAAAATTAGTTGTTGTGGAGGGTTTGCATTTTTCATTTCCTTCATCTCCCGGGTTTATTCATTATATTAGAGATATGTATAATCCTGCTTTTAACGGTTTTCCTAGATCAACTGTTAAGAGAAATGTATTTAAATTTGCACATGAATATCAACAGTATTTACGTTATTCCTTATATCATTTTCCAGGTAAAGTATCCATCACGTCCGATATAGGCCGTAGTACTAACGACCATGATTATTTAGCGGTAACATGTCATTGGATTGATTATAAATGGACTATGCAAAAACATATTTTAGCGTATAGATATATAGATGATAGGCACACTAGTACTTTTATTTCAAAAAATATTCATTCAATTTGCGATTATTATGGCATAACTGATAAAATTATGACAATTACATTGGATAACGCTTCTTCTAATAATTGTGCTATTAGACTTTTAAAAGATCTTTTAACTCCATCTTTTCCAAATTATTTTCATATAAAATGTGCGTGTCATATATATAACTTAGTTGTAAAGGATGGTCTAACAATTTTTGCAGACATTCTTAATAAAATACAATTTGCTATAAAGTTTATTTTTAAAAGTAATAGAATACAACGAAAAAAAGATTATAAAAAAAATTGTCACGATTGCGGACTACCTTATAGAAAAATTTCCGAAGAAGTAGCCATTAGGTGGAATTCTTTATACGAGCAACTACTTGTTGCTTATGACTATAGAAGACCTATAACTTTATTTTTTAACGCCCATAATCGAAATCCAATTGATATGGTTGTAGATAGCGATTGAGAAAAAATTTCAGAACTTATTGTATTTCTAGAGAAATTTTTTCAAGCAACAAAAGAATTTTTCGGTATATATTATACTACTATTTCAACTATGTTGTTTTATATAGCTGTAATATTTTTACTGCTTAGTGAATATATGCAAAAACCAGCTTATAAGACAGATATTAAAAAAATATTTATCAAAATAAAAAAATATTTTATTTCTATTCCCACTATTTATATTATTAGTGTTGTATTAAATCCGACTAATAAAATAGACGATTGTAAAACACTTATTGAAACTATTTATAATTGTATAGCAATACTTCCACCCAAATGACCCACCACATGTTGAACAAACTAAATAAGAAGTGTTGTCTAGCATACAAGATGAATGCAAAAAAGTATATAGGCATTACCAACAAGAAAGTGCTAGCAACCGACTTCCATACCATATACTTCTTCTTCAACAAAACTCAAAAAAGACATGTTGTTTCTGCGACTAGTATTGAAAGCCTTAGAAATAGAATGTTTAGTAGTAACACTACTAACCTAGTTAGCGAGTTTGATGTTTTTGTTATTCAGGGTGTTGTACCGTACCAAGTAGTTCTCAATGAATAAGGACGTGCAGACTTGCTGAAATATTAGAAGGAGAATAAGAAGACATTTTCGACACTGTCAAAGATGGCCCGAGATGTGTTGAACATTCAAGCGTCATCAACAGCGTCTGAAAACGCTTTTTCTGCCGACAGATTTCAAATAGGAGAGCACAAACACTCATTAGCGGGAGACAGCTTGGAGATTACAGTATTATTCAGAGATTGGATACAAGCGGAGCGAAGAAGGTGCGGTTAATCGGAGATCAACGAAGAAGAAGACGAAAACTACAACGAAATCTTATCTGACGGAAGTGGAAGCAACGTCGAGCAATTTGACTAACAAATACCAATTCCAACCGAAGAACCACAAGAAATTATAAAGAAACTAGAAAAGGTGTTTTTAAATATGTAATTTTTTTAATTGCAATTTTACTATGTTATTTGCAACTTTCAAGTTTCAACACCACAAAGTTGGAATTTTGACAATTGTATTACAAAAAAACCATATTTCTATTAAATAATTTAAGAGGCACAAAAACATCATTGAGATATTTTTATTACTCTATCTTGTTCAATTATTCATTATTGAGTTATTTGTGTATGTTATTTTTTTAAATTAAGTACAAAAAAAAAATCGGAAACCCGACCCCGTCCCGCCCCGACTCGATAAATACCGAGCCCCTTTTCCGATGGGACCGGGATGGGACACTGGCAGAACCCGCCAGTCCCGCCCCGGTACCGGTCCCACCATACCCCCCATTCCGCCGGGACCCACCCCGCCCGCCCCGAACCCGTCCCGTTGGCCAGCCATAGTTATGGCTATACTAATTGCTAATGCTAAAGAGTAGAAGTTATGATGAAGAGATGTAAATTATGGAAATAATTTTTTGATATAAAAATGAGAGAAAATATATATAAAAAAAGAGAAAATAGATAAATAGATTTTTTTGCCAAAATGAGGTGCCACATCACTTTTTCTATTCCTAGCAAGATTTATATTAGAATAATTAAAAGATTGAGGTAAATATCTAAAGTGAAGAAAATATAAAAATTACCACCCTCTCCTCCTCCCCCTTCATCATTGTTGAACCAATCTTGAAGTTTTGAAGTGGGTTATAAAATTCAGACCTGATTTTTGTGTTGTTTTGAAGTGGGTATTGTTGGGAATAATTGTTAACACTCAAAAATAATTTAAGTGTTCAGCCGAATCCACTGACAGCCGAATTATTTTGGAGCCGAATTTACTCATATCCCTCGACTACAAATAGCTTAATCGGCTACTAAAGCATCTTAGCCGAAGTTATTGGTTAGAGGTACGACTGAGACCCACTCAGATGCAAACGCCTCAACGACTAAGTCAAAAGGGTTTCCAAACCCACAAAAATGGCAATGGCCAACAACAGCTAAATGGAAGGGCCATTATCCGAGCAAGAGGAGTAGAGGGCGAGAAAATCGGCACCACCTCCCCCATAGTCAACCGTTGAACTTAGTGGGTTACTTGACGGCCGACATGAGGAGGGGGGGGCACGTTTTGTACAATTTTTCTTTTTTCTTTTATACTATAAATACTCATTCTTTGTACATATTACACACACACAATCAACCGAACCAAATCTTTTATCTATCCTTACTTTATCCTTTACTTTACTCGATTGTATTCATGCTTTCTTACCTCTTAGTCTAATTACACCGTCCTAACGCTTTCTGGAGTAATTGGGGCACCTATTGCTGGAAATTAGAGTTCCGTTTCCAGTCCAAGTCGCTTAAGTTAAGGAATTAATTTGTCTCCCGATTTCATTAGCCGATAAAACGGCAGGAAGAAGATTTCGGGCGAGAACAAATTTGGCACGCCCAGTGGGACCATAGGTGAATTAATTGCAAAGTTTGATTCTCTAGGTCAGGATCATTCTTGGCGTATGCGCCTAAGGTCTGGTAAGAAAATGAACCTCGAATCCAGTCCACATCATAAATAAAATCCTCCCAGAAGGAACAACGAACCGGCATCCTCTTCGGGTATGCCTACATCGGTTGATACCCCTCTACTTCCTCCATCAACCCAAGCGGTGGAAGACTCTGGTCAATCTGAAGGTTCAACCATAATAACCACATTTTTCATTAGATAACAGATTGACTTAGGCATCCACGACATTATGTACCAAGTTTCTAAACAATTGGCTGACATTATGAAGCTAAAGGTACATAATGAGGTTCAACAAGCGAGGGAGATGGAAACCAACCGAATGCACCCAAGAGAATGTTCGGCTAGTTCTGCCATTCCTCTGACGAGCGGTGTTGTTCAGCATTAGACCATGACTCCCAGCATTGTTCCTCAACCGCATATGCATTAGCCAGTGCCTACTCAGGTGCAGCCGATAGCACACCTAGGAACATAAGCCCAATCGCCTGGCAACCAACACACTGCATGGTCGTCGTCGAATCTTGATGGGTAAAGTGTGTCGCCTCACCAAGCGAGTCTGCAGTATGGGCAGATCAACGTGGCCCGGAGACCAGTTCAGGCTCACTTTGGATTGCCGCTCGTTATGTCGTACGTTTCCACGAACGGCCCTACAATGCAGGCAAACAATGTTGGCCAGCCGATGGCCCCTGGTTATGAATTAGCTCAACTATTTGATGACACTGTTTACAGTGGGTTACCTTTCCAGCAGTCATTGCCAGTACCCAATCTATCCCTTCTAGGAGGCGTAAAATTTCTAAGAACGGCTGACGTCCGAGAAGAGCAGCCATGGAATACTGTTCCACCTTATCCTTAGGCTCCGTTAGCTGTTTCAGGAGCTCAGGTTGCGGGCTTTGGTGGCCATTCCCAACAGCAGCAATGGGGCATCACCTCACCTATTGGTAATTGACATCAGACCACCTACAATCTTCAAAACCCTGTCCAACAAGGTACAAAATGGAGGCCGCCAGTGCATAACGCCTACCAGCCGAATCTAGTTGAGAATCGGTAGGGGACGTCGCAACTGATGAACCCATAGATTATTAATAATACCATGCGGAGGTACTTCGGCATCCAACTAAAACCCTTGGACATGCCTGTCTATAAGAAGCCCTACCCGATTGGGTAAATCGGATAACACCTTTGTCGAGGGGCTTCAAAATACCAGAATTTGCCGTATTTTCTGGCGATGACGGCAAATCCACTATCGAGCACATCGGTAGATTTACTGCCCAATGCAGCGAAGCTGGCCAGAATGAGTACCACAAGTTGCAGCTATTCCCTCTCGATCTAACCGGAACAACATTTGCATGGTACTCCTCTTTGGCTCCTGATTCCGTGCAAAGCTAGGCTAACATGGAGAGGTGCTTCCACAATAGGTTCTATTGGCCCAAACCTCAGGTTACTGTGATCGATCTAATGAATCTCAAGCAGCATGTCGATGAATCGACTGCCGATTTTATCGAGAGGTTCAGAAAGAAGGTTGGAAAATGCACGGTACACTTCCCAGAATCTGAGTGTGCCCACATGATAATCAACAACATACACCCTCGGTTAAATGAGAAACTGGTAGGACAATCTTGCTCTGACCTGAGCCAGTATGTCCAAGAGAAGGAGTGGAGAAGATCCAGCCGAAATCAAGGCTCCCACTTGGTATCCATCATTGACGCGGATGAGTCCGGCTCCGAGTCAGTCGACTGCACGGCAGACACAATGGTGGTCGAGATTGTTATGGGTAAGGTCTACTCTTGCCCAGCCTTGAAAGTCGTCAAAGGCAAGGAAATAAGTTCATCCGGTGACAGGGTCGGTTACTTGTTCGATATCACAAAAGCAAATCAGATCTTTGATCATCTGCTCAAAGATAACCAGATTCGGCTTCTTGATGGCCACAAGATCACGTCTGCCGAGGAACTCAAAGATAAGAAGTACTGCAAGTGGCATAATTCATACAATCACTATACTTCTAAAAATGTGGTCTTCAGGAAGGCGATCCAAAATGGCATCAGGGAGGGGAGGTTCAAGCTAACCGACAAGGGCATGGCCGAAATGTCTATTGATACCTACCCCTTTCCCGCGGTACCAATATCTATGGTGTTTTTTGCTAAACTCGATGAATCCGGGGACACCAAAGGGAAATAATCGATGAAAAGGGTATGGGTCCTTAAGAAACTTGCTGAAGGGGAGAAGGTCACAAGGACTTATGTGTTCAACCGGTTAAGCAGCCTACATGACATTCGTGATGAAAGACAGCCAGCTTGGAGCAGTTTTCATGGCCGCCCTGAATACTCGAGGGACGTTGAACGAGAACTTAAGGAATAAAACATGAGGTTCATAAGGGTCCCTGTTGATGCCAGGCACATGCCTGTAGGGCAAGTACGGATGCCAACCACTCGGCAGCTGAGCATGCCTCGAATAGATGAAGAACCGCTCCATAAAACCAAACAGAGGGTGGTTGAGTTTAACGTAAGCGAGGGTGTTTCGTCCATGCGTATCATAGCAAGAAACAAGGATCAGACGAGACCCCAGAGAATGATTAAACCAACTGCCAATACAGAAGAGGGGAAGTGGTCTATCAATCAGGCTCTCGGGAATAAAGGGACACCATCGAGAGTCGCATTCAGAACCCAGAAAAGAAGGATACAACGTACCAAGGCCTTGCGTAAGATGCAACAGACATTGCATCTAATTTCAAACACCAAGGCAGCCAAAAATCAGGAGATTCCTGAGTCTGCCATAGCCGAAGCTATCTAGCGGGAATTTGGCTCATGTTCTTCAGGGGGAATGCCGCATGAAGAAGAGACGTTGGGTCAATAAGATTTGGGTAAACAACCTACCGACAACCCGACAGAAGAACCCCGGCAAGAGAATGTGACCTCGGATGGACTTCTAACCGAGGCAATCTTACAGATCGTGCAAAGGACTCAGTCATAGGATCCTCAATCGATCTCCATTTGTCTCCAGGAGATGGAAGGTATCGATTTATCTTCAACCGAATTCAATGAGGTGGGAGACTCCATCCTTGATTTATTTAGCCAAGACATGGTTGATGAGATATGGGCAAACATTGAAATGGTCAGCCTAATCCCATGTGAGTTCTGGGCCAGCCGCTCCGCACCGGATAGCCTAGAAGGTGATGTTTGCGTAGAAGATGCAGAATGGGCAACAATAGCCGACACCCCGTCTAGGAACACTTTAAGCACCGCATTTGGTGCACCCACAGAAGATATGGTTAAACACCTCAAGCCCCTCTATGTGAAGACTTACATCAACGGCAAAGCCATTAGCCGAGTGTTCGTCGACAATGGGGCTGTGCTGAATATGATGCCGCTGCTTACCCTGAAGGATCTAAACAAGACAAAAGAGGACTCATCCCAACTAACATGGGAGAGGCCTCTGAATCATTGGGGATTCTAGTAGCAGAAATCACTGTGGGTCCCAAGACGGTCATGTTTACCTTCTTTGTAATATATGGCAAGCCGTCATATACCATTCTACTGGGTAGGGACTGGATTCACACCAGCCGATGCCTTCATTCTACCATGCATCAAAAGCTCATCTTTTGGGAACAAGATTAAAATCATCCCAGCGGATGATAACCTGTTCCGAACAGGGGTTCAGAACGTAGAGGCTATCCTCTACTCACCCTACGTGGCTCTCATAGCCGTAACAGAACAGTATGAAGAAGGAGCTTGGGAATCTTGTAATCTTACTTCACGAGGGTTTGAAGTAAAATAATTAGCCGAACCATGACTTACATTGGAGGATCTAAACGGTTGAAGAAACCCAATTCACACGTGACCTATGGCATCGACTGACTGTCCTAAGTTCTGAGGCAAGGATGGCCGAAGCATCACAGATGGGGAACCACGACAGAGGATCAGATCTGGCGGCCAACAATATTTGAGTTGCCGATAGGAGTTTTATGCCTAGCTTTTGTTTGTCTTTGTTCTACTCTTGTACAAAACTCGAATGTTATTTGAATACCCCGTATTATGCATATTTTGTGCAAAGATTGAATAAATTCATTTTACAAAAAGTGAAATGGGCAATCAGAAGCTCCAAATCCACAGCTACGGGGATGACATCCTAACGGCTACATCCGTGGGCAAGAGGCAGTGTTGTCCTCAGAAGTCAATGACATTATGGATGGCCAAACCAAATTTCCTAAGTTTAGCGGGCCATGCTAATAGAGTTGAGTCTGTTGAACAAAAATTGACTGGCAAACACAAAAAGAGTCAAAGCTGGTAAACGTAAAATAGCCAAGGCGTAAGATAAACACGTAAAGCCTAAAGAGGTTTGCCGAAGGAGACTTAGTTTGGAAAACCGTTTTGTCGATTAGGATGAAAGATCACAAAACCGGCAAATAGTTGCCAAACTAGGAAGGGACCCGTCATAGCGAACCCACGGGTTGCCGGCGAGACGGATTAAATGATGACTATGCATGGAACAAAAATATAAACGGTAGACATTTTGAAGAAATACTACCCACCGATTTTGAGACATGCATAAGTAATCGACAGCCACAGACCGGCTGCCTGGTACAAAAAAAGATTAAGTTCACTTCGATTTGGGGAATGTAAGAACAAACGACGGCCACAGACCGATCGCCTGGTCACAATAACAGACCCTTCGATTTGGGGTCGACAAAATTAAGAAGCCGAATCACTCGGCATTCCCCAGATAGAGGTTTCAATACATGAACGATAACAGAAGTTTCAGGATTAGCCGAATCTACGGCTGCTTGGACATCTTGAATACATGCAATCTCTCTTCCTACCTCAGCTTCAACAATGGCCACTACCTCATCTGCATCCACTCCTACATGGACCTCCCTTTCGGCACCCAGCGAATGTTCAACCACTATAGTCGACGAGACCTCAAAAAAAGCTTGAGTGTCGGCCGATACCCCTTGAACAACAGAAGCGACCACTACTTCGGGTGGCGAGTCCATAAGGGTATCAGCTGATAACTCAATGACAGGATCAGCTGGCAATGGAGTAGCGATTATCGACATTGCTTGAGCTAGACGACGTTTTCCCACAGACCATTCATTTTCCAGTTTGGCCAGCCGTTCGCTACCTGCTCTCTAATCCTGCTCCCAAACCACCTGCTGGTTACCGAGTTCCTAGATTTTATTATCTCGTTAAAGGCTCTGTCAAAACAAAAAAGAACGAGTGGAATCATGTGCACTAATGGCCGAGTCTAATGTGCATATGGACGGAGAATGAGCCCTCATCTCCGTTTGGATCCGCTCCAACTCAGCTTGCAGCTTGGATTGCCGCTCCTGCAAATCATTTCTTCGGCTGACACTTTGTTGTCTTGCTGCATTCACCTCACTGAAACAAGCCTGAATGCGGTCCTTCTCCTGCCGAAGAGACCCCAAGTGTTGTAAAATAGCGATGACCTCATCATGGCTATCTTTGGTTGTTCTATATAGAACAAACAAATCAGGTATATCCAAAGCCATGTCATTATAAGTGGCTGCCAGGACCGGGGAATCCGTTGTTTCTTTCGACAGTCGGAGCAAAGAGGCCCTCAGAGCATGTAACTCATCTTTAGTGGATGGGATTCCTCTAGCGAGAGATTCTTTTGACTCTCTCTCAATGGATACCATCAGGCGAAGCCGGTGGATGTGCAGTGTCAACTAAGCCAAAGTAGCGCACGAGAACATCTTTCGGGATGACTTTGGTTGGAGCCTCTGAGCCGATAGCTGGGTAGTTTTCTGCTGAGAGATTACCACCAACAGTCTCATGTACAGAAAGGACAGGTTCAGTATAAAGGCCAAATCCTGGAGGCAGCGAATGATCAAGTATAAGAGAGAGGATATACCTCTACGGCTGCCCCAACACAGGAAGAATCAGCTGTTTCGGCAGGAGAACCCAGGGCCTTGAGGGCAGCCAATGATGAGTATTGTGAATGCACTGGAGCATGGGCCATGAAAGATGAACCGCCAATATAAAGAGGGGCATCAGACGCTTCACGCAGCCGTTTGCGCCTTACTAACAATGGCTCCTGGAAGACAAAAAACAAGGAGCGTGAGTAATGAAAGATGGCCGATACAAAGACGGTCAATAGATAAGAGGCATACATCGTCATCCTCATCTTTAGGGAATTCGGCCCCGTCAAATTTGCCTTCAAGATAACAACCCCTTCACCTAGCCTAGGTTGCTTTAAAATGGATCGCCTAGGCAGCATAGATCCCTCGATAGGAGTGGCCTCCAAGTCAACAAGTCCTGAGGGATGTGGATACATAATAAATGTTAGGCAAAAATTCACGAGAATAATCTGGCTGACGTATATGCAATTCACCTTTTCTTTTCGGCTGCCGCGGCCTGACGGAGGACCAAGATGCCGTAGGTCTAGCCGAATTAATGAAGGCCACCTTTGAAGGGATCTCATTTGTCCTTGGCTTAGCGACGGCTAGGTTTTTCATCGTCGGCTGGACCATCCGATCACCCCATTTTGCCTGGATCAGCCGATCGCAGTAGAATTCCAGGGACGATTGGAAGATCTTTTCTTTGGCTACCTTCCACCATTCAACGAAAGCAACGGTGGTGTCGGCCCTTGGGGAAAATGGCTTCCAAACGAAAAGGTCAAGTTTATAAAAATTATGAGTGGCAACCTCCTCTGCCTACTGGGCACTTAAAAAGCAACGGCGGGCTGGATGATCTACACTACGGTGAAGGCATTGTATATGCTGGGTCAGGCCAAATTGCCAGGCCACAAAATTGGGTCGATAGGACTCCGCGGTCAACTTGTTATGCCTGGAGTTGTGCTTCAAGCCTCCAAAAAGATCCCTAGTCGTGAGGATACGCCCCCACACTTGATGCATGACCCTCCGCTGAGCGAATAAAAGGTTATCATCGGCTATCTGACAAACCCACTCAGGAATGGCCCATTGCTCAAAGACCGATTGTCAATCTGTGTAATGGTGTCGAGACAGACTATGTAGGGTGGATACCGCTGTAAAAATATCCTGGAGCACAAGAGGGGTTTCCCGAAGAGTATCGACTACCACTGTCGGACCTAACGGAGAACAACTATCATCAAATTCGTCAGGGATGAACTTTGGAAATTACAAAGTGATCCACAACTGAAGGAACCACATGGGACCGACCAAAGTATCCAGATTTTGAGAATTCCTTAACTGAGCTTGAGCATCGTCCAAAGCCATGTACAAGTAAGCCAGGAAAAGAGAGGCCCAACTGATATCCTCCCCTGAAACAGCCAAAGTCACATAAATCTCCAGTTACTTGACAATGGCACAAGAGCCCGTACAGACAAAGTAACAACTAAACCAATAGAGTAGAAAAGCATGATGCTCAGCATCATTGACCGAAAGAGGCGAGCTTCGACGGTTAGCGGCCATAAAAGGACCATAGCTGGAAGAAGTTTTCGGAATAACAATCCCCAAGTCAGGAACTTTGGTTTCACTCAAGGAAGGCGCTTCGACTCCCAGTATCGGAAGGCCTAGTATCGCTGTTACATCAAGAAGGGTAGGGGTCATCATCCCCCAAGGAAAAACAAAAGCATTGGCGGTAGTCGACCAATAACCAAGAAATGCATATATAAGGCCGATATTACAGGAGATATCAAACCCCGACAGTACAATGGCGTCATAGAGACCCATACGCCTCCATTCGGCTCCCTTGGCCAACCGGACCCGGTCCACCCAAGCAGAATAGTTGGCGACCTTGGTCGGCCAGTTGCACAGGGTAGCCGGACAACGGTCGACAGCGAACCAGTCGCAGGTGAGGGAAAGGTCATAGGTCACCGGACTAAGATGTTGAGATAAAAGAACGTCACCTTATTTCAGCCTACCATGGGGAGCCATAATCAATTGCTCATCAACAAGGACCAAGACATCAGTTAGGTCTTTATCGGCTAGAGTGGTCCCGTATATCTTTTGAGAAGATGAAGAAGAAGCCATGGCAGCCGAGTAAGAAAAATGCCGAGATTAGGGTTTTTATGCAGAAGGAAGAAATCGGAGATCAAGTGAAAAATTCTCGGAAAGATATTCCTTTTTAAGTGAATCTCGATGGGCAGCAAAAATTAGGGCTATTTCGTCAAATGCACGGTTAGAGAATATTGGAACCGATTCGTGGTAACAAAGACACCTTGGTTGAAGGGAAAACCCAATTCAGAAGTAATCATCGTTGCATGCGTTGTAGACAAGACGAGTGAAGTGATATGCGCGGCTGTCAGACTGAAATGACGGCTACTTTTGGATACATCAACTCAACAGTCACACTCGAGTTAATGTAGGGGGAATTTGTTAACACTAAAAAATAATTGAAGTGTTCAGCCGAATCCACTAACAACCGAATTATTTTGGAACTGAATTTACTCCTAGCCCTCGACTACAAAGAGCTTCATCAGCTACTAAAACATCTTAGCCGAAGCTATTGGTTAGAGGTACGTCTGGGACGCACTCAGATGCAGGCTCCTCAACGACCAAGTCAAAAGGGTTTTCAAACCCCCCAAAACGGTAACGGCCAACAACAGCTAAATGGAAGGGCCATTATCCGAGCAAGAGGAGTAGAGGGCGAGAAAATCAGCACCACCTCCCCCATAGTCAACGTTGAACTTTGTGGGTTACTTGACAGCCGACATGGGGGGGGGGGCACGTTTTGTAAAAATTTTCTTCTTTTTTGTACTATAAATACTCATTCTTTGTACATATTATACACACACAATCAACCAAACCAAATCTTTGTCTATCCTTTACTTTTCCTTTACTTTACTCGACTGTATTCATGCTTTCTTACCTCTTAGTCTAATCACGCAGTCCTAATGTTTTCTGGAGTAGTTGGGGAACCTAATGCTGAAAATTAGAATTCCGTTTCCAGCCCAAATCGCTTGAGTTAAGGAATTAATTTATTTTCCGATTTCATCAGCCGATAAAATGGCAGGAGGAAGATTTCGGGGCGAGAATAATAATATATGGAAGTTGCATACAAAATTTGAGATAATTTGGATCAAAATTGTTCTTGCATTTTTTCAAACATCCCGAGAAATACATCTCTAACAGGATGTTTCAAACATCTTCTTCGGTCAACATCATCATCATCTTCGAAGATAAAGGTGATTTGAATTATTTTTGGATCAAAAGTGAAGTTCATCATTGCTGGTAATAATATTTGGAGGTTGAGTATAAAATTTGAGATAATTTAAAACATTTCACTGATTTGCAATAAGTCGTTGTTGAAAATTTTCAATATCCTTCATTCAACATGAATTTGAGATCATTTGGATCAAAATCATTGCTGAAAAGTTTGAACATTTCTAAGAATGTTTGAAACTGTGCCCAAATCTAGATTTAGGTGGCTACAGGCACCCCACACTAAATTATTTATTTGTGTGATACATAAATAAATAAATAAAGAAGAAGTAATTATTATTATTATTACTATTATTATTACACATGTAGCAATTTAACAGTGAGTACGATTGCATAGATTATCTTCAACTCAAATTATATATAAACAAATAGTTAAATAAATAAAAAAGCTTTATCCTAAAAATGTATCGTGTTTCTCAACCCACTCATTTTTTTAATACGCTTGTCCTTCACATGATTTTCAACTAAAGTTAGATAAAAGACATGCTTTCATTCTTGAGCTTTTATGTTTGTTTGCTCCTATTTGGATAATATTAGATAAATGTGAAATGAATATTTGAAATTTCACAGATACCAAACATTTTTCCATATATAAAGAAAGATATGTATGGGAATATTCAAAAAAAGCTTTTTTCTTATCATGTGGTTTCTAAAATAAAAAAGAGTAAGATGATTAATTACTATATCCATAATCTTAAACTGAAGTTCCATTATTTGACTGGATCATTAATTTTTCCTCACGAGTTTAAGTAATATATGCTGTGTAAATATATTTTAAATTGATGTAAGTATTACTTTTGAAATATATATTTTAACATTAGATGAGAAATGACTATTATTTTTCCTAGTTTATTTTATTATTGGAAGGTCCATGGTCTGGTCTCTTTCAGAGAGAACAAAGCTCTTGTGTGCCAATGATGCCCATAGGTCATAATATGTAAATTTCTTTTTTGTTCTGGCCATGAGAATTATTTATTTTCTTAAAAAAAGAATTCACTTTATTTAAAAATCATGAAACTTGTATTTGGAATTTAAAATACATCTAAACCTTATATTCACATTTTTTTTTACTTTTAATATGTTTAAACAATCAAATATTCAAACTATAACCAGACATAATTTCATCTTTAAATTCAACTTCAAAAATTTCAAAGAACTTAGGTTGAAGGACAAAAATTAATTTATAAAAATTAAAAATCAGTCCATTTGAAGGGCACACCGTTCAATTAGTACTTGACTAGATAGTCTAACAGTGGCTTCCGTTTCTTTTAACATTGTTTTATGACAATAAAAAGCTCTACAATAGAAAAAAACAAGTGAAACAATATTTAGAGCCAAGGTGCACGGATAGCTCTTGAACCAAGCACCACAATCAATTGTTGTCTAGTACAACATATCATGTACTCAATGCGAGTCCAAATGAGTCTCTTCCTAAGATCATAAATTATACAAAATATTTACCGTAGGTAAAAATGATGTCTGAAAGGTTAAACAAGAAAAAGGCCGAGTCAAGAGATGACACTCTGTCTTTAAGATAAAATTGTCCCGTATAGATGCTTTTACGGTAATAGACAATATTCTCCCAAGATAAAACAACAATCAACAATACAAAGAAAATAATGTTGATTCTAGCGAAGAAAATAAATAAGAACAGATTGCTAGAGAAGGAGAACAGAAAAGTGTTTTCTGTTTCTTTATTCCGAACAAAATCGTGTTTTCTGTTTCTGCATTCCGAACAGAACAATGTTTTCTGTTTCGGTATTTTGAACAGAACATAAGAGGAAGAGTTTTTCATTTTTTGTGTTGTGTCTGTAAACAGACGAACATAAGAATTTTCGTTATCTTTTCTGTCTCTCGTGTTCTATATTTTTTAACTGAACAAAGTTTAAAGATATAGGAAAGAGGAGGACGTTTCTGACTGTTGAAGTCAGAATAGTTGCAACGTTTCAGAGTTGTTGCAACGTTTGGTTATCTCCGAAACTTTCAGGACCAAAATATAAATAAGAAACATTTCAGGGACCAAAAGGAAAATTCCGGACCACAGCCCACAGCCCGGATCGGACCGGACAGACGGGCGGCAGCGGCGCGCGTGTGGGGCTTAGCGCCGAACTCAAGCTCACCTAGGTCCTCCCTTTTCTTAACACATGAGTTACCCCTTGGGGTCCCAAACCCTTACTAAAAAATAGAGCATTACTCAATCCTTCCATCTTCTACCTATGTGGGAGATTTGTTATTTGGCCAAAAATCATCCATCTATTCATGTCTCAAACACCTTACTTTGTGTACCAATATCTCTTTCATTTCTTAACGAAATTTGACGATACTTGACACTAATATCATCTACTCATTTAGTAGATTAGGCATGTGCGAAGAAATGATGTTTCCGATATGCGGGACCCACGTGTTTAAGTCACTAAAGACGGAAAAAACTCAATCCCACATAGTTAAATTTCCAACATTTACATTCCAAAAATCTGAAATAGCTGATGTAATAATGTAAAATTTAATGATACTTTTAAATACTAGCTGGAATTTGACCTATCATCATGTAGAGCCTGACTTGAGTCGCTAAAACTTGTAGCAACCTAGTAAAGTATCAATTTACTACACAAATGTATTGAAAGAATAAGTACCATATGCTAAAAGCTCCCCAAACAAATGGGGTAATTAACAAATCTTACAATCATTAGAAGATAGGAAAGACATTATTAAAAGGGCAGCCCGGTGCACTAAACTCCCGCTATGCGCGGAGTCCGGGGAAAGGCTGGACCACAAGGGTCTATTGTACGCAGTCTTACCTTGCATTTCTACAAGAGTATGTTTCCATTGCTTGAACTGATGACCTCCTGGTCATATGTCAGCAACTTTACCAGTTACTCTAAGGCTCCCCTTCAGAAAAAATATTATTATTAAACTAAATATGATGTGCACAATATATGCAATACAACATAACTCCGAATGAAATTCAGGTAAATTTGATATGAACATGATACTTTACTTTTCTACAATGTGTAGAACACATAAGAATATTGTCCAATAGCGCCAAGTGTTAAGAGTCCCACATCGGATATGGAATGGGAACATGAACTCCTTATATGGACTTGGACAATCCTCACCCTACAAGCTAGCTTTTGAGGTTGAGTTAGGCCCAAGATCCATTCTTTACATGGTATTAAGAGCCTAAACCTAAACCCTATTCCTCTTTCTTTTTCTCAAACGCTCCCTTCCCCTTTGGTTTACCGTAAACCGACGGCCACAACCAAAAGTTCCTCTTCCTTCATCCAAATAATCCACTACAATGGCTTCTCCCACAACTCCCACAGCAGCCTCAACCTCCTCCGTCGTCACACCTACCACACCCATATCCTTTTTTTCACACTATGTTCATCATGCACTGTCAGTATCAAACATCAAGAACTTCATCCCTGCTTTCAGTATCAAACATCAAGAACTTCATCCCTATGGTTCTTGATCAAGAAAATGATCAGTACTCTCCATGGGTTGAACTTTTCCGTATCCATGCATGTGTCTATAACGTGCTGGATCACATTGATGACTCCTTCCCTCTCCCCATTAAGGTTGATGACACAATATGGCACCGCCTTGACGCCGTTGTCAAACAATGGATCTATGGACCCATCTCACGACATTCTTATCACTATCATGAAAACCGGCGCCTCCGCTCACGAATTATGGATTCGGTTAGAAGAATTTTTTCAGGACAACAAGCACACTCGTGCTTTCTATTTAGAAGAACAATTTAACAACACACGTATTGAAAATTTCTTTAACATGTCCGAATATTACAAGCAATTGAAACTAGTGGCGGACCAATTATCTAATGTAGGAATGCCTGTTTTCGAAACAAAAATGGTTCTCCAATTAGTCGCAAGTCTTCCGAAAGGTGAGTACGATACCCAAGCCACGATGATACGACAAGCCGATCCCGTACCCACTTTCAACAAGGCTCGGTCATAATTATTGTTGGAAGAAACACGACGTGCCAAACATGACGAATACAACCAGAGAGCATTATCCGTTGATACTCCTGCTATTAATGTTGCCCCTATCATCGGCCAACCACCGTCAGACAACCACTACCAGCGAGGTGGCCGCGGTGGTGGCAAAGAAGGAAAAGGTCGCGAGAATGGCAAGGGTGGACATAGCCGAGGGCGTGGTGGCAAGAATGGCCCTCAGCAGGCCGCGGTACCAGTACTTTGGGCTTGCTCAGGGCAGTGGCCCAACACTGCACCCTGGGCCCCTGCACCGATTTATTATCAGGAACACCCAAGAGCCTAGTACAACTTTCAGTCGGCCCAATCCAATTTCTAACAGTCAAGCCTCTTGGGCCCCGGTCCGGGTCACAACTCAATAGTGCAGAACTAGGCCCATTATATTCAGGCCCAGTAACCGCAAGTGCACGACCTGTCACCCACTGATTTGGGCCAGACTTTTAGCCCCCTGAATATGCAGCAGCCCGATAAAAATTGGTACATGGATTCGGGAGCCACATCCCATCTCACCCGGTCTGCATGTAATCTCTTCCAATTATTTCATTTAAAATCTTCTCAATTTATTACTATTGGCAATGGTCATCGCATTCCAATACAAAGCTATGGTAATACTTATACTCAACCACCTCACCACTCTTCTCTCTAAATAACGTCTTGTATGCTCCTAACATGATTAAGAATTTAATCTCTGTTAGGAAATTTACACGTAATAATTATGTGTTTGTCGATTTTGATCCTTTTGGTTTTACTGTGAAGGATCTGCGTACGGGGATACCTCTTATGAGATGCAATAGCACAAGGGACCTCTATCATTTCCCATCCTCTTCCGCTGCTAGACTCCGCCCACACACCTCCCTCGCTGCTATATCTCCGTCAACTTGTCACAATAGGCTTGGACACCCATGAGCTCCTGTTTTTCATTTTCTTAGAAGTAATAATTTTATTCGTTGTAATAATGAGAAACTTGCCCAAAAATACGTTTCTTGTCAATTAGGCAAACATGTTCGCCTTCCATTTAAATCATCTCTTAGTGTTATGTTTGCTCCTTTTGACATTGTTCATGCTGACTTATGGACATCTCCCGTTACTAGCTCTCTGGGTCATAAATATTATCTAGTCTTATTGGATGATTACTTTCACTTTATTTGAATTTACCCACTAAAGTTCAAATCGGAAGTATTTGCCAAATTTTTTGAATTTTGTACTTTTATAAAAACTCAATTTGAAAAAGTCATAAAATCTTTTCAATGTGACAATGGTCGTGAATTTAATAATTCCACGTTTCACAAATTTTGCAAAACTAATGGCATGGTTTTCCGATTTTCGTGTCCTCATACCTCTCCTCATAATGGCAAAGCGAAACAAATCATTCGCACTATAAATAACATGGTTCATACCCTCATGTTTTATGCCTCCATCCCTCACTCGTTCTGGGTCTATGCAGTCAAAATGGTAGAATACGTCCTTAATATTTTACCTACTAGCACTCTTCACAACATGACCCCAACCGAAATATTACACCGTCGGATCCCCTCCTATGATCATCTTTGAATTTTCGGTTGCCTCTGCTATCCCGATCTGACCTCCACCGCCCCTTATAAATTGGCACCCCGAACCACTCTATGTATCTTTATAGGGTTTTCGTTCAATCATAGGGGCTATCTGTGCTATGACTTGTCTACTCGTCAAATTTACGTCTCTCATCACGTCACGTTTGATGAAACCAAATTCCCTTTCTCGGACATTCAAAAATTCTGAAAAATGGACTATACTTTTCTTGACGAGTCCAACATCTCTCCCGTCATCCTCAGCGAACTGTGTCAGTGATCTCACTTTATTCCCTATGGTTGGCTTGTAAATAATCCACCACCATAAACCCACAAATTCCACCTACCGCTAATCACATCTCTGCATCCCCGTCACCATCATGTTCTCCGTCACAAACGCCGCCAATTGCCACTGCTGGTAATCGGCCCAATGTCTCAGTATCACTATCGATCACCATCCATATCACTATGTCGCCACCACCATCCCAAAACAACCCCGCAACTCTACCAGCCACCGAAAACCCACACCATACCACCATAATCAGACCATCGATCCAACCAATCAGTCCCAACCCCCCACCGACACTATACCCCACATCTACCATCTCACCTCATCTCGATCTACCCAGATTGGTGCCACCACACAACCCATCGTCAAAATAAAAAACTGACCAACCCGCAGCCGTACCCAGTCAACAAATCGCTACACCAAACCAACACCCGCTGCAAATATCAAACCAATACCCAGATCCAAACCCACACCGTGATCCAGACCCGATAACCAGCCAAAATACCAAGAATGCCCCCTCACATCGTATGGAAACCCGTGCCCAACACGGAATTTTTAAACCTAAAGTCCAATTTAACCTATTCACACAAACCATATCCCCAATTCCCAAAAACCCAAAATTAGCCAAACTAGACCCAAATTGAAATGCAGCCATGTGTGAGGAGTTTAATGCTTTAACGAAACAACACACTTGGAATTTGGTTCCCCGGTCGGAGGGGGTGAATGTGATCCAATGCATGTGGCTTTTTCATCACAAATACAAAGACAGTGGTGACTTAGAAAGGTATCTGGCTAGACTTGTGGCTAATGGAACTAATCAGTAGGAGAACATTGATTGTGGTGAGACATTTAGTCTGGTTGTTAAACCGGCCACCATTCGCACAATTCTGAGTATTTCTATGGGTAAGCATTAGCCGATTCATCAGCTTGATGTGAAATGCATTTCTACATGAGGATTTAAAAGAAATGGTTTACATACACCAACCACATGGCTTTGTCCATCCAACATCACCTCAGTATGTATGCCATCTTCGTAAGTCACTGCCCCCAGAGCATAGTATGAACACTTTACCAGGTATATTATACAGATTGGGTTTGTATGCAGCAAGTGCAATAATTCTCTCTTTATTTTTCATTGAGGTAGTATCACTGTTTACTTATTACTCTATGTGGATGATATTGTTCTCACTGCCTCATCTGATGTGCTGAAAAATGAGATTATTGCATTACTTAAGACCGAATTTGCTATGACTGACTCTGGAAAGTTGAGTTACTTCTTAGGAATATCAGTGACCAGATCTGCAGATATTATGTTCTTGAGTTAGCGTAAGTATGCAGAGGAGATTGTGTACATGGCTAAAATGGCAAATTGCAAGATCATTCCCACTCTGGTAGATTCTAAATCAAAGTTCAGTGTTGCTGATGGTGATCCAGTCTCCGATCCTACTCTTTATAGGAGCCTTGCAGGTTCATTTCAGTATCTTACCTTTACCAGGCCTGATATTGCTTATGTTGTTCAGCAAGTGTGTTTTTTTATGCATGCCCCCAAGAAGTCTCATTTTACTGCTCTTTAGTGTATCATCTGATACATTAAGGGCACATTTGATTATGGATTGCACCTATACCCCTCTACACCGACTAGATTAGGCAGGTTGTCCGGACACGCGACGCTCTACCTCCGGCTATTATGTATTCTTAGGGGATAATCTCATTTCCTGGTCTGCCAAAAGGCAAGCCACACTATCTCATTCGAGTGTCGAAGCAGAGTATAGAGGCGTTGCAAATGTAGTAGTTGAGATATGTTGGCTCAGAAATCTACTTTTTAGAGCTCTAGTGTCCCTTGCGTAAGGCATCTATAGTCTACTGTGATAACATATCTGTCATATATCTATCTCACAATCCAGTTCAATATCAGCGAACCAAACACATTGAGATGGATATACATTTTGTTCGTGAGAAGGTTGCTCTCGGTCATGTCAAAATATTACATGTGCCTTCTTCGTATCAGTATGCAGATATTTTCACAAAAGGACTACCTAGACAGTTATTCATCGACTTCAGATCCAGTCTTAGCGTTCGGACTCCCCCCGCTCCGACTGAGGGGTGTATTAGCAAATATTCTCCATATATTCCCTATATATTGTGTAATTATGAGTGTTGTATATTTATGGTAGATTAGGATCCTTACTGTATTAGGGTTCCACTTTGTACACACGATATATATTTGTATTAATGAGAAAGACTCCCCAAGAGAGATTAATACAATATTACATATTAGCGAATATTCTCCATATATTCCTGATATATTGTGTAATTATGAGTGTTGTAAATGTATGGTAGATTAGGATCCTTACTGTATTAGGGTTCCACCTTGTACATAATATATATTTGTATTAACGAGAAAGACTCCCCAAGAGAGATTAATACAATCTTTACATGGTATCAGAGTCAGGCCCATTTCAATTCTTTGTTCACCAATGTTGGACCCCCAAAATATATTATCCACGCTCCAGTTAACAAGGTTTGAACGTGTGGGGGGTGTTAAGAGTCCCACATCGGATATGGAATGGGAACATGGACACCTTATATGGACTTGGACAATCCTCACCCTACAAGCTAGTTTTTGGGGTCGAGTTTGGCCCAAAATCCATTATTTACACCAAATTTAAACATGAAGACACAATACCTAGATAAATGTATAAGATGTTTGTATCATCAAGAACATCTTGATTCATCAATACAAATGAATCGGAGCTATCCTCTGCAGCTTAGTAGTGTCACGACCCAAATGAGGGCCATGACGGATACCCAGACCCTACCAGCCGAGCATCACTCTTCATACATTTATCAACTAATCCGAAATCATTCATGACCGCAAGGGCCGATACCAAATTGTCTGTCGACACATACATCACAGCCGACAGGGCCATATATAACAACCATACACAGGAAAATTGTCTACAAGCCCTAAAGAATACATGACATCACAAAGATGGAACAGGGGCCCGCCATACCATATGCATATGCAAAACATCATACCACGACCAGACTGCAACTCTGAAACAAGTAGAGTGCTCCAATATCAGTTGAGCCAGTAACCTACTAGTGTGGACCGTCACCTGTCTACCTGATCATGAGGGCATGAAACGCAATGTCCCCCGACAAAAGGAACGTTAGTACGACTGATGTACTGAGTATGTCAGGCATAAGAAATAACATAACAGAGATACATAACAACCTAAAACAGAAACAGTCGATAAAAATAGCTGATAAAAACAGCCGACAACACCAACAGCCGATAGAAATGGCTGACCAGCAGTAACTGCCTCCGAGGGTCCTAATATACATGCCTAAATGTTATGCACAATGCAAATGTGGTATATATATATATATATATATATGTTGCAGAACGTGCAACCCTATCCAATATATGTATATATATTGCGGAACGTGCAACTCGATCCAATATATGTATATATGTTGCGGAACGTGCAATCCGATCCAATAAATATATATATATATATTACGGAACGTGCAACCCGATCCAATATATTATATGTATATATGTTTAGGAACTTGCAACCCAATCCAATATATTATATATATCTATCTATCTATATATATATATATGTAAAATTCATGAATGACAATGAAACATTCTGAACTTTTCGGATGACTTAATATCCTTGTACCTTCGGCTAACAGTGGGAATATCAACATCTTTTCCATATACCTCAATAACGATTTCAAAACATATTTAGACATGCTTTCAGCATAGGAATCAATAATAGGAACATCCTCGGCTACTATGAGCAGAATAATTTATGAAACAATATTACGTTTACGTTTCGTTACATAGAACACGCCAAAAAAAAGAAGGATTTGCCTTAACATACCTTTGTCGTCAAAGCTATTCAAGTTTTCCGAGTCCTCGTAAGCTCTACGAACAATTATTTACAATATATGAATGATTTGGATCAATTTCGGATCAATAACAAAAGGTAGTCTTCACTTAGACATTTTATCAAACATCTTATGTGCGTAGAACTTCTATAACTTCATAACAATGACAACTAATCAACAAGGAAACTTCTTTAGCTTAAATGAACTTCCTCATACAACAACCAACAATAGTCTACAATTTCCAGCAACTAATCATCACCAAACAGCCCCAAACGAGCAGCTCATAACACACAACCAAATTCCAAGTTCCTTCAAGAATTTGTTGCACAACCTCTTCATAATAACACTCCTACAACTTGTATAAAATTAAGAACAAGAAGGAGAAGATGGAACTTACCTCCAAGCATAAGAATCCCTTTAATTTCGAGGTCACTTCACTTCCAAAGAGTCTCCAAAATCAGCACAATAAGGAGGAAGGCGATAGAACGACGACCACAGGATTCTTCACGTTAGATTTACTTGGTTTTCCTTTGATTTTGGCCTTGGATCATATGAGAACTATTAGAGAGGATTTGGGAGAGTTTTTTTTTTGTTTATTAGGTCTTGATATGAAAGAGAAAGGGATTGCACTACTTTAATTATCAATCTAGAAATTTCCACCGCCCTAAGGGCGCTATAAGGGTCGCTTTGCGCTGGCCATCACCCCAAGTTGGTTGTCTGTGGAGTCTGGCGAAAATGACAATAACCTTTGGTACAGATATCTGATTGATAAACGATTTATTGCATTGGAAGGTAGACTCACTGAACTTGAATGTAGATATATTATGCACCCCATAACAACTTATATACTAGGAGATATACCCCCGACAATATGGGCCAAAAATCAGGTCTGAAATTCCGTTTGTCTTTCCCCGAGTTTCGACGAACCTAGTTTCATTGATTCGTTTGACCCCGAAATCTTACGAAGCTTTCGTAACACTTGTATAAACTTATTTTCATCCTAATATAGAATCTTAGCCTCACTGTACTTTATGTTACTTTATTTATGTTGCATACGAGCGCGCAAATATGGGGTGTAACAAGTAGCCAACCTTTGTTATTTCAAAAATCAGAAAGGAGCTTTGAAGTACCTAAAAATTCCAGGAAAAAAATGTATTATCAAACAAATCACAAGCACATAGTTTCGTCGATTATGGGCATGAGCTACAAACACCAGCTTAGTGTCGAACCTTTGTCTGCTCCAACAATTACAATATAGGAAGAAGTTTTGAAGTACCTTCATAGATACCTAACCTAAGTAAAGTAGAAGAGAATGGTTATTTTTTCTCTTTGTAATAGGAATCAAAAAATTTAAACTAATTACATGTACACATGCGCAGAGACTTTAAGGATGTGCATTATTCCAGGTCATTTTATTTTACTTCAATTCCAGTATAAGGGCGGGATAGAGCTCAAAGACAGGCTGAGGGCAACAAGGACAAGCGAGACAAGGAAGCAAAAAAAGGAGAAAAGAGAGATCAGAATAGAGGTAACAAATAAGAAAAAGTCTATTAGTACGCTCGGAATCCTAGAAAGGGATTCCTTCGCTCCAGTAACTACTAGACCTATAACTCCTATTACATAACCAAAATTTGTATCCTTTCATGTTCATGCTTGCTTAGTTTTCTTTATTTCCTATTTTAGGGGTAAACCTGCCTCAGTGTTAGTGCCCTTGATCTCTCTGGAAAGGAAAAGTCTGATGTTGAACCTTCGAGAAGGTTGTATATCCAATCTAAGTCAAGTGTCAGCTTTGCCTCAATAGCCGTAGGCACTATCACTTCTATTTCTGAGGCTAGAGAAAAGAGATTTGTTATCAACCTAATGCACTGCTTTTAGCGGTTTCAAAGTCATCAAATGGAAGGGAAGGCAATCATCTATTCTCTCAACTCTATTCGTTATCCCAGATTAAGCACTACGAAAGCATTTAATTTCTCTTAATTTTTTCAAACTTGCTTTGGAAGCTGGCTGTGAGGTAAGATATATGTTGGCCAACAAGGTACTATTCTACATGAATACTGTTACTACTGTGTGAAAGAAATAATCCCTTGATTATTTTCATTGATTGAAAGAGTTTATATACAATTTATATATTTCCATAATAGGAGAATATTATTCCTATTCTACTCCTAAAACCTTATTTTACTTGGACACTAACTATACAATTATGGTAAGTATACAATACTAATTACACTCTACCTAAACTAATATACAAAATCTGAAATATACATATGATATATTGTATATCATATGTATATTTAACACACCCCCGCAGTCATAGCGGGCGGTCTTAGAACGCTGAGACTGTCCCTAAAATCTTCAAAAAGGACCGAGGGAAGACCCTTTGTAAAGATGTCGGCAATTTGATACCTGGACGAGACATGGTAGACGCGAACTTGACCACGAGCAACTTTTTCGCGAACAAAGTGAATGTCCATCTCGATATGCTTAGTGCGCTGGTGCTGAACCAGATTACCAGAAAGGTAGATGGCACTAATATTATCACAATAAACCAAGGTCGCTTTCTGAATGGGACAATAAAGCTCTAACAACAAATTATGTAACCAACATGATTCAGAGACCACATTAGCTACCCGTCGATACTCGGCCTCTGCACTGGAACAGGATAAAGTCGACTGACGCTTCACAGACCATGAGACCAAGTTATTACCAAGAAACATACAATAGCCAGACGTAGACCGTCTGGTGTCCGAACAGCCACCTCAATCAGCATCTCTATACGAGACAAGTGTCGACGTGGATGAAGGATATAAATGCAAGCCATAGTCAAGCATACCCTGAATATACCGAGGGATGCGTTTGAGCGCATTCATGTGCTCAACTCTGGGATCATGGATAAATAAACACATCTGCTGTACGGCATACGTAATATCATGTCTCATGAATGTAAGATACTGAAGGGCCCCTGCAGGACTGCGATAGCGGGTCAGATCCTCGTATGGTACGCCGGCCGCGGCACTAAGCTTGGGCTTAGTATCAACTGGAGTGGAAGTGGACTTACAGGATGACATCACAGCCCTCTCAATGATCTCAGTTGCATATTTCCTTTGGGATAAGAACAGCCCACCGACATGACGAGTGACAGCAATCCCCAAAAAATAACTCAAGGGCCGCAAGTCTTTCATACCAAACTTAGAGCTGAGCATTTTCATGATAGACTGGCGTAAGGCATCGGAAGAGGCAGTCAAAATAATTTCATCCACATATAACAGAATATAGGCCAAGGACGAACCACGACGGTAGATGAACAAGGAATTATCCGATCTGCTGTGAGTGAACCCAATAGTCGAAACATAGTCGGCAAAGGCTGATGCATATAGAATGTTTTCTTGAGATCACCATGTAGGAAAGCATTATTTACATCTAACTGATGAATATGACATGCTTTCGAAAGAGCCAAGCTAAGCACAGTGTGAATGGTAGCCGGCTTGACCACCAGACTAAACGTCTCACAACAATCCACACCAATCTGTTGAGTCTTACCATCACCCACAAGCCGCGCCTTATGTCGGGTAAATGAACCATCTGAATTGTCCTTATGAGCAAAAATCTACATAGACCTAATAATATTAATACCAGATGGACGGGGTACCAACTCCCACGTCTTATTATCAATAAGAGCATTATATTCATCGGGCATAACAATTTTCCGATTCGGGTCATTTAATGCAGACACAAGATTACGGGGTAAGGGTGATTTAAGAACATTAGAATGTAAATTAAAATATCTTTTTAGTTTAAAAACACCCCGTTGACTACGAGTGACCGGTCTATCACTCGAGGAAGAATTGAGCGGGATTTTGGGAATTTTCTGTACTCGGGACGGACTGGCCAGCAGGCAGTGGGCCTGCTGGCCCATTACCGTAAATATGTGTATGAATTGGACCAGTTTCAGAATTGGGCTGGACTGGCCCAGTGACTATACTGAGCACTGTAGCTCATGACGAGGTAGTGGGGCCAGCGGGAAGTGGGCCCGCTGGAGAATTTTGGATGCGGGAGACGTCTGAAAAATGGTGAATAATATACGAAGATATACCATCATCCAAAAAATTATACTAACCTTAGCAAACGGGAATTGGGATTCATTAAAAATTACATGGCGACTAATGATGATTTTATCAGAAGATAAATCAAATCATTTGTAATCACGATGATTGGACGGATAACCCTAGAACACACACGGGGTAGAACGGGCATGAAGTTTGTTAATTGTGCTGGACGAAAAGAGTGGATAACACAAACACCCAAAGACCCTAAGATGTGAATACGAAGGAGTCTTATTACATAAAATTTGAAGGGGGGACGAATATGTCAAACCTTTGGAAGGAATAATGTTAAGAAGATATGTAGTCATTTGTAGAGCATGATGCCAAAAAGACGGGGGTATGGAAACATGAATTAGTAAAGTACGGACAATATTATTAATGGTACGAATATTGCGTTCGGCTTTTCCATTTTGTGAAGATGTATGAGGGCAAGAAAAATGAAAATTGATCCCATTATTTGCACAAAATTTCCGAAACACCCCATTGTCATATTCTTTGCCATTATCACATTGGATATTTTTTATTTCACGTTCGAATTGGGTTCTAATGAATGCTCTAAATTTTAAGAAGATGGAAAAAGCTTGAGATTTTTTTGCTATTGGAAAAGTCCACAAAAATTTAGAATAATCATCCAAAAATATAACATAATACCGATGACCCAAAGAACTAAGAACAGGAGACGTCCATAGATCACTATGAATAATATCAAATGACATTAAAGTATGAGAATTAGAGTCTACAAATGGCAACTTAACTATTTTCCCTAAAAAACAAGATTGACAATTCAGAGTGCTATGCTCACCCCTACAAGAAAAAAAATTGTTTTTCTCTAAGGAAGACAAAATAGATGATCCCGGATGACCTAGACGAGCATGCCACAAGGAAGGAGCAAGGGCTGCAAACGCTGACGGCAAGGCTTGACTCGATGGACCGGAACATGACGTTAGAGGATAAAGATCTCCCCTACTATCACAGCTCATGAGAGGACTCCCCGTTTTGAAATCCTTCACAAAAAACCCAAATGGATCAAATTCTATGGAAACAGAATTATCAGTGGTGAATTTTCGGACAGATACCAAAATTTTAATCAATTTTGGAGCGTGAAGGGTATTTTTCAAAATAAGGGGTGGATGAGGGGGAGACAATGTTTTATGACCATAACCACGAATTGGAATTGAATTACCATTACCAATAATTATACCACAATTGTTGCTCAAATTGGAATAAGACGAGAGAGTACCTGAATCGGATGTCATGTGAGTAGTGGCGCCGGTGTCCATGTACCAATTTGGGTCCGAAGGATTTATTCCAAGTGTGTGCATCGCGGCTTCGATGTCGGTAGGAGTGGGGCCCACTGCATGATGGGCCTGCCTCCTTGCTGACCCGGTACCCCACTGGATCGTTGGACCGAGACTGGGCTGGAGTAGCTGGGCCGAAAAGAAGGCTGAAATTGGGCCCAATTACCGCGGACTGGAGGCGCTGAAAAGCTGAGATTGTTGGGCTACTGCCTACTGGTCCAGGCCCACGACCAGGGGGCCCAAGGCTGGGACCAGTGGGACTGAGGCCCACTGTTAATGGGGTGGGGCCTATTGCCGTCGGTACTGCTGACGTTACCACCGCGTTTGCCACTGCGGTTTCTTCCATTATTTTTCCTAGTATTCTTGCCGCCACCGTGAGCATGGTTTTGGCCCGAATTATCAACACACCCTGGAGAATTTGTGAAGGACGTCATCATGACCACGGGACTTGCCCCGGTAGCCGCCTTCTTAGCCAATTCGGCTTCTTCCAAAGTAAGCATGGAGCGGGCTTGATAGAACGTTGGGAGAGGGTTACTTTGACGAAATAGGGTCTCAACGCCACTAAATGCCTCGGAGAGACCAGCAACCATCTGTAGAACCAGACGATCTTCACTAACGGGCGCACCAACGTTGCGGGGTTGGTCCGCCAATTCCTTCAACCTTATGCAATATGCTGAAACATTTGGGAAATTTTCCATGTTGACATGGGAAAAGTCCTACTCAAGAGTAACAGCTCTGGAATTCTTATTATCTTGGAATATGTCACGCAGCCTATCCCAAACAGCCATTGCCGTAACGTCTGGCTCAATAATCATCTACAACATGTTAGTAGAGATAGTGGAATAAATCCACTGAAGGACGGTGGCATCAAGCGTTGTCCATAACTTAGGATCATCCTCACGTTGAGGCACCTCCGTATCCTCAGGAGCTGTGAGGATTATGTGATGGATGACTTGATGCGAGCGAGCGTGAATTTTAAACAACTCGGCCCACGTCGCGTATTGGACGTTTTCTATTTCAAGAATGAGAGGTATGTGCTTCTTGATGTTCGAAACAACACGGGCAGGACAAAACGTGCTCTTTGTCATCGACATAACGAAAGAACAATAGGTGATTTGAGGAGAAAATAAGGGAACACCACCGACGGTCACAGAATCCGGGAAGGGGGGCGGAAACCGAGCTCAAGGTCGATGGAAAAGTCGTTGGAAAAATAACCTAGACTTCTGATACCATGAAAGAAATAATCCCTTGATTATTTTCATTGATTGAAAGAGTTTATATACAATTTACATATTTCCATAATAGGAGAATCATATTTCTATTCTACTCCTAAAACCTTATTCTACTTGGACACTAACTATATAATTATGGTAATACAATTATGGTAAGTATACAATACTAATTACACTCAAATACTACCTAAACTAATATACAAAATCCAAAATATACATATGATATATTGTATATCATATGTGTATTGAAATAGCTACTTTTTAGTTTTTCTATTTAAAAAGTCCACTGTTATTAATGAATTCACTTTTTTCCCATTGCAATGTCATAGAGAAGTTCAAGACTTCCTGTATTTACTGAATTTAGCTATAGGAATAGACTACTTACCTCTTATATTTGCCTCTTCAAACGTTTATGAGCTGAAATCCTATGTGCAACGTCATAGCCTTGTAGATTTTGGGGAGCCAGTGAAACATTTATTTGCATGCTACAGAATTTCACAAGATTTTGATTAGTTGCAAGTATCTGAGACTTGTTCCTATGCGCTTTACATGGGTCGCCTTCTCCCTTCTCTTTTGAGAAGATAAAATAAGCTTTTCACTTTTACTTATCAAAACAGTAAACAAAAGAAAGAAGGAATTTGACAACAATAAGCCCCTGCAAGAAAAAAAGAAGGGAAGTCAGCTCCAACCGGATTTTGCTCACATAGGTTCTAAAGGTTTACTAATTGGTTATATAGAGGTAGTCTATCCTATTGTTGCTTTCTTTAAGGTTTTGATGATATGTTGAACATCTAAACAGATGCTCATGTATCCACTTCTTATATTCCTTTTACTAAGAGAGTGATTTGAACAGAACTTTGACTTTTGTCTAGGTAAAGATGTTATCATTAAGGACAAAGGGAACATGCGGTTTCGAGTTAGAATTTGATACAAAAAATGAAAAAAGTGATGACTCCTAAAACGAACACAATGTTTCAATTTGTGCTTTCTGCATTATGTATGCGTATAGTCTGTAGGACTATCAGCCATGAAGTACGCATAAGCGGGAATGGGCAAAAAGGACGGTTATAAGGCATCTAGAGGAGTCTATATGATAAAAGGACTTACTATCTTTCTAACAATTTCATTCCGACCCTCCAACCATTATCGATCTCTTCAATGGAAAATTGTTCATGAAACATGTGATGGGGGAAATGAGAAGAAAAGGCTTAACTGATGAGAACTATATGACAAACACTTTAGCTGAACTTCCAGTCTAATTTCGTCTCGAGGTCAGTAAATAAAGCTCATTTTTACATGTATCACTAACAGAATTTTATCCCGTGATGCACAATGAAACTTGGTTTCAAGTACCGGGGTCATTTGGGGAAAATAAAATCTATCAATTAGCATTACAGAGAATATCCAACCAGTTCAAGAATCTAATATAATCTCCACAGAAAAGAAGTACAGCTCAATGATGATATTGATGGACATAATTTGAACAAATAACAAATTAATCTAACTTTGATTCATTCGTTGGAAACCAGTTTCAATGTCTCACATCTTCACCACCAATTATCGACATCCTTCCACTTACTCTATCCAACCATACTTCTTGTTAGGTCTCCCAAGTAATGAGAAGTACACATATTAGCAAAATAAAAAAATCACTCTAAGTGGCGCTAAAATAAGCGTAAGAAAACACAATGAAACTCACTGCGCCAAGAAGCTCAACATATTCCTTGGAGTATTTATATTAGTAGTTACGCTAAATTTTTCATACACATCGATAGTTTTTATGGCTTTCAGAAGTATATCAAAAAAATCCTCCTGAGAGATTGGAGAACCCATTGAGGGTAAATGATGTTGAATTTACTTGAATGTAGTTACTATTTATCAAGTAGATGCCAAATATTTTGCTCTTTCAGTTTTGAATAGTTTTCCCAGACATAACGCAATAGTAAATAAGCCATCTGTTTTGGAAGGAGTTATGTTAAGTAGATATGTAGACATTTGAAGAGCGTGATGCCAAAAATATTGGGGTACGGAAGCATGAATTAATAGAGTGCAGATAATGTTATTTATGAAACGAATTTTACGTTCGGCTTTCCCATTTTGTGAAGATGTATGGGGACAAGAAAAACGAAAATTTATCCCATTAGTAGCACAGAATTCCCGAAACACCCCATTGTCATACTCTTTCCATTATCACACTGAATATTTTTTATTTCACGGTCGAATTGGGTTCTGATGAATGCTCTAAATTTTAGGAAGATGGAAAAAACTTGAGATTTCTTCGCTATTGGAAACGTCCATAAAAATTTAGAATAATCATCCAAAAAAAGAACATAATACCGATGACCCATAGAACTAGGAACAGGAGACGTCCATAAGTCGCTATGAATAATATCAAATGGCATTAAAGTATGAGATTTTGAGTCTACAAATGGCAACTTAACAATTTTTCCTAAAGAACAAGATTGACAAATTGGAGTACGACTCGTACCCTTACATGAAATAAAACTATTATTATGTGTAATTTATGGTAAATATTTAGTATCCTAGTTTAGGTAAGGTTGTAATATAATTAGTATTGTATTACCATAATTAGTGTATTACCATAAATGTATAGAATAAGGTTTTAGGAATAGAATAGGAATAGGATTCTCCTATTATGTAACTTGTATATATAGCCTTTCAATTAATGAAAATAATCAAGGGATTATTTCTTTCATGGTATCAAGAGTCTAGGTCTTAAAATCCTCTCTCTACTCTCCTAAATTTTCCGTCGACTTCCCTCCACTTCCGAGACGTTTTGCTCTCGGTTTGTGTGCCGACGGGACCTCTTTTCTTCCCAAAATTTTCTCCCTAATCCCTCAATCACATATTGTTCTATCAATATGTCTACATCCCGGAACATGTTTCATCCGACCCTTACAGTTTCTAACATCAAGAATAACATCTCTCTCATTCTTGACATAGAAAACGTCCAATATGCGACGTGGGCCGAACTATTCAAAATTCACGCACGATCGCATCAAGTCATCCATCACATAATCCCCGCAGCTCCTGAGGATACGGAGGTGCCAAAACGCGATGATGATCCTAAGTTGTGGATGATTATTGATGCTACCGTCCTTCAGTGGATATATTCCACAATATCTACCGACCTTTTGCAAACAATTATTGAGTCTGACGCTACGGCACAGGCGACTTAGGATAGACTGTGTGATATATTCCAAGATAATCAAAATTCTAGAGTCGTTACCCTTTAGCAAGATTTCTCCCATGTCAATATGAAAAATTTCCCTAATGTTTCGGCTTATTGCAAAAGATTAAAGGAATTGGCGGACCAACTTCGCAACGTTGGCGTGCCGGTTTTGAACGATCGTTTGGTCCTCCAAATGGTTTACGGCCTCTCCGAGGCCTATAGTGGTGTGGGAACGCTTCTTCGACAAAGCAATCCGCTTCCGCAATTTTATCAGGCGCGTTCTATGCTTACACTAGAAAAAGCAAGCATAGCGAAATGAGCGGCTATCGGTACTAGTCTCATAGTCATGATGACCGAGTCCACGGTATATCCTACCGGTTCCAACAACTCGGGCTAAAACTGCAACAACGGTGGCGGCAAAAAGGGTGGAAATAAGAAAAATGGCAAAAACCGTGGCGGCAACAACGGCGGCAGCCGACAGAATGGTGGTGGCAGTGGGGGTCCTCGCGGTGGTCAGCAGCAGCAACAACAGTTCTGGGGCCCACAGTGGGCCCCTATGCAGTGGCAGTGGGCCCCACAACAGCAGTTTGGGCCCAACCAGTTTACCTTCCAGCGGCAGTGGAAAGCCCAGCAGCAGTCCAAGCTCAATTCGGCCTAGTCCTGTTACGGCCAGCAACAGTCTAGGCCGAGACCGCAAGCAGGGGTGCTTGGGCCTCGGCCCCCGCAAGCCCATCACGCTGCAGGCCCCACTCAGACCGATATCGAGGCCGCGATGCACACACTGGGTTTGACTCAACCGGACTCGAATTGGTATATAGACACCGGTGCCACTACCCATATGACATCCGATTCAGGCACTCTCTCATCTTATTCCAATTTGAGCAACCCTCGCGGTATAATTGTTGGTAATGGCAATTATGTTCCAATTCGTAGTTATGGTCATAAAACATTGTCTCCCCCTCATCCCCCTCTTATCTTGAAAAATACCCTACACGCCCCAAATTGATTAAAAACTTAGTCTTTGTCCGTAAATTCACTACTGACAATTATGTTTCTATTGAATTTGATCCATTTGGTTTCTCTGTAAAGGATTTCAAGACGGGGAGTCCTCTCATGAGGTGTGATAGTAGGGGAGATTTTTATCCTATCACACTCAGTCCCTGTCCATCGAGTCAAGTCCTGCCATCAGTTTTTGCAGTCATCTCTCCTTCCTTATGGCATGCTCGTCTTGATCATCCGGGGTCCTCTATTTTGTCAGCTTTAGATAAAAATAGTTTTATTTCATATAAGGGTACGAGTCGTACTCCAATTTGTCAATCTTGTTCCTTAGGAAAAATTATTAAGTTGCCATTTGTAGACTCAAAATCTCATACTTTAATGCCATTTGATATTATTCATAGTGACTTATGGATGTATCGTGTTCCTAGTTCTATGGGTCATCGGTATTATGTTCTTTTTTTGGATGATTATTCTAAATTTTTATGGACGTTTCCAATAGCAAAGATATCTCAAGTTTTTTCCATCTTCTTAAAATTTAGAGCATTCATCAGAACCCAATTCGACCGTGAAATCAAAAATATTCAGTGTGATAATGGAAAAGAATATGACAATGGGGTGTTTCGGGAATTCTGTGCTACTAATGGGATAAATTTTCGTTTTTCTTGTCCCCATACATCTTCACAAAATGGGAAAGTCGAACGTAAAATTCGTTTCATAAATAACATTATCCGCACTCTATTAATTCATGCTTCCGTACCCCAATATTTTTGGCATCACGCTCTTCAAATGTCTACATATCTACTTAACATAACTCCTTCCAAAGGTTTAACATATTTTTCCCCTCTTCAGGTTTTATATAATAATTCTCCTTCTTATTCTCATCTTCGGGTTTTTGGGTGTTTATGTTATCCGTTATTTCCATCCACCACAATTAACAAACTTCATGCCCGGTCTACTCCATGTGTGTTTTTGGGTTTTCCTTCTAATCATCGTGGCTACAAATGCTTTGATTTATCCTCCAATAAAATCAGCATTAATCGCCATGTAATTTTTTATGAATCCCAATTTCCATTTGCTAAAAGTCATTCTCCCGTGCCTAGTTCGTATAATTTTTTGGATGAACAAATATCCCCGTATATTATTCAGCATTTTTCGGACATCTTCCGCACTCAAATTCTCCAGCGGGCCCACTGCCCGCTAGTCCCACTGGCCCGTCACAATCCTATCTGCCCAGTTTTGTCACTAGGCCAGTTTCAGCAATTGAGCATGTCCAACCCAATACTGGAACTGGTCCAGTTTATGTTTCCGCCACTGGCACTGCTTCCCGAGTTAGGCCAGCAGGCCTACTGCCTGCTGGCCAGTCCGTCCCGAGCCCAGCAAATTCCTGACATCCACTCAATTCTTCCTCGAGTCATAGACCGGTCACTCGTAGTCAGCGGGGTATTGTTACACCTAAAAGACATTTTAATTTACATTCTAATGTCTTTAAATCCCCCTTGCCCCGTAATCATGTGTCTGCCTTAAACGACCCGAATTGGAAAATTGCTATGACTGATGAATATAATGCTCTTATTGATAATAAGACGTGGGAGTTGGTGCCCCGTCCATATGGTATTATTGTTATCAGGTCTATGTGGATTTTTGCTCATAAGGAGAATTCATATGGTTCATTTGCTCGACATAAGGCGCGACTTGTGGGTGATGGTAAGACTCAGCAGGTTGGTATAGATTGTGGGGAGACGTTTAGTCCGGTGGTCAAGCCGGCTATCATTCGCATTGTGCTTAGCTTGGCTCTTTCGAAGACATGGCCTATTCATCAGTTGGATGTCAAAAATGCTTTCCTACATGATGATCTCAAATAAACTGTCTATATGCATCAGCCGATGAGATTCAGGGATCCCAACCATCCTCATCATGTTTATTTATTGAAGAAGTCCTTATATGGGCTTAAGCAGTCTCCACGAGCATGGTATACAAGGTTTGCTGACTATGTTTCAACTATTGAGTTCACTCACAGCAGGTCGGATAATTCCTTGTTCATCTACCGTCGTGGTTTGTCCGTAGCCTACATTCTGTTATATGTGGACGATATTATCTTGACTGCCTCTTCCGATGCCTTGCGCCAGTCCATCATGACCATGCTCAGCGCCGAGTTTACTATGAAAGACTTGGGGTCCTTGAGTTATTTTTTGGGGATTGTTGTCACTCGTCATTCCGATGGGTTGTTCTTGTCATAACGGAAGTATGCAGCCGAGATCATCGAGAGGGCTGGGATGTCATCATGTAAGTCCACTTCCACTCCAGTTGATACCAAGCCCAAGCTTAGTGCCGCGGCCGGAGTCCCTTACGAAGATCCGACCCGCTATCGCAGTCTTGCAGGGGCCCTTCAGTATCTTACCTTTACCAGACCGGATATTATGTATGTTCTCCAGCAGGTGTGTTTATTCATGCATGATCCCCTAATTGAGCACATGAATGCACTCAAACGCTTCATCCGGTATATTCAGGGTACACTGGACTATGGGTTGCATTTGTATCCTTCATCGACATCCACACTTGTCTCATACACATGCTGATTAGGGTGGGTGTCCAGACACCAGACGGTTTATGTCTGGCTACTGTATGTTCCTTGGCAACAACTTGGTCTCCTGGTCTGCGAAGCGTCAGGCGACTCTATCCCGCTCAAGATCTGTTGCTGAATATAAAGGGATAGTCAATGTGGTCTCAGAATCATGTTGGGTACGTAATTTGTTTTTGGAGCTTCATTGTCCCATTCAGAAGGCAACCTTGGTATATTGCGATAATATTAGTGCCATCTACCTTTCTGGTAATCCGGTTCAGCACCAACGCACTAAACATATCGAGATGGACATTCATTTTATCCGTGAAAAGGTTGCCCATGGTCAGGTTCGCGTATGCCATGTCCCATCGAGATATCAAATTGCCGACATCTTTACAAAGGGTCTTTCCTCGGTCCTTTTTGAAGATTTTAGGGATAGTCTCAGCGTTTGAAGACCTCCCGCTATGACTGCGGGGGTGTGTTAAATAATATTATGTGTAATTTATGATAAATATTTAGTATCCTAGTTTAGGTAAGGTTGTAATATAATTAGTATTGTATTACCATAATTAGTGTATTACCATAAATGTATAGAATAAGGTTTTAGGAATAGAATAGGAATATGATTCTCGTATTATGTAACTTGTATATATAGCCTTTCAATTAATGATTTATATACAAGTTACATAATAGGAGAATCATATTCCTATTCTATTCCTAAAATCTTATTCTATACATTTATGGTAATACACTAATTATGGTAATACAATACTAATTATATTATAACCTTACCTAAACTAGGATACTAAATATTTACCATAAATTACACATAATAATATTTAACACCATCATTCGAACTTCAGAGTGAAGCTTTAAAGCTGAGTTCATGTTCTCCCCTATTAACTATGTGAATAAATAATACTTCCATCACAGTAGTTAAATCATATTGTACACAGGGTAGCAGCTAAGTCAGCCTTATATTCGCGGAGACTGATCGACTCCAATCGAGCTGAATTACAGTTGTAGTAATGAAATAAACTGGAAAGCGGTTCCATCAATAAAAAAGAAGAGTTACCTCTCTAGAACCTGGCAAATTCATTCTCGATGAATTCCCGAGCAATTCACAAACAACATATGTGATTCATTCCCATAAAGATTATAACACACAAGAAGATTTCTTACCTTAGGAGTTCTGGCGAGTGCGGGTGAAGAACGGAGTAAAATATCAAGTATGTTATATGTATAACTAAAAACGGTCATAAAGAATAAGAGTACTAAGTATTTCTAACACATTTTCTGACATGGAAGTTTCTGACTGTGCTGCCAAAAAATTATTGAAATTGTATGAAGATACTAAGTGAATCAATATTCTCTAGAAATAGAACCAACAGGCAACAACTGAGAGGTAATGCTACAGGAATTTCTAGAATAGCAATAAGCAAATTAAATCTGGTATCTTTTTTAGGAGTCAGTAGTAAAGCAACGAACACTATTGAACATTGATAAATGCCTACAATATAATAAAACAACGACCCTTTCAGATATCCATATGTTGAGAGGCAATGCTGGCTAAACTCGTGCAAATCGAATGAGGGCTTCATAATTCAGAGAGAAGAGTAAAAAGGAAAATACTCTTAATATGAAAGTAATAGTCCCTTTTAATATTGCTTAATTTTCAAAAAACATTCAATCTAATAAACAAGAATAATTTAGTAAACTATACCTTATATTTATTATTTTTCTTCTTAGGCGTGAAAAGAGCTAAAGCAACAATTAAAATGGGATGAAGGGAGTAATCAAACTAACAACGTACTCCCTCTGTCTGAAATTATTTGTTGGGAGAAAAATAGTTATCTCAAATTATTTGTCATTTTTGTGTTCAAGCTAAAATTAATTTTTTTTTTCATTTTACTCTTAGTAACTATTCTTGAAAACTAGAAACACCTCAAGATGACACATAAATAGACTAAATATTTAGTGAAGAGAGACTATATCTTAAGAATAAATAAGGGTAAAATGATCAAAACTATTTTCTTATTGGGCATGTAAATAAAAACACGACATATAATTTGAGACGGAAAAAATATCCCCATTCACAAGGTTCCAAATAAAATAATGAGATAATTACACCCTATGTTAATTAGGGTACTAATGCTATCAAAATTAACCCACCTTTTTAAATCTTACAAAAAATAACCACTCCCTCCTCCTCTCTCTCTCTCTGCACTTAGTCCCTCCTCCGCCCCCTCTCTCTTCTTTGCTGCCGACAACGCCGACACCGCCGACCGTCGGCACCATTGGAAAGGACAGAAAGAGAGTTTGCCGGTGGCTCAGATCTGACCGCCTCCTCCACTGCGGTGGCTCAGATCTGGCCGCCTCCTCCACTGCGGTGGCTCAGATCTGGCCGCCTCCTCCACTGCGGTGGCTCAGATCTGGCCGCCTCCTCCACTGCGGTGGCTCAGATCTGGCCGCCTCTTCCACTGCGGTGACTCAGATCTGACGAGAAATTACCTACATCTAGATCTATCAAAAAACTCGTCGAGTTGGTGGTGGAGCACAGTGGCGGCGATGAATTACCGGTGGTGGGGGTCGCCCTAGGTGGTTGAGGTTGGCGATAGAGAAATCGGGAAGGGCAGGGGTAGTGAGTGTATAATATTATATATAGGGTGTATATGGGTGTATAAGATGTATATGTGTATATGAGTGTTTCTGTATATAAGTGTATAAATATGTATACACTTTCAAACACCTATATACATAATATACTTGTCTTTTCTATATAAGTGTATTGTTGGGTCCGGGGCTACGGATAAGCAATAATATGTAAGAATAAAACAGTAACAGCTAAGGAAATTAAAATAGTTTCTGGATGTTGCCTTCAATGTTGTGTTAACATCTGAGGCAACATTGTGATAAAACAGTTATAAACCTTTATAAAGTAAATGCAGCGGAAAAGTAAAGAGACATAAGGTTTATATTTTCAAGGGTATATATTAATATATCCCTTGATGGTCAATGACCAAAGAATTGTATAAATTATATACAATTACAAATGAATTTCTTTTTACAAGATTGAACAATAAATGATAAAAGAAATTACAAACAAAAATGACGTCGCAGATGACTTCAGCCTAAAGTTAAAAGATCTAAAAAGATAAATACAACATCTTCATTACTATTGCTTGAAATATAAGCTTGATCTAGAATCTGAGCAGCAGTAGTAATGTGGGACTAGATGTTGTTATACAACTTTAGGCTAAGTGTGTTGATCCAGTTTCTAAGGTGAATATCCGAGAGTTCTCTTGGTAATTTTTCTCGTTCAATTCTGGATATCGATACTCTGAAGTTCCCTTCTATTTATAGTGTGAAACTTCCCTTGAAATCCTCACTGGTTGGTTGCAGAGGCTAAGTAAAAGAAGGTTTCAGCTTGGACCGGTTCTTGCTCCTTCAAAAGCTCAACGTTCTGGACTTGGTCTTCACGTTGCTTCCTCTCCAAGCTTTGACTGTTTATTTTACCACGTTTTAAACACAACATCATTGTTAGTTTGCCTAGGTCATTTTTTACTCACAGTAACACAACCTATTTTGGCCGGAAGAATAGGCAAAATCGTTATAGGGATGTTGTCAGGAATGTTGTCACAACATCGCAGGCAACATTCTTATTTTCATAAGATGTTGTCCTGAGCATTTACAGATGTTGTCACAACATCCATCCAACATCAACAATCTCCCCATTTTTGCCTTTCTTCACAAAACTCCATACGAAGCGAAAATGACTAGGATATTGATTCCCGATGTAGTCCTTACATTCCAAGAATCAGTACGATCAGTGTTATGCTCCCCCTTAACCTGCAGTAGCAAATTTCAAGCAGTGTTGTATTGATGATTTAATCAGATATGAGTTATATTCTGTTAGTCGTGACTTACTTAAGGCAACTGCGTAATCAGTCTACAGTAACCATTCATAACAATTCACATCAGGCAAACATATATAAACAGCTTTTGAAAGCAGTCACCATATCAATTTTGAGGCAAGGT
Source organism: Anisodus acutangulus (assembly GCA_029783415.1). NCBI lineage: Eukaryota > Viridiplantae > Streptophyta > Magnoliopsida > Solanales > Solanaceae > Anisodus > Anisodus acutangulus. The sequence goes on from CM056510.1 coordinate 20,445,973, forward strand.
TCGAGAAATCAGATGTTGCATCAACATCGATTGGGTTTTCATTATCGCCTGGGTAGCTCACCTGTAATGGATTATCTGAACCAAGCAGGATCATAGCATGTGTGTCGTCCTCCTCGACAAGTCTCAAGTCATTGATGGAAGTATAATGCTTGTAAACCTTGTCGTTATTTGCTGGACTAGTCGACATTGGAGAATAATCTTTGGTGTTTGTTGATTTTGGGGACACGGACATGGGAGAGGCTTTTGGAGGATTGGGTATGTTGGAGAAGCTTTGGGTTTTGAGAAATGACGGTGTTGTTTGGGCTGCCATGGTTTAATGGGTTGGTAGTCGGCTGATGTGACAATTCCAAGACAAAAATGGGAGGTTTTATTATGGCAAAGTATACTTACACTTAAACTCTTTTTCCTTAAATTTAGATTGTATAGAAGAATAAAAACTCTTTACACACCTAAAATAGAATTGTCATTAGCACATATCATCATTTAAAAAAAACGGTCATCCAGAATTTTTGGACTTCCAGTTAAAAACAGAGACGTTTTAAATACCAAAAGCATGAATAAAATAAGATAAATCAGTTTGATCAATATACTGGAACACGATGTTGTTGATGATGTTGGCAACATTTCAAAGTTAAACAAGCATTATGAGACTCCAAGGATTTTCTGATTTGGCAGATAATATTTCTGTACATGTTCCCTATGAGACTGATCGCTAGACTAATGTAACATTTTACCATTGTCCTTAATCAACTTAGTTGAATACATATAGATTAAAAAAAAATGAGGAATTTTCAACATTTTTGAACACGTGGTACGACTATAGAATAGGAACGATACTAATCTTAGAGCTTTGCTCTTTTTGTATACATCCAAATCTTTTAGTAGAGGCTTCGCCTTCATATCTTGTCCTTTTAGAGTCATGCTTGAATCTTTTTTTTAAAAAAATACAACATCACTACAACACTTATCATGTATATTGACTCAACAGTAAATGTTACCCAGAATGTTAGGACAACATTTCGGACAACATCTACCTAGTTTGTCTTATTTTCAAAGAAAACAGAGACCAAGAGATTTTTTCAAGCTAGAAAATCTCTCATGATTTAAAGGTTTGGTAAAAATGTCAGCCAGTTGAAAAAGAGTATCAACATGTTCGATTTGAACTAGCTGTTTTTCTACTAAGTCTCTTAAAAATGATGTCTTATGTCTATGTGCTTTGTACGTGAATGCTGAACTGGATTTTTGAAAATATTAATAGCACTCAAACTATCACAGTACAAAATCATGGAGTTATTAGATATGTCATAGTCATCTAGCATATGTCGTAACCAAATCAGTTGAGCACAACAACTTTCAGCAGTCACATATTCAGATTCGACAGTCGAGAGTGATACACAAATTTGTTTACGACTGTACCATGAGACTAGATTATTGCCAAGATAGAAACACCCACCACTAGTGCTTTTTCTATCGTCTACATCACCGGCCCAATCCGAGTCACTATATCCTATTAGATTAGGATTAGTGTCTTTGGAGTACCAAATTCCCAAGTCACTTGTACCAGCAACGTATCGAATGATACATTTCACAGCATTAAAACGAGATACCTTGGGACTGGCTTGGAACCTGGCGCAAACACATACGCTAAACATGATATCGGGGCGACTGGCAGTAAGGTATAGAAGGCTACCTATCATAGATCGGTATAATGTTGGGTCAACATCTTGTCAAACATCGTCTTTACTTACCTGTTGCGCAGAGCCCATTGGAGTCTTCATATGTTTAGCATTTTCCAGACCAAATCTCCTAACAAGGTTCTTGGCGTATTTGCTTTGAAATACAAAGATCTCATCTTCATTCTGTTTAATCTGCAAGCCTAAGAAAAATGTTAGTTCACCAATCATGCTCATCTCAAATGTTCGACATTGCTTCGACAAAAGACTTTACTAGTGATTCTGTAGTTGAACCAAAAACAATATCATCAATATAGATTTGAGCTATTATTACATCTACACCGTGTCTTTTAATGAATAATGTTCTGTCAGCTTCTCCACGGGTAAAACCAAACTCAACAAGGAAGTTAGTTAGATGACCATACCATGCACGTGGTGCTTGTTTTAGTCCATACAAGGCTTTCTTGAGCTTGTACACATGATGTGGATGGTGAGGATCCTCAAATCCCTTTGGTTGTTCAACATAAACTTCTTTGTCCAAGTATCCATTGGGAAAGGCACATTTAACGTCCATTTGGTGCAAGGTAATCTTTAGATAGCAAGCAATAGCAAGAAGTAACCTTATTGACTTAATTCTAGCCACAGGAGCGAAGGTCTCGTCATAGTCGATACCTTCTACTTGTGTATATCCTTGAGCAACAAGTCGAGCTTTGTTCCTGACAATCTTCCCTAACTCATCTGATTTGTTTTTGAATATCTACTTGGTCCCAATAACATTTGTGTTGTTGGGTCGTGGTACAAAGTCCCAAACCTCATTTCGGGCAAATTGTTCAAGCTCTTCTTGCATGGCTTGAATTCAAAAATTATCTTTTAATGCTTCCCCAATATTTTTAGGTTCCAAAGTAGATGTAAGACAAGAGAGACTTACCTGTTGATATATGGTAGACATGCACACATACCTTACCATTTCTCGGTAATTTACTGGCTCTTTCCATTTTGTACGCCTCTCCTCAAAAACTCTCCCTATCACCTGGTTGGGTGGATGGTTCCTTCTAATCCTCGATGGAGGGTCTCTTCTCACTTGATCATTCAGTTCAGTAGCAGATTCCTCATCGATTTCATCCATTGTGTTCTCTTTTTGAGGTTCAGATGTTTCTTCTGATGTTGGGACAACATCTAGGACTACATTTGTTTCTTTTGTGGGTTGCTCCTCTTCAACTGTAACCACAATGTTATTTTCTGAAGATCTACCAGATGTATCCAGCAGGTCATCGAAAATAACATTGACTGATTCTTGTATGGTCTTTGTCCGAAGATTGTATATTCGATAAGCATGGCTATTCTGAGAGTAGCCAACGAATATTCTCTTCTCACTCTTAGAGTCAAATTTGGCCAGTTTATCCCTGTCATTAAGAATATAACACATACACCCAAAGACATGAAAGTACTGCACTGTAGGTTTCTTTTCATTTAACAGTTCATAGGGTGTCATCTTGGTCCCTGGCCTTAAATAAATTCTATTAGTTATGTGACATGTCGTGTTCAAGGCTTCTGCCCAAAACCTTTTTGACACTTGCTTAGAACTTAACATAACTCTAGCCATTTCTTGTAGAGTTCTGTTCTTTCTCTCGGCAACCCCATTTTGTTGTGGTGTTATTGGTGCCGAAAATTCATGGAATATGCCTTTCTTTTCGCAAAATTTTGCAAAGATTTGATTTTCAAACTCCTTTCCATGATCAGATCTAATTCTGAAAATCGAAGAACAAAACAAATTTTTAATCCTAGAGTAAAGTGTTCTAAACATCTCAAAGGTTTGTGATTTTTCTTTTAAAAAATAGATCCAAGTGAATCTGGAAAAATCATCTACTATCACATAAGAATATCTCATTCCTCCTAGGCTATCTATCTCGATTGGACCCATAAGATCCATATGCAATAATTGGAAACAATAAGATGTACCTGAATGTTGTCCGTCACGTTGGACAACATTATGAGAGACTCGGGTCTGCTTTCCTTTCAAACAATCTTCACACGGTTTTTATCTTTTGGATCCAGTCTGGGAATGCCTCTGACAGCTTCAAATGAGATCAGCTTCTCCAAGGTGCCGTAGTTGACATGTCCCAACTTTTGATGTTAAAGTGTCATGTCACCTACCTTTGCGGAGTTGCAAAACTCTTGTCTACCGACTAGATAGCAATTATCTCCCGTTCGGGTTCCTGACATGACATATTTATCTGCAGAATCTGTAACCTTGCATCCAAGCTTGTTGAATTTCACCTCGAGATCATCATCACATAGTTGGCTTATGCTAAGAAGATTAGCAACCAAACCTTCTACATGAAGAACATTTTTCAAGGCTGGTACATCCGAAATATTAAGAGTTCTTTTACCAATTATCTTACTCTTACTTCCTCCTCCAAAGGTCACGTATCCTCCATTGAATGCTCCATACTTCTTCAATAGGCTTTTGGTACCTGTCATATGACGTGAGCAGCCACTATCGAAATACCAAGACCCTATAATGTTAGTACGCAAATTAGTTATGCACACATTACATTTCAGATTCAATTTGGGTACCCATTCCTTTTTCTTCCTTCTGCTTTCAGGCAGGTTGCTTTGAATGTTGTCAGTGATGTTGGGCAACATTGTTGACGACATTTTAGGAAATATCTTGAGTGCAGAGTTTTGAAGTTTGTAGCAGTAGGGCATAAGATGTCCTAACTTTTTACAGAAGCTACATACAAACTTCAATCCAATTTCAGTGATCTGAGAGTTGCTCGTATTTTCTTTGACAAATTTTATCCTCTCAGTTTGACTATGGATTTTGGAAATATTTGTTTTGCTAGGAGATTGGTACCCAAGCCCAGCCCTTGTAGGATTATTGAAGTTTAATATTTCATCCAGTTTGGAGGTTCCCATGTTGAGCCTTTGAAAGGTGGTCTCAGCTATGTTCAATCGTGCACGAATCTTACCAAGCTCTAGGTCCTTCTTGGTAAGTACCACCTCTAATCGGTTGATTGTGCCTTTCAGATTGCTATTCTCAATAGCTAATAATTTTGCTTTTGAGTCTAGTTGCTCAGATTCAGTGATTAAGGCTTTACACAGATTTTGTAATTCCTTTATTACGTCATCTTTGGAGTCAACTAGATCCAAATTTATAGCCTCAGATGAAGAAATAAATCCACTAAAATAATTTACATCAGAATAGTCAAAGTATACATACCTCTCTGATGTTGAAGACATTCCATATGTTGAGTCTGATGTTGTCGCAACATTGTCAATAACATCTTCATCGTCGGACAGTGAATGTTCGAACATGGTCACAAAGATTTCTGTGGTTCTTCTTCTTGATCTCCTTCCTCCTCTTCGTTCTCATCATCACTGAGAGTTACCCACATAACCTTATCAATTTTTCTAAGGGTGTTTGCACACTCATTAGCATAGTGTCCCCAACCCGAGCATGCATGACACTGCACTCATTAGATAAGCTTCTTACGACAAGCTCGATCAAACACTAGAGATGTATCTAGTTTGGTTCAGAAAGTTAAATGTATATACTTTTTCAAATTTTAGTTGCTTTAGAATATTTATAAGTATAAAAAATTGGCATCTTATGGTAATTTCTTGTGTAATTTTTGAATTTCACTTGACCAATCAAATTTCCTAGTAGAAATGCACGGATGTGTCTCATTCATTGATATTGATAGGTCGATGAGATAAATATTTTAGAAATTTTTAATTAGTAAGTTTTATTATTATTATTATTATTTAATAGTAAATAGTAATAATCTTGAATAATAATTTGGTTAAAGGAGGAAACTTTATATCATGTAATGCCAAATTTCCTTCTATCTCATAATCAAACTCTTTTTGTTTGTCATGTGCCCATAAATTTCCTCCAGCTGCTCTAATTAAATTGATCATTTCTTAATCATTAAACCCAAATATATACACATAAACAAGTGAAAAGTCATTTTCATTTTATATACAGCTAACCTTTTATCTGTTCCAAATATAAAGACATTCTTTAATATGTGAAAATAATTTAATTTAAGATTTTTTTTTTACTCTCATAACATATTTTTAACTTCTTTTTTTAGTCAGATTTTCCTTGGAAGGCACTGGTCTTTAATTTTTGCCCCTCAAATTTGGAATCTTTAATTTTTGTCATTCGCTCAAAAATACTCCGAAGTTCCGGGTTCGAACTCCCTGCTCAGTCAAAAATAAAAATAAAAAATAAAAAATAAAAAAAATTGAGTTTGAATTCGCAAGGCAGAGTTTGTCTTAAGCTATAGAGTTTGAAACTCTGTCTTGCGAACTCCAAACTATGACTTGTGAATTTTTTTTTTAGTTTTTACCTGAGTGAGGGTTCGAACCCGGAATCCAAGAATTTTAGGCGAAAGAAAAAATTAAAAAAAAATTAATTTGAGGGGCAAAAATTAAAGACCACCCAAAAATAAGGACATTCCTGCTAATTGCCCATATTTTTATTGTCAGAAAAATCTCATGAGATGTATAAATCACAAGTTCTAAAGTTATTTTTAAAAATTATATATCAAATTAAATTATATTATATCAAATTCAAATTGAGAAAGTAAATAATTTTTTATCTCTACAACCCCACATGTTAAAATTCCTCTATTTTCGTCCTCCGGGGCATAGTCCAGTGGCAAAGCCTGGGCGCTATAAGGCGCTCTGGCATGGGACAGCGTGGGTTCGATTCCCCGCAAGCACGAAGAAATTCTGCATGTTGGGGAATTTGACCTTGTCTCATTGATCAGTTGTACGCTCCCAGAAAACTGGCCACCGGAGCACATCCCGCGATTTACCTGGTGATAGTTGTTGAAGGACCGGTGCTATTACCTCCAGGACGTCTGGGTAATACCAGTGAAGTAGTCAGGCGCAAGCCTGGAAACCTGGATTATCAAAAAAAAAAAAATTCCTCTATTTTCTTTGTTTTTTTCAAAGTAATCTAAGATTTCTCTCTGTCAACAATCTTCATCCAATAAAACTCTTCTCGTACAATGGTCCATGGCACCATCCCAAATTGCCAGTGCTATTTGCCAAACTTGGTTTGTTGAAGAAAGAAAGAAAAAAGAATGGTGAAAAAGTAGAAAGAAATTATAGGGTAACACTCTTCCCCATATCGAGTATTTATATTAAATTAGTAAATACATGGTATGTATTTGCATAATTATTTTTATTACTTAACTATGGTTAATCAATAATTATTATTACAACAATAACCATATACTTAGTGTAATCATGCAAGTCAGGTCTAAGAAGGATAGAGTATACGCAAACCTTATCCCTACCTCGAGAGATAAAGATTTTTTTTTCCGATAGACCATCAAGTCAAGTAAAAATATATCAAAGAAATTTGAAAAAATAATAATGGGAGAGCAGAAATCATAACATAACACTTAAAGAAAGCATGCAAAGGGTATTGTACGTATAACAAAATAATATGATAATTGAAGTACAAGAAATATGAAAAAATACTTCCTTCAGTTCAAAAAGAGTGTTCACTTAGCCTTTTTTTTTTATTAAAAAGAGTATCCACTTACCAAATCAAGAAGGAATTAACCTTATTTTTTCAAAATTGCCCTTATTAAGAGTTATGTGACCAAATCTCAATACCTATCAATACCTATTTAATTATGAGTAATTTAGTCAAATTACTTATTTTTTTTCTAAGAGTTAGTATTTTCTTAAATGGTGTGCAAATGGCTAAGGGACACTCTTTTTTAACCGGAGGGAATCCACAATGGAATAAAGAGAAATTTCAAGAATACTACTGTGACTATTAGTATGTACGGATAAGTTATCCAACACTCAACTACCTCGCTAACTTTCTATCCTAATTCGTGTCCTCGATAACCTCCTATCTAAGTCCATGTCCTCGGTTAGTTGAAGTTGTGTCATGTCCTGTCTAATCACCTCTTTCAAATACTTGTTCGGCCTACCTCTACTTCTCCTACAACTATCTGTAGCTAACCTTTCACACCTCCACATTGTGGCATCCGATCACCTCGTCTTAACATGCCTGAACCATCTAAGTCTAGTTTCTCGCATCTTGTCCTCCATCGAAACTACTCCCACCTTGTCCTGGATATCTTCATTTCTAATCTTGTCCCTCCAAGTATGCCACACATTCATCTCAACCAATGGCGGATTATGGTAGGAGCGGAGGGGAGTTGTGGCCCCCCTAAAACTCAAAAAAATATATTTTATATATACTACTCACGATTTAAAAATCCTAAATCCCGTCACTTTCTCGGTTGTACCAGCGACTCACAAACTCACACTCGCAGCACGGTTCCTATCAATGTCAAATTGAAAAGTATCCCCTCAATAGAGATAAGCATCCAAGGTGATTTCAAACATCTTGGTTCAAAAAATTTCATTCATAGCTAGAGTACTCACCGACTAATGATGTTGCTTATTGTTTGCTTTGTTACTTGTTCAGTAAAAAGCCAAGTGGGCATCCTAGAGCTGATGTCTTTACTAGAAAAGGATTTAAAGCATGAAAAAAAGGTCAATGCTGGGAAGAGTTGTGCTTTGCTTAATCATATTGGTGAGAGTCTGTGTTCGTCTCACGATAATGTATTGAAATCTTCTCAAGACTTGTTCAATCAGTCTATGCACATCAGAAATGTCCTTAACGTGCAGAGTTCCTATCAAATTAGCAAAATAGACTTCGTCTCAAGAGCTCTATTGATTCAATTTGTTGGCTCACGTTTCAAGCTTGTGCTTTTAGAGGCCATGACGAATCACTGGGATAAAAAAAATAGAGGTAACTTTCTTGAAATGATCAAACTCTTAGCATCATACAATGATGAACTTGCAAAAATAGTGCTAGAGAATGCTCCATATAATTCAAAGTATACTTCTCATCTAATTCAAAAGGAAATCTTGCATATCATTTCTAGTAAAGTGAAAAGCTATATCCGAGAAGAGATTGGGGATTCTAAATTTTGCATAATTATTGATGAATCATGTTATGAATCTCTAAGAGAGCAAATGGCTATTATTTTGAGGTTTGTTGATAAAAGGGGTTGTATACAAGAACCATTTTTTGATCTTGTGCATGTTAAGGACACTATGGCTATCACTCTTTAAAAAGCGGTTTGTGATGTTCTTTCTCGGTATCGTCTTGATGTTTCAAATATCCGTGGGCAAGGGTATGATGGTGCTAGTAATATGAGAGGAGAGTGGAATGGATTGCAAGCATTATTTCTCAAAGATTGTCCTTATGCTTATTACATACATTGTTTTGCACATATATTACAACTTGCTTAGGTTGCTGCTTCCGGAGAGAAGTTTTCCTTATTCATGATTTCTTTTCAAACTTGACTTTTGTTGTCAATATTTTATGTTCCTCTAGTAAGCATCATGATGAGCTGCAAGCTGTCAAATTAGAGGAGATGTCACTTTTGCTAGAGATTGGTGAACTTGATAGTGGTAAAGGACAAAATCAGATGGGCACTTTGAAACGAGCTGGAGATACTCGTTGGAGCTTCTTCTGTTTGTAGTATGATAAATATGCATGATGCAACTTGTGTGGTTCTTCAAAATATAAGGAAAAATGGATCAACTTACTTTCAACGAGGGGATGCTAATGTTGCTTATAAGATTATGAATTCATTTGAGTTCATATTGATTTTGCACATGATGAAAGCGATTATGAGAATTACAAATTGTCTTTGTCAAGCTTTACAACAGAAATCCCAAGATATACTTAATGTTATACATTTAGTCAGCACTACAAAAACATTAATTCAGAAGTTGAGAGATGAATGATGGGATCAATATTAAAAAATGTGACATTATTTTGTGAACAACATGATATTGATTCTCCTGATTGTAATGATGTTTATATAGAGCATCAAGGGTGTGCTCGTCATAAGAAGGATCACAATGGGTCAACATATTAGAGTGAATCTCTTTTGTGTTACAATTTATCAACAATTGCAGGAATTGAATCACATGTTTAATGTGCAAATAATGGAGCTTTTGAGGCTAAGCAATAGTTTGGTTCCTAAAGATATTTACAAAGCATTTGATATGGATGATATATGTGCTCTTGTAGAAAAATTCTATCCAGTGAATTTTAGTGAGCAAGAGAAAACAAATTTGAGATTTCAACTTCAACACTTTATTCTTGAAGCTGTTAGTCATCCAGAATTGAATAACTTGTCAACTATGTCTGAATTGTGTGAAGCTTTGAAAAAAAACAGGGAAGGCGAATACATAATACTTGATTGACCGGATAATCCGCCTTATCTTAACTCTTTCAGTTTCTACGGCTACTACAGAAAGATCATTTTCAGCAATGAAGCTAATCAAGACAAGGTTGCGTAATAAGATGGAAGATGAATTTCTTGCTGACAATATGATGATTTATATTGAAAAAGAGATAGCTGAAAGCTTTAGCTCTGATTCAATTATTAATGATTTCAAGTCTTTAAAAGAACGAAGGGCAACACTTTAATTCTAGGTACGTCTTTCCTTTTATATATTATATTTTTATTCTGTTGATGTTATTTTGAATCTTTGATAAAATTATATTTTGTTCTTATAAATTTCAATTATAATATTTTATTTAGTAGTTATCGCTCCCCTTAATATTTTGGGCAATCTCAGCATCCTTATTTTCGTAACTTTCATCTTCTGAAGGTGAAAGTTCTTGACTGTCCAGCATTCCACTTCATACAAAATAGTCGGTCTAATCATCACTCTTAAAACTTGCCTTTAAATTTTGATGGTAACTTCTTATCACAAGACATTTTGAAAGCGGACCTCCATTTCATTTACCCTATAACAGTACGATCTATGACATCATCGTTTATCACCCTATTACTTTAAATAATAGACACAATTAATAATAATTATTATTTTATTAAATCGTTTAACCGGAATATTAAAATGATTTGGGATAGATACTCGACTGTGAGCAAGTGTTTAATTAAATAAAGGGTGCAAAAGCTTTTAAAAAACCAATTAAAGAAGCAACTGATTTCTTTTTCCTTAATTTAATGCTATGTGTGTGTTATCAGTCCCTGATTTTTCTCCTCTATTTTCTCTCTCTCTCTTCTTGTTGCCATCTAAACTTCTCTCTTTATTTTGGCTTCTTTTTTGAAATTCCTTAAGCTGCTGACACTTAGCAGCTAATCTTTTACTGTGTTTCTTTTTTCTCAAACTCTTTCATTAATAAGTGGATCTTCATTTCTTTATTATTTTTCTTCACTAAACACACTTGGGTTTATCAAAGATTCTTCCTTTTTTACTAATTTTTTTAAAAGATGTTTGCATTCCCTTTTCTATCTTCCAGTTTTGTTTTATGGGTCCTAAAAAAGCACAGTCTTGAATTTTGTTTAATCAATATTTTGGGGTTTTATTTATGTTACTTCTTTTCTTGGGATTGCTTTGTATAATTGTGTTCTAAGCTTACTTTCATTTTTTTTGTGTGTGTTTCATCTCAATTGAATTCTGTTATTTCTTCATTTATTTATTTGAGTTTTGTTGTGGCACTGATTAGTGGTCACTAGTTCCAAGACTCTGTGGGCTACTTCACCAGCTTTCTTTATTCAGGTATGATTAAATGCTATTTGTGTGATAATTGCTTTATTTTAAGCTTCATATGTTTCCTGGTTTATATGATTTTTCTGAGCTTGTTATGATTAAATGCTATTGTGTGATAATTGTTCTTTTTTGAGCTAGTTATGTTTCCTGGTTTTTATGATTTTATTGAGCTTGTTATGATTAAATGCTACAACAACAATATCCCCAGTCCCAGTGTAGTCCCACAAGTGGGGTTTGGGAAGGTCTGCACCTTATTTCTATCTTTGTGTGTTAAAAAGGTTGTTTCTATAGACCCTCGCCTCGATTAAATGTTAAATGCTAATTGTGTGATAATTGTTTTTTTTTGAGCTTGTTATGTTTGCTTGTTTTTATGATTTTTTTTTTTTTAGCTTGTTATGTTTGCTGGTTTTTATGATTCTTTTGAGCTTGTCATGTTTGCTGGTTTTTTTTATTTTTTAGGCCTGTTAAAATTGCTCAGCATACCCCTATAGGGTATTTTCTTTATTTGTCTAAGCAGTTTACACTAGCATGATTTAATAGGTGTCTTGATTATAAAATCTTCATAGGGTGTCCTTTTCCTTTGGTTTTTTTTGTTTGCTTGGGGGGATGGAGGGAGGGAGGGGGAGGGAAATTAGATGTGAATGGGTTCTTATTGGTATTAGTGAAGTCTGTAAATTGAAAACTAGGAGTTCCTTTCATATTAATTATGGATCCCTTTCACATTCATTTTAAGTTGTGCATTATTGGTTTGGTGCAAACGTGTGAGTAAGTATTTTAACGGGGTTGAACCCTGCCTTCCACAGTGGAGTTGGATGGTTCAAACTCCATTGGTAGCGTAGCTTCTCCTTTCCCCCTCCTCTGGTGTAATAAGGAGTAGGGGTGTGTTTGGTATGAAGGAAAATGTTTTACACTAAAAATGTTTTTTTAGAAGAAGTTTTCCAGGAAAATAAGTGGTTTTTTCACTTAATTTTTGGTGCTTGGTAAGTAAGTAGAAAATATTGTTCCAAAGCATTTGCATATAATCTATTCAAACACTACAACAATGGGGGGTAGGTGTGGGGTGGGTGGGGGGTGGAGGCTATGGAGGGTGGACTGTATTGGAGTGGGGAAGAGACAATTGGTGTGGTATGCTACTCGTGGATCTTATTTTCCCTATTTTCACTAAGCAAAGTCATTTCCTTATTTTCCTAGAAAAAACGTTTTCCAAAAACTTTGACCAATCAAACCTGAGATAATTGGAAAACAGTAAAATTAATGTTTTCCTCCATACCAAATACATCCTAAGTATATAAACGTTTTAGGCTGAGGTTATGTTGTGCAATGCAATTAACTGGACATTTTGTGCATTTTTCTCTATTGTCTTTTACTCAGAAATGTCATAGTGAAACCAACAAGGGCCTACTGGTGGAAGAGGTTCCTCAATGAAATTGATTTCCTTAGCAGCTAAAAACATTGAGTTCGTGGTATGTTGATTTTAAGCTAAATGATTGGTCAATACTATTGGTGGCGTCTCTGTTTTATTTATTTGTTTTCAGAAGTTAGCGGCTTCTTTGTTTTGTTCGACAAGCTATGACGTATATGTTTATTCGCTTTGGTCAAATTATTGAGTTTTTTATATACCTAGGATTGAGCTCAGTGAATTTCCGCTGTTTCACTCATTTTAGCCCAAAGAATTGACTGTGTCGTGTTATTTGGTATTTGGATGAGATAAGATGGTCTGATGAGTTTTTAGAAGTTTGATGCCTTCAATTATGTATCGGGAATTCAGAATAGGTTACCCTTCTTTTTACCTTTTAAGTTATTCTGTGAGAATCTATACCAACTTGCTTTCTGAAGTTGGTGGTTTATATATATCCATTCTATTCTGTAATTTCAATACTTTTGTGGTACTGTTATATGAATAAAATCCTTTTATTTATCCCAATTTTTTTCTTTTTAGCAGTTTCTTTATTTTCAACAATTTCCGATATTAAGCTTGACTGGCTTCGTCATGAATGAGGTCACTCCTTTTGGAAAATATCACATTTATTTCTTCGCTTGACTTTTATAACAAACAATTTCATGTGTCTTTCCATTGGCAGTTAGATGCTATTTTTTATTTATTAAACATTTTATGATATGAGCATCACAAGTGAGACCGATGATAAGATGACATCCAAAGTTGACATGGATTCGCCAGATGAAGCTAGTGGTGGAGAAAGTGTAGCACTTAAAAAAGGTCCCTGGACTTCTGTGGAAGATGCGATTTTAGTGGATTACGTCATGACACATGGTGAGGGGAATTGGAATGCTGTTCAGAAGCACTCAGGACTTGCTCGTTGTGGTAAAAGTTGCCGTTTGCGGTGGGCAAATCACCTGAGACCAGATTTAAAGAAAGGTGCATTCACTCCAGAGGAAGAGCGGCAGATAATTGAACTACATGCTAAGATGGGAAACAAATGGGCAAGAATGGCTGCTGAGGTTCATGTTTCTCTCTAGCTTTTTCAGTCACTAATGGTTACTACAATTATTTGCAGCTGTGTTTATTTTGCTTAGATAATCATAAGGCATAAATGCCGTCTGCTTCCATAATTTCATTGAACAATCATGAAGAATTAGTTAAACTGACAGTTCAAGATTTGGTTTTGGTCAAAAACCATTCAATATTTTATACTTAAATTTCTATACAGACATGATTGTAGTATATTTGACCTGTGTCATTTTGTCGAACAAAAAATAGGGAAAAATAATGAGTAATGAAATGTCTTTAACTGGCATCCTTCATTTATGTCTTTATTTTATATTAATTCCTATTAAAGTTGGATGTGTCACCCCCCATAAATTCGAGGTCTCTGCCGGTCCTATGGACAGATTCCATATCATCAGTCCTTCCAGACAATGTCTATTAGTCCTTGATAAGTATTCTTTTTGTTACTCCTTTTGTCCCTTTTGTCCCATATTATGTGATACACTTGAAATTTTAGTTTGACCCAAGAAGAATGACACATTTCTACATTTAGAAACAATGTAACTTTAAACTTCCTCTTTTACCCTAACAAGATGATTTATTGCCGTAGAAATGTCTATGGCTTGTTTTGTACCTCAAGTTTCAAAAGTTTTTCTTTCTTTAACTCGGCATCCAGTCAAACAACGTCAGATAAATGGGATGGAGGGAGTAATACTTAATTATGACTAAGTAGTTGGTATTATTTTGATCAGTTTGTCGTCCAATTATGAGTTTCTGCTAACCTTCAAATTTTCAGCTGTGTCAGGGAACCTTGATCTGTTCAATTTATTTGAATCAGATTTAACGATTCTTTCATGTATCCCCCTGTTTGTAATATACTTAAAATCTTAATGAATATTGTCTTTGTTAACTCCCAGAAGCATAATAGGACTACCACTTCAGGGCTCAGGGTTCTGAGCATTTTGGTGCATTAGAAATCCAAAATATTACATGTATCCAGATGGGCATTGTGCTACGGGTTTATAATGTGAACACTGTATGGCCATACTAGCGTAGCTCTGCCAATCAGGCCTTTATTGGACCTATTTCTCTTTGGAATAGCACTAGTCATGAATTATTGAGCTTTCGTTGTCTGAAGTATCTTGTTGCATTTATTTAGCTCTTTGTTTTCAATGCTAAAGGGGTGTCTAAAATATACCTAATTATGCCATGATCAGAAGAGATATGACATGGATTTTGATATTCATATACCGCCTTAAAAGTTGCCAGAATCCAAGATGTAAAAGGTTTCTGGCTCAGTGAGACTTATTTCATCATCAAGTCTCATCTGCCTTAAACATATTTATATGTACATATTATACACTTGGTAATTGTCCCTTGACCAAGATAAGAAAAGTAGACAAAAGTGTTTGCCTGGCGAAAAGGTGAGAAGTGAAGTTAAAAATAATGAACGCCACATTGTCAGAGACCCTTTCTCCCAAGATGATTTTCTCCATACTATCCGCTGTCTCTTATAGTTGTCCAAGTTATATTGTTGCATCATCTTGATACACATGATTTTTCTTTGTGGGTGATATGTGTGGTATATCTTGTGTGATAATTGATAGTGCTTTTGTGCTTGGTAGAACTTCCACTTTTTTATAGTACTCTTCAATTTGGAAAAAAAAAAAAGATGCCTGACTTTGTATGAAACTGTCTTAACACTTCTTTGGTCCTGAATTAGCTGTCCACCTTCTATTTTGGTTCTCCCATGGCTTATAGTACTTCTCTATAAGTACCATAACTTCAATTCTTATTGCAATAACCATTGAAGAGACAGAATATTAGGCTGGAGATAGTACTAATTAAGTAATTAGGAGTGTCGTTTCTTCAATTTCTCAATTGGATAATCGGTGGTACATGATTCATTAATAACTTTTGTTATGCCCTTTTCTATCCTTTCAGTTGCCTGGCCGCACAGATAATGAGATAAAGAACTACTGTAACACCAGAATAAAGAGACGACAGCGTGCAGGCTTGCCAGTTTACCCTCCAGATATTTCTTTCCTGGCAAATCAGAACAAACAAAATGAGGAGTTGGGTGCATTCTCCTCTGAAGATGAACAAAATCCTAACAATTTTGAGATTCCTGCTGTGGAGTTCAAAAATTTGGAACTCAATCATCTGTTGTATTCGCCACCACTTGTTGAACTTCTTGCTAGTAGTTTTCTGGCTCAGGGTGATAGACCCTATTATGGTACGTCTTTCTTTTCTACATTGCATCCGTCAATTCGTACACGAGGATCAGAATCTGTGTTCTCCGGTTCAAATGGTGATCATCTCCTTGCCTCCTTACAATATCAGAATGGTGGTTCTTTTCTTGCTCAACCCTTGGGGTTTTCTTCGTATAATAATCATAATTTAACATTTGATGATTATCGATCATTCTCAAGTGTAGTTCCGGGCAGCCATGCCTGTTTAAATGGCAACTCCTCTTCGTCAGGGCCCACATGGGCTACGAAGCTGGAGCTCCCTTCACTCCAAAATCAGACAGCAAACTGGGGCCCACCTTATTCCCCGCTTCCTTCACTAGAGTCGGTTGATATTCTGATTCAATCCCCTCCAGCTAGACACAAGGAATCGGGTAGTCTGTCACCTAGCAACAGTGGTCTACTGGATGCTGTGCTCTATGAATCCCAAACTATGAAAGCTTCAAACAATAACTCACACCAAAGGAATGAGACGCATGGCGATGCAGTCAATAATTCATGTCCAGATCTCAAAGGATGGGAAACTTATGGCGGTCCAATCTCTCCTTTAAGTCATTTATTGGCATCAGTATATAGTGAATACGCCCCTATCAGTGGAAGCTCATTACACGAGTTCCCATCAATGGCCACAATGCCAGGTGAGAATGGTTTTTTACGAAATAATTACAGTCTAGTGCTTTTGGTGATCTAATTTACAAAATAGCCAGCAAATGTATAAATTTTGTATATTTAAGTATAACTATACATATAATACATAAACATACGTATAAATATACATATATTATACATAATCAGTGTATATTTTTTGTTTATTTTGGCTAGTGCCCCGAAATTAATTTCTGCTGACGGATCAAAAATGAAAAGAGCCCTTTTTTTTTACTGGCCTCTCCTAATTATCTTCATAGTTGAAGTTTATTGTGTTTCTAAAATTGGAATCCTCCATGATGTTGAAGGATGCAAAGTTAAGCAAGAGATTGGCGATCTAGCCCTCTCGGATGAGAAAGATGACACGTTGAACCAGACGATCTTTTCCAGTCTCAGATACAGCATGCTTAAGAACCATCTGGCGTTTAAAGATGCATTGGGTTCTTGCTTTTTCGACGATTGTGGCTGGGATTGCAAGCAAATCCATGCAGTAGCCACATCATCAGGTCAAGCTTCTGGACTCAATTCTTGTTCTTGGGATGCCATGTCCTCTGTGTAGTCAATGACCCGAACGAGATTATGGTACTTTTGAAGTTTTGATAACGTCTTTTGATACAAACTTGGTTACTGGTTATCTCGGCTATTAAATGACAATGGAATACCATGTAATATGTTCCATAATCTGGAAAAACTTCTGCATGTTCCTGTTTGCATTGAGTTTAGGCAATCTATAGACAAGAACAATGAAACATTTTTTATGTGGCATCAAGTTGATTGCAGTTTTTACAATATTAGACTGAAGACAGATTTGATTAAGCAACATGGACAGTGAGAATTCATACCGCCGCCCTAACTTACTTGAATTTGAGGCATAGTTGTTTGTTGTTGTAAACCAATTGTGGTTTGGTGGTGATTGGTGAGAAGAGGTTTGCTGGGGTTGCAGAAGGTACAATAAAAGAGGATATGCAAGCTTTTTATTCATTGATATTCTATATTGAAAACAAGCCGTTGATCTCATGGGAGCCATGACTTTGTGGTGCTCGTTTAGTGGTGAGTTTGAATGGAATTACAAGAAGACACGTGAATGGTATTGAAGGAATGGGTTCCTGCTTTTTATTGATCATTATGTACAATATATATAGTGTTACAAATTATCTACTCTTTTACAAACTAGGTAACTAATCTTCATAATTACAATTGGACTACACTTTCTAATTGCAATTGGACTATAATTTTACCTAATATAGGAGATGTACAATATTCTATCATACCCCCGCATTCGAAGCGGGAGGTTCTCGTACGCTGAGACTGGCTCAAAAATCATCAAAGGATATGTGCGAAAGCCTTTTAGTAAATATGTCAGCAATTTGATATCGGAAAGGAACATGAAGAACACCAACTTGTCCACGAGCAACTTTCTCACGTACGAAGTGAATATCCATTTCAATGTGTTTAGTGCGCTGAGATTGAACGGGATTGCCGGAAAGATATATCGTACTTATATTATCACAATAGATCAATGTAGCCTTATGGATGGGGCAGTGAAGTTCCAGGAGTAGGTTGCGTATCCAACAAGACTCAGAGACAACATTCGCTACACCTCGGTACTCGGCTTCGGCACTGGATCGAGACAGAGTAGGTTGTCTTTTAGAAGATCAAGAAAGCAAGTTATCTCTGAGGAACACACAGTAACTTGACGTGGATCGACGAATGTCAGGACATCCACCCCAGTCAGCATCAAAATAAGAGGTGATGTAGGAGATTGAGGACTTGTACAGGTGTAAGCCGAAATGAAGAGTACTTTGCACATATCGCAAAATACATTTGAGGGCATTCATATGTTCATCTGTCGGGCTGTACATGTGTAAGCACATTTGCTGCACGACATAGAATATATCTGGTCTTATGAAAGTGAGATACTGCAATGCTCCTGCTAAATTGAGATAGTGAGTCGGGTCAGCGTACAAAGAACCCGAAGAGGCACTGAGTTTGGAATTAGTGTCCATCGGTGTATGGACCGGTTGCAAGACGTCATGCCTGCTCGGTTATGGATCTGTTCGACGTACTTCTTTTGACAAAGAAATAAGCCACATGCATGTCTCGTAACAGCAATGCCAAAAAAATAGCTTAGGGGGCCCAAATCCTTCATAGCAAACTCAGAGGCAATGAGTGAGATAATGGATTGGCGAAGTGCATCAGAAGATGTAGTTAGGATGATGTCATAACATATAACAGAATGTATGCCATGTTATTACCCTTACTATAGATGAAAAGTGAGTGATTAGAATTGCTATGTGAAAAGACGATAGAGGATACAAAGTCAGCAAATTGTTGGTACCTCGCACGAGCATACATTCTGTCGATTGTGAAACGACGCACTGAGATTAGATTTTTGATAACTGTCGAGGCATGGGCAAGGTGGAGCAGCCCAAGCCGGCTGTGCCCACATATCCCATGGCGGGTAGGTAGCCCATGGCGGAGGCTGTTGCCATTGCCGTTGTGGGTTGTTGCCCGGTGACGATGGTCGCCCTTCCGCGCTCTCGCCCTACGCTTCTGTCGCGGGCTTTGCCAGAGTTTCACCCTTTGTGGTGATTTCGGGAAGGTGGGTCGTGTGTCGGGTCGACAAAGGGGTCGCCGGTAATGATGAGGGAGGCATCGGCGGTGCTCGCATGAGCTGCGACCCGTTTTGTTTTTCAGGTTTCTTCAAGGATGAGTCTCGAACGGGCCTCATAGAATAGAGGCAATAGCGTGCATTGTTGGAGAATGGTAGCGACGCCGTCATAAGTTTCGTTCAAACCCGCAATAAGTTGCATCACCAATCATTGATTAGTGACCGGTGCACCGACGTTGGAGAGTTGATCGACAATCATCTTAACTTCCTGACAATAAGCTGACGCATTTGAAAAATCATCCTGCTGAATGTCCTTAAATTGATTTTCTAGGTACAAGGCATGTTATGTCTTAATATCCTGAAAAATAGTTTTCAAGCGCTCCCACGTTTGTTGGGCATTGACGTCAGTTTCAATGATTGTATGCAATAGATCGTTCGAGATCGTGTCGTAGGACAATCGCATCTAAGCGGGACCAAAGGTCATCATCAGAAACATCAGGATGTTCCAGGGGCTTTGATTTAGGAGGGATGGTATGATCGATGACTTTGTATACACGACAATGAATCTTAAATAATTCCGCCCAAGATGAATATTGACCATTTTCCATCTCAAGAGTTATGGGAATGAAGTTCTTGATGTGGTTAACTACAAGAGTAGGATGAAATTTAGGTTGTTCAGCCATTGAAAAGTTTGGGGAAGAGGAGAGGGAGGAAGCAACCGATAGGAGGTAGGAGAAAGTTTTGGGTTTTGGTTGCTGAATTATATTTCATGCTTTTCATTGATCATTA
The DNA here is from genome assembly GCA_029783415.1 of Anisodus acutangulus. Taxonomy (NCBI): domain Eukaryota; kingdom Viridiplantae; phylum Streptophyta; class Magnoliopsida; order Solanales; family Solanaceae; genus Anisodus; species Anisodus acutangulus. The sequence goes on from CM056510.1 coordinate 20,465,971, forward strand.
TGTACAATATATATTGTGTTACATAATTATATACTCCTTTACAAATTAAGTAATTAATCTTCCTAATTACAACTGAACTACACTTCCTAATTACAATTGGACTATAATTTTAACTAATATAGGAGATGTACAATATTCTATCAGGTATGATCCTAAGTGGCAGAGATGCACTAGTTAGCTTGAAGTAATTATTTTCAAATAAAAGGTAGTCAGGTATACTAAGATTCTGCTTTGTGTACGATATGATAAAGAGTTGAATCACATTGCGTTTTGGCATTTTTGTAGTAGGTTATTTCTATAACTTGAAGTTGCGACCTCTTTGTTACATAGATGAAACTTTTATTATTGTATCAAGGCTCTCCTCCAGGCTATTAATTTGTAAACTTTAAAGATAGTTATTTTCATTATTTAAAAAAAAAAGGAAATGAAGGGGGAAATACAGCAAGAAAAGGAGAAAACTTAGAAAAGCATCCGCCTTTGTGCCCTTTTAAGTTTTATCAACTTAAATACCAATCTTTTTAGCCGCAGAATTTGGACCCCTAAGGGCCACTATATTAATATTTCATTTCCCTCATCTAATTCGATCAGGGACAGTTTTGGTGCTAGGTAAAAATTTACTTCTTTTAGTGTTTAAACTAAATAAATAAATGCAAGAGACGTGAAACACATTTGTCACTTAACAATGATTAAATGTACTTTCACTTTAATTTTTAACTATTAAGGATTGAATTATTTAGTTTAATATAAATATTACTCCCTCCGTACCATTTTATATGAAGGTCTTTGACTTGACACGAAATTTAAAAAATAAAGAAAGACTTTTTGCTTTTGTGGTCTAAAACAAGCTAAAGATATTTATGTGGTTATAGATCATCTTGTTAAACGTAAAATGTAAAGTTTAAAATTAAATTGTTGACAAATAAGAAAATGTGTGATTCTTTTTTAGACTGACTAAAAAGAAAAGTATATCATATAAATTGAGATAGATGGAGTAACTATATAAGCTTTAATTAAAAGTTCGAGACCACTCACCTCTGCGTCATTCTTGTAAATCACTCGTACCCTAGTGACCCTACCATATCTAGCACTCTTCCTTAATAAGATGGCACAACTGCTCAACTCACTATCTGATATCCCTTCTACAAGTCAGAGGCCTCGTCGACATGGACAAGTGGAATCTTCCCTATTTTTAAGAAATAGAAGAACAAAAACATGCTCTCATATGCTACGAGCCCTCTTGAACATTTTTGTACATCTCCCTATTTTTGGTGAGGACTTAGGAGTAGTCAAAATAGTCTCAGGTATAAAATTTGGGATGACAAACTCAAATTTTAAGCTGTTGCTGTAAAAAGTTAAAAAGATGGGACTACTGCTAAACTCCACTATGAAATTGTGTGCTGATTTTATTTTTCTTCATTGCATTGGAAGGAAATTAACATTCGGAGAAGTTCATAATCCTTAAAAGAAAATCATATTTTCTTAATAATGACTTCCACAATTTTTCAACTTCCAATAGGATCAAAGACCAAAATCACAGATTAGGCTAAATTGGAGGTTGAAGAGCATGATCAGTCAGAATAACACAAGAACCAAATTAGGAATAAAGCAATAGCTCAAGGCTATAATCACCATCCTCAGCCCAATAAAAAAAAAAGGAATCACCATTTCCGCTATTCAAACAGACATGAGAAAAAGAATCAACCAAACAACTCACATCACCAGAAGAATCAACTCGTTTCTCCCTATATCAACTATTCCTGTCTTCAACAGCTAAAATGACAGGTATCATTATGTAAGAGACTTTACACTGAATGTGAAGAACACAGCCAGTACAAAGTTCCGGAGCAACAGCTCCTTGCCAGCTTAAGCAATAGGCAATAGCAATTCAGAAATTTCGTACTAAACCAGAGAAGAGGCAGCGTCCTTTTACTACAAAGCAGCACGTGTGAAGTACAAACAAGAGTATCCTCCAATTAAGGGTAAAAGTTACAAAGGTTATAATGTCAACAGCAAAGGTGCTCACTTTCCAGGATTACGTCTTAACCCTAAATTGTCTACTGAAACCCAAACTTGGTGTCAGCATAAACGGAAAAAAAAAAATACTCAGTATGCAGCAACTTCCATGATACTGGTATTACAAACAGACTCGTTCGGTATTTCAGAAAACTATGGTACATTTACCTTCCTGTAACATTTCCAACACATCTTCCAATATACAGAACAATAAAATCAGGGTTCTCTATCTAAAATCAGGTCCTTTGCCTAACCCTCCTGCCATTGGTATCGCCACCATCTGAAAGCTGGGCCCAAACGCTTCTAGACTTTCCGCCTCCACTGCTACAATCATCCTCACAACCAGCAACGGTTTTAAGAAGCTCTGACTGAAGAGAAGGGCAGTTTTCTTTAAGGTATTCAAATCCATCTGATTGCATGACAGCTGCGAAAATATGACAACAGATAGATGAGGGAAGACTGCAGTGCAAAGAAAGAACACAAAAAATACACCTGCAGGCTGCAGATTTCCATATATATCATAGTTATTAACATAGAAAGGTCCCCACATGAACACTGATACTAGTCGTTATAGTCAAAGCCTAACTCCCCAAGGGGGCAGCAACTTATCAAACAATTGCTCGAGACATTTGGAAATCCAAAGGAATATGCACATTCTTTTGTGACATTCTATAGCACTATGCCACTTTTTCTTTGGATCAGTTCTATAACAGTATCTCACTTAGTATCATCACTTGCTCAGTGAGACTTCTTTTAGAGAGCCCATTTGATGGAAAAACGTGTTTGCAATTAAAATAAAATATCTGACTCGCATCATCATTTTTAGTTTTATTCATCAAACTAATACTTCAAGTCCATTTAGTAAGAAGTGCCCCTCCCAAAAGCACTCAATAACAAAACCAGAAAATAATTACATAAATCTGTAATTTTTTTAGTTCTCTTGATATAAATTTGACATGCCCTAACTTGGTGAATTCCAAAACTTCTGATGTGGAGTTAGAGGATCTTTCATGCTTTCTGTTTTAAGAGTTTACAGCACAAATTATAACCATTTCCCATCCCTTCACCGGGTCGGGATAGCAATCCACTTCATCAGCATAATTGCTGATTTTTGTTGCTTCCCACCTCTTGGTTTCTATCTCTCATTAACATTGGATGGGTAGGAGATTTTAGATAGTTCTTTTTGCTATGGGCTTGTTACATTGTCTATAGAGGTACTGATCACATATATAGCCTGGGATGACATGCTGCTTCTCGTGTTTGTAAGAAAAGGGGAGGTAGTGAAAAAAACCAAAGTGGTAAAGACAGAAATACATCATAGAAAGAAGCCCATTATATCCAAGTCTTAACTCTTCCATAAAATATCTCTAGAGAAACTATTTTTTCCAATTATCTCTAGAGAACCTCCAGTGCAGGACTATCCCAAATTATTGAATATAGAAATGAAATGGGTCCAAATGGAGCAAGATGGACACTAAGGATTCATATAACCAACCCAATCTTCATGATTTATGATACCCTAAAGCAGCTTCAATTTGGCAAAATTCTAAGCAAAATATCCTATTCCACCTGGCGGCTGCACTTCTCGATTTTCTTGTATTTTTCCATGAGAAGGGATGGAAAAAAGAGATCATTCCCAGTAAAAGAAGAAAGACTTAGTTTCTTTGCTCAGTTTATGTCCTATCAGACAAAATATATGGTCAGCTTCAGGAAAGAAGCAGCATAACTCCTAAATAGGTTTAGGAAAAGAGAGAAGGCAAGACACTCAACAAAGTGACACATGGAAAATGGTTAACTATACAGACAAAGATCGGACCGATAGATACTGTTGACATGCTAAAGGTCCACTTTACTCCACAGCTTTATGCTCAAGAGAACAAAAGAGATGACAAACAACTCCCCTCCCCTGCCCCCAAAAAAAAACAAAAAAATAACACCAATGACAAGGCAAAATGCACAAAGTTCATGCTAAACAACTATCAATTTTTCACTTGTTGCAACCCAAGACAAGGAAAATGCACAAGTTTCAGTTAAGCGGTTCAGAAAAACTGCAGAAATCACTGTAAAATATGGACAAATTGCAACAATAATATCTCTCATACCTGCAAGATTTTCAGCAGCAAATCTAAGGCAAACTGCTTTGAGTTCCGTGGCATGGTAACGGTCAGCTAAAGCAAGAGTTCTGGAAACAGAGTTCACCGAGATATCTTTGCAAAGATGAGATTCGCACACCCGCCTAAGTCTTGTTAAATCATACCGATCGGCTGCTGATAGCAGTTTTTCTGTCAATGTATCGGTCACAGGAGGAACAGAAGAAGAACTAGTATCTTCTAGCTCTTCTTCTTCAAGAGAATCTCTGTATATGAAGTGCAACATCGCCTGTTTTATGCCACAAGAATAGGTATATCAAAGAAGGGAGAATGAGGATTTCATGTTTTCTTCTGAAGAATTTTTATCTTTTTCTGCCAAAACATAAAATTTACTTTGGAGAAATACATACAGCAAGAGAGATGGAGAAATGCCACTATCTAAAGCAATGAGAAATTCAGTCTTCTTCGACAGCACAAGAAAACCTAATTTGAATAAAATGATTAACAAAAGTAAAAAAGAAAAAGATGTTGATGCTCACTTTAAAGACCCTGGGTTCCATATCTGCGACAACAATCTCCTGCTTATCACCCTCCAGTTCATCAAAAAATTCAGTGCGGAATACAGGAGAACGAGCAGCTAATACCAGCTTATGGGCATGAAATTTTTCACCAGCCACACTGAAAACAACATCCGAGCCTTCCGTATTCTCTAATAGCATGCCAAAGTGTGATCCCATATCAGAGTCTGGAACCTGGATTGGATGTAAGCTCGAACAATCAATTGTAGATCGAACAACTCCCACGGTGCAATTGATTTTCAAACAGTCATCCTTGAGATAATCCGAAGTCTCAAGCATCGCTCGTCTAAAGAAACGTTTGTATCCCCTGCACACCACACAGATAAACAATATAGAAAATTTTGTCTTAAGTTGTAACAGAAAATATCAATCTTAAAGTAAAAGGGAAAAATAAAGCTCGATTAGGCCTAGCTACTAATTTTAGTTTGTCCTTTCTTTTCATAGACACGCCAAAGAATAGAAAATTTCAAGAAAGGCAGAAACCTAACAATAGAGCATGTGCCTATCAAGGAAATGCATCACTGTCAGCAAGTACCTAATATTGCCCATAAATACTTCGATTCTATTAGATGCTTCAACATTCAATGAAGCTCCCTGATGATCACTACCAACATCTTGATTTAATATATAGAGGATAATTAGTGTCGTGCACATTGATGATCAATGCTTGACTATATTCAACCTATCTACCTCTCCTTCACCTCTTGTATAAAATCTCCAAGTGACTGTTATATTACATTATACAAATGGATTTGTAATATTTCTCAATTTATGTAGCCAGTCTCAACAAGCATCAATTGCTACATGCATAGGGCAACTTTGCTAACAGAAAAGACCCTTGCGGCATATCAAAACAGTCAACTAGAACAGATCACTTTGCGCAAATTACTTTTAAAAACCATTAACATTGAGATTTGTAAAAAAAATTAACATTAGGACTAACTCAAGTCCAAAAGTTTGCTCATGAAGTGAGGATTGTCAAAGACCATATAAGGAGACATCCCATTTCCTCAACTAATGTTGGACATTCCAACAACTTCCCTGCACTCCAAAGCCTAGACATTTGGAGTGTTAACAAACGGGGCCCAAATTTGGTAGATTAAGACTGGAATCGATCTTGCTCTGATACCATGTTACAAAAATAAACCTTGTGTCTAACTCAACCAAAAAAGCTCATGAAATTAGGATTATCCACTACTATCATCAATAAAATCATATTACCTTATGTCCTTATAAAAAAGAAAGGTTGCCCAAAACCATATAAGCAGACAACTCATTCCCTCAACTAATGTAAGACATTCTAATAAGAAGTGAACCGCATCATCTAAAAAGTCAAGTTTTAGAGTGGGACAATATTAAATAAATAAACGTCCCCTTACTTGTTATTCTTTAGCCGATGGTCTATCGGAAATAACCTCTCTACCTCCCAAAGTAGAGGTAAGGTTTGTGTACAGCCTACCCTCACAAGACCCCACTTGTGGGATTACACTGGGTATGTTGTTGTTGTTGTAAATGTCCCCTTACTTATGAGTTGGGTTCTTTTTGTTTATTTATTTATTGACAGTGGATAGAGTGAGTAACCCAAGACCTTTATAAATCAATTTGATGCCCTTTAGAAACAGTGGGGGATGTATACATCTCAACATCCCCCACATGTGTAAGCCGATTTTCGGAGTTCAAACATGGACTTGATTTGGACTTACGAGAGTGAACAGGCTTACCATGTGTGAACCATTTCATGTAAAAACTTCAGCGTTGAAAGGGTTTTTTTTGTGGGGGGGGGGGGGGGGTCACTTCAATTATTATGAGCTATAGTAACCGACTTTTAACCTTTAATTGCCAATTTGCGCATCCCGTCTACACACGTGATTCGTCCCACAACATTTCCATCACACAACAATAAGAGTATAAACATGTAGTGGTAATACATATAATGAAACTTGTGCAAGATGATGTAAACTCATTTAACTAAATTATTCAATGATATGATTCTGGATGTAGTCTTCAGATTTCAGTCATAATCAAACAGCACTTTAGAATAAACCAACTTATTTGATATTATTAAATGCACATTTTATAAGTAAGAGACACATAGGGAGCACAAGAACACGGTATGCATCTCATTGTCTTTAAAAAATGTAGTATCTGTTTTTTCCTCAGTCTGCTCCTTTCTCTCTCTTTTTTGATGAAGTAAAGGATTTCATTGCAGGAATCAAGAAGATGCAAGAGGATAGTACTAGTGTTTCAAAGGCGCACTTAAAGAGCGCTTAAGCCCTGAAGCGAGGCTCACAACGCGTTGAGCGCTTCGCCTCGCTTAATGTGCACTTCAGTGTCGTCATCAAGGGTCTAAGACATACTTTTCCTTGCCAATGAGTGTCTCATGAAGAGGCAACACTAAACAATTGATATTTTACTTTATCATAATTGTTTTTAAAATTTCTTTGTCCATATATATGTTATTCATGCTTATAATTATTAGGCTTGAACTAAACATATATATTTGTATGTTTTCTCCATTTGCGCCTTTTTCATTAAAGCCCACACTTTATTTGCGCTTTGCGCTTAAAGTCCCAACAGACCTTAAGAGTTTTTTTGCGCTTTTCGCTTTTGATATCACTGGATAGTACAAGGATATTACAGTTGAGATCACCAAAAAAATTATACTAGCTCCTTAAACTGTGGAGGCTATTCTAAACTATAAACTGCAAAAATAAATCAGTGGTATCTACAGGGGATACTCTGCTCCTATCTCTCTAGTCCTAGTTTTAGCACTTATATGGTCAAAGTGTTTTTCATCCTTTAAGCCAGTCACGTATAGCTTGGAATACAATGATGCACCTCAATTGAAAAAATGAACCATTCGCATTCATATTGCTTAAACATTAAGATATGGTTGTATTCCAAGTACATAACTAAGCGGATGTCGTTGTATTTTTAAAGGTAGAAAAAATAAGTTCCAAACTGAATGATGTGCTCAACTTTACTTGCAACAGAAAGTCTGCCAACTCTATTTAGTTGTCCACCGTGAAATTACATAAATACATCTATTTACTCATACACAAATTTTCAAACTTTAACAAAGTTCCAATTCAACTCTGCATATGCAAGCTAACCAAATCATAGCTGGTTCTGAAGCCCGCTATAAAAAAAAGGAGTGTCACAGTAGGTAGACTGCCAGCATAAAATTATCTAAATATAGTCAATCCTCCTAATACTGAATCCTGAATGAAGTGGATGGAAACTTAAATATACTAATTTCTCTCGCAACTTCACATAAGGCAGAGTTTGATAATAATGGGGCGATGGTGAGGAATAGAGGCGTACTTGATTTGAATGAACAGAACTCCAATTAACACAAGTTGAACTAATACTTTTCAGAATGCTTATAAAAAGCAGCTGCAACAGCACATATTTCACATAAACCAATAGAATGAAACAACTAAACTCAACAATAAAGCATGAAATCCATTGCAAAATTAAAGCTAAAATTGCATAAGCTAAAGAAATCACAAAATACTGTCAATTTACCATTAGAACTACATTACAGGAGTTAAATAAATTACCACATGCTACCGTGGTATTTCAACGTATATGACCCACTTTCAAGTGACCGATCAAAATGGCTATTTATGCCACGTAGCCCATATTTTGAGTTTGTTACCCGGTTTAGCCCATAATTGTGTATATGCACCTTTTATACAAGGTTAATACATTACGTATAATGCCCCCCCCCCCCCTGATTAATATTATATATTGGGTTACGTAGTGTAATATTTTAAGTTGGGCTGTATATTTTTGAAAATTTTCCCTAAAAAAATTACACAATACTATCAATTTACCATTAAAACTAAATTACAAGAGTTGAGGAAATTACCACATGCTACCGCGATATTTCAACGTATAAGGCCCACTTTCAAGTGATCGATCAAAATGACTATGAACCTTGTGTTTCCCTTTACCACTCTGATCAACCAACGTCAATTCAAACAAAGCCCTAACATCCGTTCCTTCACTCGCCAACGCAATAAAAACCGACACATACGTGGAATTATCCTCAGGGTTTTTACCATCAGGGTAAAAGTAAATAGCCCATTGATGACCGCCAACAGTAAAATTATCACTCGCGATGTGTTTACCAACTCCCATTCCTTTAGCCAATGAATAACCCTGGATCACGAACCGGTGTGACCCGTTTACGGTTTCCGTTACGGACCGGGAACTTGTGGGTCGGGTTAATGGGCTTGTGTTTTTGTCGGAGACGTGTGTGATTATTGGTGGCTCCGACATTGTGAATTTGGGTGAATTGATGGATTTAGGGTTTGGGAAAAGGGAAATTCATGTGAATTTGAGAAGGAAATTTTGTTAGGGTTTTGGTGAAGAGATAGTAATGGGGGAATTAGACGGGTCGGAGGAGATATTCCAATTTAATTGGGTGGTGTTGGATCTTTTGGAGGAAAATATGGCAAACTAGGAGTATGTAATTGATATATGTTCACAATACTTGTCTATTTGTTGCATAAAAAATATCGGCTAAATATTTCTCTATTCAATATTTATATCAAATCGTATATATTTACTATGATTAAGTAATATACTAAAATAAGTGTGCATGTTAATTAATTATAGTTAAGTACTAAAGAACTTTGTACAAACACATATCAGGAGTAAGTTATTCATGTATTAAAATCTTACATAAGTAATATTGTGTTTAGTAGATAATTATTAGGTGAGTTATTCATGTATAAAATTAGTACGGTATTTGATTTGTAATTTAGAAACCCGTATAACTAATACATGTATAAGTTATGAAGGAATCTATCTATTATTTTATGCAGGACAAAAGGTGAAATAATTAATACATGAATAATTTATCCTGCATAACTAATAATTTCATAAAATAATACATAGATTCTCTCTTAACTAATCCATATATTACTAATACATGCATAACTCTAACCAGCTACCAAATGACTCCTTAATGCATTAATTGATTTGATGTAAATACTAAATACGAATAAATTATTACCGTTTATTAATAGTATTGAAAAATAATTAGACAAAAAAGTGAAAATAATCCGATCGAATAGAAATAATGTATATTATAAAAGATATGATAAAACTAAACAACAACATTGTTTATTTGCTAAATTAAAGAACATTGTGGCAACATTACATAATGTCAAGCACACCACAGTATAACAGTGTGGAAAAAACATAATTGTACGTTTTGATAAATATAGTTAGAGTATGTTGAGTAATTCATCTTTACATATTTTATTGTAGATATGTATTTTAAGGATTAACATTTACTTGCTAAATAAGATTCTTAATAAAATCGTTTCAAAGACGTTTCTTGAATTTTGGATTAGTAGAAAATATAGGCGGAGCTACCGTGGAATATATGGATTCACGTGAACTTAGTAACTATTGCTGAGACCCTATTGTATATTAACTTGAGATCAATGTACTTCAAATTTTAAATTCGCCTCTAATAGAAAATCCAGTGTGAGGCACACTTAAGGCATTTTCATATTTGAAGCTAGCCGACAAAAATAATTTGTTTTTTCTCAAGCCTTTAGAATCATTAAAGTCATAACGCTCTTACTTAATAATTTATTATTCTTCATCTTCATCAGGTTCATCTTAGACTCTAATACAATATCACATAAACTTCATGAAATATTTATATAATCTAATACAACTTATATATAATTTTCAAGTGACGCAATTACATTTTAGAAGTAAGATCTTGAAAATGATAACTTTGATGATATTTGAGTTCTTGAAAGATTTAGTGAAAAAATTAGTGATTTGCAAGGTTGAATGACATCAAAATTCATATATATTGAATATAATTGAGGCTGAACCTATTGGGATAGGCAGAGTTGCTTTTCCTTGCTCCAGAGGAAATTGTTATTAATAGAGTCTCATTCAACCCCGTCTTTTTGACCTTTGGATGGTAATTACATCGACCATAAGGTGGTCCTTCTTTGAGTGTGGATTCAATTGAATGAATATGTCAAGTCAAGGAAATAAGTAGGCCTTCACGATATTTACTATATTTCGAATATAGTATGTCTTTTTTTTTTACTATACACTTGTAATTTACCGTATCTTTCACTCTACATCTTAACTAAACTTTGTATCATTTTAGATACTTGTGATAGAGTTGTATTGTGTCCTTCAGACACTTCTCGCTGACTTGGCATGGTGGGTGCAATACACTCACTGTCATCACGTGAAGGTTCTCAATTTAGCCAATTTTTTTATTTTGAATATCTTCTTCTTCCTTCTTTCTTTGCCATTATTTCATCCACCATACACCACCAATCCGTCGTTGTCACCATCGTCGTCGAGGCTATTACAACTATGATAAAAAAAAATTCATCTTTTTAGATTTGGGTATGCAGTAACATATTAGTGTAATCTCATAAATGAGATTTGTGGTTGACAGGATATACACAGATCTTATCCTTGTCCTTGTGAGGTAGAGAGACTATATAATAGGGGCTTGACTCACCTGTCCTCTTGAGATTCTTTCTAAAGGGTTTTAAGTGCCCACTGCTCTCCCTATACGGCGCATGACCAAGAGTAGAGATGATAGTGGATCCTTGATCCGGTGGATCTAGATCCGTTTTATAGGATATGGATTTTCAAAATTTGGATCCGACGGATCCGGATCGGACCCGAATCCATTTCTATCGGATCTGATTCTGGATCTTGTATTTTGAGATCCGTATCCGATCCAGATCTGATCCGTGGATCCATTTTTATTAAATATATTCATAACCTAGAATGTAATTTTATAAGTATTTTCTTAAAATTGCTAAGCACGTCCTTGCAAGTTTTATTCTCAAAACAAGTTTAATTTATCTCGTCGATAATAAAATCAATGTTATATTAGTGAGTGACTAACATCTCCATAGACAAGTAGTTAAAATTATATTCACTTTATTTGTGAAGATTTCAAGCACATGCAAGTTTTACAGTGTGAAAATACTAGTGATCATTTTTCACAACTATTGTCATTGTCCAACATTTTCAATTAATAACTCACAATCAAAACGAGACAACGAACAAAATATCTCATATGAACATTTCAACATTGAAACACAGTAAACTGTTAGTTAAATAAAAATCGTTTGTCAGTTCAAAAAAAAATCTTAGCAAGGTTACATTCTTAGCAAGACAATTTTTTTTACATGTGGATCCAGATCCGATCTGTGGACCCGGTGGATCCAGATTTGAATCTGATTTTTATGGACCCGATGAATCTAGATTCAGATATGAAAAATGAATCTGGATCTAGTAGGATTCGGTCCAGATCTGATCCGTTGTCATCTCTAACCAAGAGCATGAACTGCACTTTTCCATTTCGCTTCGTTCGACTCTCTTTGATTATTCCGTAATTCAAGCCTCTACCAATTGATATCTCATTCATGTTCACGTACTTCAAAGACATGATTACCTTCGTGTGGGCTCATACATACTTCAAGACTAATTGAATCATAATTTAAAGTTTTAAACCCCTCTGAAATGCTCAAATCAAATATGAAAAATATACGCACTTTATAATATTGATGTGAGAAAATATTTAATCTATAATTACTTTAAAAATAAAATTGACCATCATCAAATGATACTTCTAAATTAGTTTCCAAACGATAAGTAATTGTCTTACAGTTTGGTCAATTATTTAAATTTCAACTTGAAACAGGAGAATATGAAATTTCAAAAACGGGTTTGAAAAGTACTTCAAATGAAATAATGTTTTCCCTCACAAATTTTAATTTTTTTTTAAGTGAAGTTCATAATTCAACTTTAAATATTTTTTTCTTTTTCACGTTTTGACCAAATATCCAAAAAAAAATTGTTTCATATGTTCTTTCTATTTTTAAAGAAAGTCATTTTTTGATGATTTTCAGACGATATTTTTTATAAATATAATAACTCAATTTATTTTTTGCGAACTCTGAAAAATTATTTTCAACATTATTATTCTAGTAAAAACATCTCATAACAACAATTTTTTGTAAAATTCCGAAACTGGTTATGAAATGCCGGTCATTTATATGATTACTATAAAGTTTTTAATCTAAAAAATATTATATGTGTGCATATGCGGGTGTTGCCATGTCATTACTCATTTGTGCTATAAGACAGTCAGTTATTGCTAACTCTTAAAAAACGCGATGGATACTTTTTGAAGAATGAAGTTCCATCACATTATGTGAAGACAATGTTGCTTGAACATAATTCAATTAAAAGGATGATATATTGAAGGTGAACTGAAGGAAATATATTCCATGAAAATTATTTTCACATATGATCATTAAAAGAGTGGTGAAGATATATTCAAGAAATTCAAGTGACAAGTTAGCAGATTTATTAATTATGGTATTATCAACCTCAACATTTGAGAAGCGTCATATACAAGATTGGGATGCGTCATCTCTGGAAAATAAAATGATTTTTTCATCGGCGTACTATTTTTTTCTTAGCTAAGGTTTTGTTCCATTAGGTTTTTCTAGCAAGGTTTTTAACGAGGCAACAATCAATGTGTATTACAAGATATGCGTACTCCTTTTTCTTCATTAGAATTTTTTCACTGAGTTTTCCTAGTAAAGTTTCAACGAGGCATATAATTTATGACATCCAGGGGGGTGTTATGAAATATGTCATTTAGTGTGGATGTCCCTACCCTAATTAACTCATCTCACTCCTTACCACCCCCTCTCTATGATCTTTCTCGTGATGTCAATAGTTAATTCCATATTTATGACACCATTTGATATATCTCAATGTAGCCCTATAATAGAGACAATTAAAATTATATTGTATGCACTTGATACTTAGATTAATGAGAAAGTTTTCATTTTTTGTCTTTCTATTTCTATTATTTTCATCATTTAATATTATTGCTATTTTAATTTAATTTTATAACATATGATAAATAGTTAAAAGACCTATATATATATATATATATATATGACTCTCCAGTAAGAAAGAACACAAAACTTTCGAAAATACTCACTTTCAGAACAAAATCGTGTTTCTTGTGAGTATCAGAGCTACATTCAGTTTTAATTTTATTTGATTTAACTTTTTTTAGTTATTACGTGATTTCAAGCTTTTTAAATTAGTTTCTTATAGCTTTCACGTATTCTAAATTCAAGATTACCCTCTGGTGGGATCATACATATTTCAAAATTAATTTAATCATACTTTAAATTTATAAGTGTTCTAATTAAATATGAAAATTCCAATACTTTACAATATTGATAAATATTGATGTGAAAAAATATTTCAGCTATAATTACTTGGAAAATAAAGTAAACATTATTAATGATACTTCTAAAATAGTTGAAATGATAATGTTTGTTTTACAATCTGATCAAATATTTCGATTTCAATTTAAAATTGGAGAGTTTGAAGTTTTAAAAACTAGTCTGGGAAGTATTTTAAATGAAATCACGATTTTGTCCAAATAATTTTAACTTCAAATACTTCTTTTCTTTCAATCTTTGTCCAAATGTTCAAAAATATTTGTTTCAGATGTTCATTTAAAAAAAAAAAGTCAATTTTGTTTTGATGATTTCCAAATGCAGTTTTCTTACAATATAAAAACTCAAATCTCTTTTGCAAACTCTTAAACTTTGGCCACATTACCATTTTCAACATCATTATTTTGGTATTTTATTTCTCATGATAGCAAATTTTAATAAATTTTAAAACTGGAAAATAAAGAAGTAGAATCCATTGGAAGATAAGGACATAGAACCCATCCAAATTTCAACCCTTGTTTATTTATCTTTTGTAATATTTATTTGAAAAAAAAGTTGTTAGGGTTCGTTGGGCACGCATCTCAGATTATAATATTTGAACTAATTTATTTTATACGAGAGATGAGATAAAATAATATCAAGATAGATGGAATTAGATGAATTTTCGGGATTATATCTCATTTGTTTAAACCAAATTTATACCTTCAAGATATAAAATTTATCACAAATTTAATATATGACACCTGCGGACCAAACGTATTTATAAATCCCTCAAATCTTATAAAGTCCTCTCTCTGCCTATTGTAGCAAGTGCTAGTAGTTCATTGACCCGTAGGACTGTTGAAGAGCCAAAAAAAAAAATGGGCGAAAATGAAGGAACCCAAATCTCAACCAACACAAACAAGATGATATCTGTTGAAGAAGCACTTGATATAGTGCTAAATGTAGCTCAAAGGCTATCGCCTGTGACTTTACCTATTCACGAAGATTTAGGCAAAATATTGGCTGAGGATGTCACTGCACCTGACCCTCTTCCTCCATACCCTTTATCTATTAAGGTAATTTTTCACATGTATGTACTGTTATATCAATTGGGTATTGCTCAGTATTGGAATATATGTTGTACATGTTAATGTTGATTGACTGTTTTTGGTGTTTAGTTGTTGATTCTTGGAATTGTGGACCTTCTTTGTGCTCCTATTCTCAGGTTGGGGTGGCTAGAATGTCGTGGGGGTGGGTGGGGTTTCTCACACGTATGTACTGTTTTATCAATTGGGTATTGCTCCGTATTGGTATATATGTTGTACTTGTTAGTATTGATTGGTTCTTTTTGGTGTTTAGGGTGTGTTCGGTATAAAGACTGCGGTGGATCCTGGACTCGGTGGATCCAGATCTATTTTATAGGATATGGATCTTCAAAATTTGGATCCGACGGATTCGGATCGGACCCGGATCCGTTTCTAACAGATCGGATCTGGATCTTGTATTTTAGATCCGTATCCGATCCAGATCCGACCCGTGGATCCGTTTTTTATTAAATATGTCCATAACCTAGAATGTTATTTTATAAGTATTTTCTTAAAAAATTTCATAATTTATGTATTTTACATTCAGATTTGGACTTTATTTTTTAAATGGTACATACGTTTAAGCTTATAATTCTCAAAAGGTCCAATAAAAAACTAAGCAGAAACATGTCTCTAACAAAAGAAACCCTACAAGCTCCAAGCCTCCAATTCTCAAAATCAGAAACCCTCATTTCTTTCAAAATTAGAAACCCTACCAGACTCCAACTTTCAGAGTAAAAAATTCTCAAAATCAGAAACCCTCATTGCTTTTTCTTTCAAAATTAGAAACCCTCATTGCTATATATTTCTTGCATTTGAAAACAGAGGAGTTCAATTTTCGTCCTATCTTGCATCTTTTGTCACTTTAATATGATTCTTTTACTTCAAGAGAAGTTAAACGTGCTTTAATGGGTGTACATTGGTTCTGAAATTGGTGATGGTGGGTTACTGTTTGTTGTATGCCATATCTGCCAAATACTCATTGTGTTTTATAAATTTTTTATTATTAACTTGTAGGAAATGGATGATGAACAATCCAATAATAATGCAAATGCTACTAATAAAAGTCATGTTGCTTTTTCTAGCCCACCTCCAGTACCTCTGCTTTGTGGAGTGGATGATTTAGAATGGGATTCAGAAGGTTTTATTGAGCTTGGAGTAAAAGAAAAAAATCAATCAAGTAAACTAACAAGCAAGAAACTCACTTCTGAGGCATGGAAATCTTTTGATAAGGTCGTAGTGAAAGGTGTTACAAAAGCAAAGTGTAAATATTGTACATCTTTACTCTCTTATAATTGTGCAAATGGAACCTCACATCTTCTTAAACATTCTAAGAAGACGTGTCCGGGAAAGCATTTGCGGATTGGAGTTAGTGGTCAAACACAATTGAAGGTTAAAACGGAAACATCGTCTACTACTTTAGAACTTAAAGAAAAGGGAAAGGAAAAGGAATTTGATCAAGACTTTTCAATGAGAGAATTGGTTGGTATGGTGGTGATTCATGAGTATCCTTTATCCATTGTAGATCATATAGGTTTTAAAAGGTTCGTGAGGAGTCTAAATACTTCTTTCAAGATGATTTCGAGGAACACTTTGAAGAGTTACATTTTGAAAAAGTACAATGAAGATAAAGGTTCTCTTAAGGCTTTGTTGGAGCATAATGAGGGTAGAATTGCAATAACTACCGACATGTGGACGGCTTCCAACAAAAAAAGGGGCTACATGGCCGTGACATCTCACTTCATTGATCAACAATGGGTTTTACGCAATCGAACCTTGAGGTAATGAGCTTATTCTTATTTATAAATGCTGATTTTTTTAATGGATCAACAACACTGATTTTTTTAATGGATCAATGGATCAACAATGCTTATTTTTTTTAATGTATGTGTTTATTTAGGTTTTGTTTTGTGCCATATCCACATACAAAGGGGGTTATTGCAAAGATTTTGATGGATTGTTTGTCTCAATATTCTTTGGAAAATAAAATCTCATCGGTTGTAGTTGATAATTGTACCACTAATGATGCAATGATGAATGTTTTGTTGGAGAAATTGGAAAGTAGGTATCTAATGTTAGGTGGGGAGTTTTTGCATATGAGGTGTAGTGCTCATATTCTAAACTTGATTGTGAAAGATGGTTTAGAAGTAATTGATCCCGCAATTGAAAAAGTTCGAGATTGCATTTTATTTTGGATGTCTACTCCTAAAAGGGTTGAAAATTTTGAGGAGGCTTGTCAGCTTTTGAATATTTCTAAACCTAAAAGAGTGGTTCTTGATGTCAAAACTAGGTGGAATTCTACTTACTTGATGCTTAATACTGCTTTGCCTTTTCAAGATGTATTTGCTAAGTTAAAACGTATGAATAAGAAGCTCAAGTTAGTTATTCCTAGTGAGAATGATTGGATGATGGCAAAACTTGTTTGTGAGAAGTTGGAAATTTTCTACAAGACCACTAGAGTGTTTTTCGGTAGAAATTATCCTACTTCTAATTTGTTTTTTCGAAAAGTGTGTGAGATAAGACTTGCTTTGAGGCGTTGGGTGGAGAGTGATGTTGAGACCATTAGAATGATGGCTAAAAATATGATTGACAAGTTTGATAAATATTGGCATAATATTAATGAGATGTTGGCGGTTGCTTCAATTTTAGATCCAAGAAATAAAATGGATTGTGTGGAGTACTATTTTAAGAGATTGTATAAAGATGATGCTGATAATGAAGTGGCAAAAGTTAGGAAAAATCTTGATAAACTTGTGGTTGAATATCAAATGAGAAGTGAGGGAAATAAAAGCCAAGAACCTTTTTCAAGAAATGTTGGAAAACGAGGAATTTCAGAGCCTTGTGATAATGATGAGGATGGATATGCTCAAGCTAAAAGAACAAAGAAAAGAAAGACGAATGTGAGGGGTGAGGTGGAGCATTACTTGGAGGATGATCCTATACCCGAGAATGATGATTTTGATGTACTTAATTGGTGGAAAAGGGATCAAATGTATCCTACTTTACAGAAAATTGCTAAGGACATCCTTGCAATTCCCGTCTCTTCCGTAGCTTCGGAAAGTGCCTTTAGCATGGGTGGAAGGGTGATTAGTTCTCATCGTTCTAGGCTTCACTCTAAAACGGTGGAGGCATTAATGTGCTTGCAAAATTGGATGATTGAAGACATTAAAGGTATCTATTATTTATGTATTGATTATTCTCATATACGTTAATATCAAATTTTTTTCTAACATGAACCTTCTATTTATTTTTCAATTCCTTTCAAATAAAGGTACTTTGGAGGGCAAACATGCTTGTTCGACAGTTACTGAAGATTTTGAAGAAGAAGAGGAAGTAGTTGACTGTATTGATATGGTAAATGATATGTTTAATCATAAATATTTATTGAGATGAATTGTTTTAGTTATTTCTTTTTAATATGATTGTTTCTTTGTTATTTTAGGATGTTGATGATGTTGAAACTAGTGACTTCGAAGACTAGTTTATCAAGTTTGGTAGAAGGTTATAGAAGATGTTGCTGACATTTTAAAGAACATTGTTGTAGAATTTAATTTCAAGACCTTTGTAATTGCAGCGTTTTTCATGATGTTGTTATTTACTTACTTTGCTTCATCGTCTTTATTTTCTTATGATGCTAAAACTTCGTTCAGTATTTTGGAAGAATGGTGTTATGTTTGTGTAGGTTGATTAAATGAACTCAATCATTTTTTTCAATCAGATTGAGTTTTATTTTGTCAAAAAAGTTTCAACAGGTGAGAATATTATTCAAGACATTTTTTTTACATGTGGATCTAGATTCGATCTGTGGATCCAGATTTTGATATGATTTTTATGGACCCATGAATCAGATCCAGGTATGAAATACGGATTTGAATTTGGATCTAGTAGGATTCAGTCCAGATACGATCCGTTGCCATCCCTAGTATGAAGGAAAATGTTTTTCATATGAAAATAAATGGATTCATTACTTATTTTGTTGTGTTCGGTAGGTGAGTAAAAAATATTTCCCTAAAGGCAGGGGCGGACCCACCTTGTAGGGTGGGGGACACGTACCTCGGTAACTTCGGGAAAACCCCTATATACATATATTTATATACCTTGAGAAATTATGATATGAGAAACTATGATATATTTTAAAAGGATCCCTAAATATAATTGTTAGAGTAGTTTAGTTGGTTGGTGTGCCTGTATCGAATCTCGGCTCCTACAAAAAGTAGAGTACAAATCTGCAGCTTTACAAATTAGTCACATAATTTTTTTAATTTTCTTTTACATTTTTTATTATTTAGTCCCCCGCTCACTTTACTTTTTCATTAAATCCTTCCCCCCCCCAAAGCCTCAAATTCTGAAATATCTTTCCCACTTCTTTTTCCCAAGGACCAGAAGAGAAAAAAGTCTTGTGGCTCTCCCATTCTCAAACCCTTTGTCCTTTCCTCCATACTTTTTCTAATTTGTTTACCTTATTCTAAAATATCTTTGCCACTTCCTACTTACACTTCCCATTGCATCAAGTAATTATTTGTCTTTTTTTATTGTAAGTATTCTTTCTAATTTCTTTTTTATGAAATACAAAAGTTATAACTTATAATAAAATAAGGGGTGTGATTCCTCTGTTGAATTCATAAAAGAAGAAAGTATTTGCAACTGTAAGCAATGATGCTATTATTGATTGTTTTCAAAAAATGAAAACGCGTAGAGTTCAAGTATGAGTTTATGATGTACATTTGTTATATTAGTACCAAATTAATGATATTCAATAATATTGAAGTTTATACTTTTCTGTCATAATCATTAAGTTTTTTAAGAGTCCCATGCCCAACTTTGCTCTAGTAATTGGCGTACTAAAGATGGTGGTGCCCCAGTTGTGCTCAAATCCTGGGCCCGCCTCTGCCTAAATGTATTTGTATATAATCTAAATTGATAAATAGTATGAGAGGTGAGGGTAGGTTGTGGGGTGGTGGGGATGGAAGTTACGGTGGTGGTGGGGGTGGGGGGTGAAGATGAGGTGTGTTGGAGGGTGGGGAGGATAGGATACCACTTGTGGAACTTGTTTTCCCTATTTCCACTAGAGAAGTCATTTTTCTCATTTTTAAGGAACTTGTTTTCCTAGAGAAAATATTGTCCAAAAACTTTTGACCAACCGAACATAAAAAAATTGAAAAATATTTTTCTCCATACCGAACACACCCTTAATCGTTGAATCCTGTAATTATGCTAAGGGATCTCTGTGAAAGTTGTTATCTTTCTTGAGTCAATTGATGCAAGAATGAATTTGGAAATGAAATATAGCTAAGCATTAAGCTAAGCTAAATCTACACTAAAGAAAGCTAAAGGGTAATTTTCATTGATAATCTCTAGCATGGTTACACCAACATAATAAATACTAAGAATCCTAGCTAGCTAATGGGTCTAGAAGACACTATTACAATAAGAATTGGGGTAAACTGCATAATTAAAAAACCAAACTTAAGGGGTCTAAATGTAATTAACGAAACTTGTGTCATCTTTCTGAAGATCAAGTTTCCAACCGTTGTGTACTGCACCAATTGCACCTGGTACAACCACCCAAGCATTAGCTCATCTCGCATGATATAGCTCCCAAATTCAAATTTGCATCAACAATGCCTTCTTTGTGCCTATTCACAAGTTGGGGTGCCAAGATTGCCTGGGGGTTGGAAGGGTTAGGTGGCGAAGGAAGGATAGTTGTCCATATAGGCACAACCTGATGGTTAAGAGGCCATTGTTTTGAATAACAGTATCAACAAAAACAACAATAACATATTCAGTAAAATCTCACAAAGTGTGGTCTGGGGAGGGTAGAGTGTATGCAGTTCTTACCCCTGCCTTGGGAGGTAGAGAGGTTGTTTTCGGTAGGCCCTCGGTATAAGGACTAATAATTCAAAGCAGTATAAAAAAAGAAATAGAAACAACAACATACCCAGTGAATCCTACAACGTGGGATCTGGGGAGGGTAGAGTGTACGCAGACCTTACCTCTACCTTGGTAGGTAGAGCGGTTGTTTCCGAGAGACCCTCGGCTCAAGACAGAGCATAAGCGATGAAAAAAATAGGGAAAATGAATAAACCATGGCAACATACTGTACAAGCATGATATTGCAGTAACAACCACAAAAGGAGCAGTAACAACCATAAAATAAAACAATAGTCAAAGAACAAGAAATAACAGAAATAGAAGGGCAAGAAACTATAAGAGTAATACTATGACTACTAGTATAGAAGGATAAACGGGACAATGCTCAACTACCTACTAACCTTCCACTCTAATCCATGTCCTCCATAACCTCCTATATAAGGTCATGTCCTTTGTAAGCTGAGGTTGTACCATGTCCTGTCTAATCACCTCTCCTCAATACTTATTCGGCATAACTCTACCTCTTCTAAAACTATCAATATCCAACCTTTCACACCTTCTCACTAGAGCATCCGTGCATCTCCTCTTCACGTGCCTGAACCACCCCAGTCTCGCTTCCCGCATCTTGTCCTCCACCGAGTCAACTCTCATTTTGTCCCAGATATCGTCATTTTGAATCATATCTTTCCTAGTATGCCAACACATCCATCGCAACATTCTCATTTCCGCTACTTTCATCTTCTGAATGTGAGAGTTCTTGATTGACCAACATATCACCACATACAACATAGTTGGTCTAACCACAATAACAACAACAACAACATACCAGTGTAATCCCACGAAGTGGGGTCTGAGGAGGGTAGGATATACGCAAACCTTACTTTGACTTTTATGGGGTAGGGAGGTTAT
The DNA here is from genome assembly GCA_029783415.1 of Anisodus acutangulus. Classification (NCBI taxonomy): domain Eukaryota; kingdom Viridiplantae; phylum Streptophyta; class Magnoliopsida; order Solanales; family Solanaceae; genus Anisodus; species Anisodus acutangulus. The sequence goes on from CM056510.1 coordinate 20,487,783, forward strand.
TTTCGATAGACCCTCATCTCAAAAGGAAGTAGTAGATGCAGAATTGCAAGGGAAATAAGACAATAATATATCCAGATATAAAGCAAATGGAGCAACACATAGTAATACACGCCTACCTCTATCTCTCCAAACTCCTGCTACCGCCAATCTCTCACAACTCATGACTAGCGCATCCTCACACCTCCTCTTCACATGTTCGAACCATCTCAGTTTCGCTTCCCTCATCTTATCCTCCACGGATGTCGCTCCTACCTTGTCCCGTATAACTTCATTCCTAATCATATCTCTCCTAGTATGACCACATATCCATTTCAACACCCTCATTTTCACTACCTTATCTTCTGAATGTGGATGTTCTTGACTGCCCAATATTCTGCCCCATACAACAATGCTGGTCTAACCGCCACTTTGTAGAACTTATCTTTTAGCCTTGGCGACACATTCTTATCGCAAAGCACCCCAGATGCGAGCCTCTATTTCATTCATCCTGCTCTAATAAGGTGTGCAACATCATCGTCAACCTCCCCGTCTCCTTGGATTATGGATCCAAGATACCTGAAGTTTTCTCTTTTAGGTATAGCTTGTGCCTCGATCTTTACTTCCACGTCTGCCTCCTGCCGCACGTCACTGAACTTGCACTGTATGTACTCCGTATTCATCCTGCTTAACCTAAAACCTTTAGATTCTAGAGTCATCCTCCAACTTTTAGCCTATCATTAATTCTACTGCGTGTCTCGTCAATCAGAACTATGTCATCTGCGAATAACATACACCACAACACCTCCTCTTGGTCTAACCACCATTTTGTAAAACTCGTCTTTAAGTTTTGGCAGCATCATCTTGTCATATACGACTCCTGATGCGAGCCTCCATTTCATCCACCCTGCACCAATACGATGTGTGATTGAATGACAATATCACGAGTTTTAAATCTGGTGGCCTTTTGGCTACTGCTGTCAAAATAGGTTTTCAACTACCCTTGATCCTTGAATCAATCAATCAACTAGGCCTCATTTAAAGTGGTTGGGATTAGTAAAGAAAATGGACTTTGAGGCTAAGTCAATCTAGAAAAAGCTAGCTCTTGATGTGAGGATTGCCCAAGATCAATTAAGGAATAAATCTATTCGTCGACGAATGTGTGACAACAAGATTAACTATATAAATCTTCTATAGCTATTTTGCTTTACTTAGGCCCCGAAGGAACTTCTTTTTATTGTCAATTGGCCTTGATTTTTTTTTGGGGGGAGGGGGTTAAGTTGACGAGACACGATAAATTTGAGATTAAGACAGATGCGAGGTAGAAAAAATAGCAGTCTGGAAGATGAAAGAAATCTGGGAGATGCCTAAAGCATGAATAGAAGAGTCTGAATGTTTATATAGCTACTTCAGTTGGAAGCAGAAAAATAGTTCAAACAGAAAGCATGTTAATAAAGAGTTTCATTTATGTTGTTGCTTCTTTGATGGCTATGGTTAACTTTCTTTTGGGTGGACCTGTTGCAGGACGGGTATGCTGTTATTGCCGCTGATGGACCTGGTGAATATCCTGTAATTACTGAATCAAGAGCAGGAAACGATGCACTTGGTATGACGGTTACCCCTGGGACTGTTGCATATGTAACTACTGGAGGTTTGTTTGATCAGATATTATGGTTCCATTGATATTGTTAAACTGTATACCTTTATGCCTAGACAATATATTTGCTCTTGTTGATCTTGGTAAGATATTTAGAAATATATCTAAAAACAAGCAAAGAAACATCTTTATTGCTTAAAACAAAAGTTCAACACAAGGTAAGTTTTTCAAAATTCATTTTGTAGTCTTTTCGAACTACGCAAGTTTGATTCTCACCGTCCGGTGTGTTATGCTGGCATTCTCCCTCGGGTTTGGCCCACGTTTTTTAGATTTTTTTTAAAATGTGTACGTCCAGCCCTCTAGCGATCCTCCTCCGGTTGTTGCTGAGGGAATCTTAGTCCTACAAAAATAGATAGGGGTTGTTTTTACAAAAATAACTAGTTTAGTTTGTTTGTCCCCGCATTCGCCATTTTTGTCGAGATAGCCTTGAACCCTTCTAGGAAAATAAGTAAGGGTTGTTTTGTATTGTGAGAAATTATGGGAGAAAATATATTATTGAATTGTTGTATCTACATGATTACACTGAGCTCTATTTATAGACACTCCATTACAATCATTTTTCTAGTAGTATACAATATATGAAATCCTATTCTTATTCTACATTACAATCCTATTCCTAGTAGGATACTATATATGAAATCATATTTCTATTCTAACACTCCCTCTCAAGCTGGTGCATACAAGTCATATGTACCGAGCTTGTTACAGATATATTAATACGAGGATCAGTGAGGGACTTGGTGAAAATATCTGCAGGCTGATCACTTGACTTCATAAATTTTGTAATAATATCACCGGAGGGTATACTTGATATGGATTGAACAACTTCAATACCTAGAAAATACTTCAGTCTGCTGAGATCTTTAGTACGAGTCATGCCAAACTCCTGAATTATTGTGTTGAATTTCCCAAATCAGGCTCTGAGAGACTGTTTCAGACCATAAAGTGACCGACGCAATCGACACTAGGTTAGACTCTCCCTAAGCAACAAAACCAAGTGGTTTCTCCATATAAATTCCCTCCTTAAGGTCACAATGGAGAGAATAGCATACTTCACAAATGTGTTCAAGCCTATTACAATAACTATACCTAGGTCGAGATCTTCCAAGGAGACCTCATCTTCGTCGTTTTTTCATGGATTGTGATGTGCGATTTTCTGATCTCCTCCTTGAGGATTTTGAAGTAATCATAGGACTTGAACTTTTAATTCTTGTATTTTTGGAGTTTAACATATCAAAACTGAGAGACGTGGCGAAATTTGTCTTGAAAGATGGATGAAATCTAGCAAACACAACTCAAGAACAAAATTATCGAGATCTGATCGAAAAAAGGTGCATGCGCGGCGCGTAGATTTGACGCGCTAGCCAGAGCTGGCACTTCGAGCGGCACGTGGTGGCGCGTAAGTGGGTTTTTGCCGGAGCCGCTGACCAAGTTTTGGATACTCTGGCCCACTCCAGTTGCTTTGGCAGAATGGTGCCCAGGGAAATCCCTGGCGCTTACTTAAGAGTGGTAACAGTTTTCGCACAGTCAATGAATCTCTCTCCTTCGTATGTGCGAACATACTTTACACACTTTTAATAATTACACCCAAAAGAACGGACCTTTTAAGTTTTATTTACAGTAGTCCAATTTTTAACCGGGAAGGAAGATGATTCAATAACTGATTTTAAAGTGTAGGGAATATAAGTTTTTAATGAAAACACTTTCATATTCCCAGCCTTGCTTTACACTTTTAATCAGATATTATCTAAACACATTATAGATAAGGAAGGATAAATAACTTAGACCTTTTGGATTCTGCCCACTTTAGTCAGATTGATTGTCCACATCCTCCTTACCATAATTCGGATCCTTTGTTTGGGACAAATATAGCCCCTCTGCTACAAGATAGAACAATATCTTCAGCCTTCTCCTCTTGTCCCAGTTGACATCCTCAGCCTCTCGTGGACGCTTGTTTCCGCTACTCTTGGGAGCGGTGACACAATCAATTCCTTGACCGTCAACAACACGGTTGTTGTCAGAGACAGTGTTTGCACTGTTAACAGAACTGTGTTCAACCAGAAAACCACAACCATAGCCAGATTTGGTCACACACTTGTCGACCAACATCTTTCGAACACTAATACGATCTTGTTTTAAAATTGTTGGATATGTAAAGCACATACGGGAATAGTAAATAACTATCATAGTGATCGAAAGGATAAACAACAAAGATTACAACAACAAGTTGTCAATATCTTGATCTTGAATTGGAGCTTCAAATATGGATCTTGTATTCAGAAATACAAGAACATGAACTACTACACTTGTGGCTTGTAGATCCGCTGAGAAACTGAACGGTTAGAGTCCTTTGAGATTCAAGTTCACACCTGAAACACTTAGCAACTAATTAGATAATCACAACACCACCGGCTGAGTCGAGAGATGACTCTCTGTCTTTAAGACAAGATTGCCCCCCGTGTATAGGCTTTACGGAAGTGTGGACAATAGTCTCCCAAGATGAAACAACAAACTATCAAATGTGCAAAACCTATACAAATGATCCCAGCGAAGAACACGAATAATGAAGATTGCTAAGAGAAGGATTGCTTATCAGAAAACTGATCTCTTTGTGGTGTTGTTAACTTGTAAGTATGTTCATATGTTCATCTATAGAATTGAGTCAAATGCCTCAATTTATAGGTGTGCAAGATGGCTTTTTCAAGTGCCCATGTAATGGCCCTTCAATAGCCAAGTAATGGCCATTGAATCCATCAACTAATGCCGCCAAATAATGACTCAAGTAATGGCCAATTAGTGGTGGAATCAATGCCATTGAAGCCACCCCAACAACCAAAACTTTTGGCCTTCCGTCGAGCAGTCACTGCCAATGAAGCGCCGCGGCTCTGCCACATTAGAGCCGCGGCGCTAATTCAGCCAGAAACTCACGATGCTCACTGCCAACCAGGCGCCGCGGCTCCGTCGGGCTAGTGTCTCCGCGACCCTTTTCCGACCCGTACCATCTTGCACTTCGCACAATCCTTCATTCGTTTACCAACGTGGAACACTTGTCATTTAGCAAATAACCTTCCATCATTCTATGCCTCAAACATTTACCTACGTACCATATCTCTTTCACTAATGAAATTTACGATACTTGGCACTACAAGTGCACGTGTGTGGAAACGATGTTTCTGACGTGCGGGGCTCCAATTGTTCGAGTCATGAATAATGGGATAAACTTAATTTCACATTAGTAAAATTTTCAACATTCTCCCCAGCTAGCCGTCTAACAAGTAGTGACATGTTTTTCAATCTTCAAAATGAGCTGCCCCCCCCCCCCCCCCCCCCCCTTTGTTTAACTGAAAGTTACTTAGGAAAGATGGTACCTCTAACTATTTGCAAGAAAAGAGGAAGAACCTCAAATTTTTTTAGCCATTGGCAACCATTGATAAGAGTGCAACTATTATTTTATTTGCCTCTATGGCCACTATAAATGATTGCACTGAGTTTCTTGTGTTTACCGCTCCTTGTCCGAGACATGACGGTGCAACTGACTCAGTTCTCAGTTCATGGAATTGAAAGAGATGCATCGGGATACACCTCCCTTCCCCCACCTTTTTTATAAAGAGGTAGCATCATGATACACCTTTTTGGTTCGTCATTCCGAAAGGGTCACTTTAATGATGCAAAAGGAAAAGTGCAAATCTGATATTACTCCATGTAAAAGTGTAACATGTGAGTACGCAGATTATTTGTTACATATATTAAGCTACTTCCTATTACTTGGTGTTTGAATGGCTCCTGTATCATTAATTAGGATCATATCACTTTAATGCTTCCCGGACCTCACTTGTGGGAATATACTGAGTATGTTGTTGTTGTATCACTTTAATGCTTTCAGAAGAGGCAAAATTTACTATCCTAAATGCCTAAATGATAAAAGAACCGGAAGGATTCCTTGTGGTAGTCATATTTGACAAGTTGAACTCTGCAGTGGGCATGTTTACTTTCTTTCTCCTTTTAGCTCTACTTCTGTATTATTTCTATTTTTGATTGGTTTTCACAGAGATAAGAGAACTACTACCATTGTACAATTGATTAGATCGGCCGATGTTTCTTTAGTTTTCCGGTTAAAATGTCTCATCTGCAGTGAACATCTTGTCAAATGCTTAGATATTCTATTTTGAGTTCATCATAGGCTGATTAATTTTACTGAGTTTTGTTTTCCCTATTTCTTTTCTTTGCGACACTCCTCATTTCTCCACAGCTAGTCGTCTAACAAGGAGTGACATGTTTTTCAACCTTCATAATGAGCTTCAATCTGAGCCAACCCTACACTTTCCACTCACACAAAGTCACCACCTAGATTATAGTGCTTCTGGATTTAAAAATTTAACCTTGTTTAACTGAAAGTTACTCAGGAATGATGGCACCTCTTCACTATTTGCAAGAAAAGAGTGAAATTATTATTTCATTTGCCTCCATAGCCACTATAAATGACTTCACTATTTCTTGAGTTTACACCCCTTGTCTGAGACATGACGGTGCAACTGACACTTCAGTTCTCAGTCTTGAAATTGAAAGAGATGTATTGGGATACACCTCCATTCCCCCACCTTTTCTATTAAGAGAGAGGTTGCATCAGGATACACCTTTTTGGTTCGTCATTCCAAAAAGGTTACTTTAGTATTGCAAAAGGAAAAGTGGCAAATCTGATATTACTCCGTGTATAAGTGGAACATGTGAGTACAGACTCTTAGCTACATATATTAAGCTGATTCCTATTACATGGTATTTGAATAGCTCCTGTATCATTAATTAGGATCAAATCACTTTAATGCTTCCAGAAGACGCAAAATTTACCATCCTAAATGCCTAACTGACAAAAGAACTGGGAGGATTCCTTGTTGTAGTCATATGTGACAAGTTGAAACTCTGCCGTGTCATCTGCACTTTCTTTCTCCTTCTAGCTCTACTTCTGTATTCTTTCTATTTTTTGCTTGGTTTTCACAGAGATAAGAGAACTACCGTTATACAATTGATTAGATCAGCTGATGTTTCTTTAGTTTTCCGGTTAAAATGTCTCATCTGCAAGTGAACATTTTGTCAAATGCTTAGATATTCTATTTTGAGTTCATCATAGCTGATTACTTTAAATGATTTTTGTTTTCCCCTCTTTCCTTTCCCTGCATTAACACTGTTTTCACCTTGGATAGAATTTACATGGCCACTAAATATTTTCTTGGTCCCATAATATGTTAGAGCCCATTAAAAAGATTCTCCCCTTGATTATTAAATGATCTGAGTTTCTTTATGCTTAGTGCACCGGGCTGCACTTTTTTTTTCTTTATGCTATATGACCTTGCAGTGGTCCAAGGGCTGTTTCTGTCGTCAATTCATCGTCAGAAAGGCTTGGAGGGACAAGTATAATTGCAACAGCTGTTGTGCCAGATGATGTGCAAAAGATCAAAGACATGTTGCAGAAGTGGTGTGACGTTGACAAAGTGGATCTTATTCTTACCCTTGGTATGTTAGTTATTATGGCCATGGTCCGTTTCGTTGTCGAGCATAAAATATTTTGTGAATGACTTGCTGATTTTAATTCACTAGTATCAGTTTGATGGCTGGAGTAGCTATAAGTCTACCTATTTGTTTTTTCCTGCTGAAATGGTTCTTTCAAAATTTGGCAGATATTATATACACCCTTGTCTGTATTGGCAATTGAACCACATTCCACATTGTCCAGATGTAAAAATAAACCTCGCTAGCCACTCCTGGTAAATTGGATTTCATTCGGATAGCATTACTTACATATTATTCACAGTGCATTTCTGTTGAAAAAGTGGGAAAAAAAACAGATACATCTATTTTTTGTTTTTTTAACATGAACAAAGCTTATATACCAAATATTGTATGTGGAGTAATCTTGAAAGTTGAGCACTTTTGAGTTTTCCCTGGAGGTCGATGAAATTGGTATTGAGACAATGGAAGGTTAGAGTTTAAATCCCAATAGAGGCGAAAAAGTTAATTGATCTTTTCCCATCTGCCTAAGCTTTGGTAGGCAGAGTTATTCGGTGGATAGTTGAGGTGCCTGTAAGTTGGTCCCGACACCACCGTTATCCAAAAAATGTTTATAAATAAAAGAAAAGGGAGAGGAGCAATGTCTGAACGCTGACTTTGTCAAAAAGAGCCGTGTCCCAAACTGCACCCTGCCCACCTAGAAAAACATCTCAAGCAGTATCTTTTGCTGAAGTATCAACTATCAAAATGAACTAGAGGTTTCAAATTAACCAAGTGAGTTTTCTTTTTGCCTTTATGGAGGCCTAACAACAAGAGATTTGTACTGTTAAACACCTAATGAAGTGACTTCCTCTGATAACATCAGATATTTAATCTGTTTTTGTTTAAGAGCAGACACACTCTTTTTGCTGTAACTTCTGCTATGCATCTTCCAGATGCCTTTTAATGAAATACCCTTCATAAAAAAACATCAGACATTTGATCTTCGGCAGGATTTCTTTATATCTCTTCTTAATCACTTATCTGATGATTGAAATTTTTTCATGTTTACGTAAGGCAGCTATCAGATTTTGCCTTTATGGTGGCCTAACAATGATGCATCTTACTTCTCCAGGTTACTCCTTCTGCTATGCTCTCACTTGCAGCAGCTGGAATAAGAGGATCAACATTGGTAAGGCCAGAAGTTCAAACTAATGTATTTTTACTATCGTGCACCACAAAACACACCAACACAAATCAGCCAAAAGTTTCCTCATATTGTTGATAAGCTCATGCTTAAAATTGTGCCTCGAGTGACACAAAGGGAAGGCATTTGTGGTTTTAGAACTCGAGACAACTATTACAGTATGACCGAATTACCTTGCCTGGACTAAATAGATTAATTAAATTTGTACAAGGCTGCACTTTGAGTTGAATAACACCGAGTCACTGAGTTGACATACTAAGCTAAACATACATTTTCACAGGGACATTGTGCTATAAATACTCGGGTTAATATGTATAACTTGATTTTAAGGCTAATTTTTTAATTTTATGTTTACTTATAAGGAAGCTTATCACATCGTAGAGCTAGAGCAGTTCTGCTGCAAGTTTATCTGAAGTTTCTGTGTATAGCTCTCCTAAAACCTATTTTGAGCAAGCGCAGAATCATTGACTTGAAGAGGTTTCAATTATTTTTATAGGTCTTGACCAGGTTTCTATTTTAGAACTGTGGTTGTATTGCCATCAATTATGCATCTTCTCTCTGATCTCTATTTTCTGTGTTAGTCTTAGAATAGGTGTCACACTTCTGATTACACTTCTATAGTTGAAAGAAGCGGAAAGAGGATCCTGAAAATCTTCAATGTAAAATTACTAGTGGTAATTTTGAAGGCCAGTGACAGATGTAGATAGTAGTTTTCTTTATTTCCTTTTCTTTCTTTTTCTTTTGTAGTTGGGGTTGGCTGGGCTGCGATCCATGATAATTTAAGGTAGTTAAGGATGAGGTACATATGCAGGGAGAAGTACTTCGAGTTGATAGTGAATCTCATCTCAAGATGCAAGTTGTTTTCATATTCATCTTACATTATTTTCATTTTCAAAGTACTTAAGTTGAGTATATAACCTACCAAAAAAGTAGTGAAATTGTTCATGGGAAGTGTCAGTTGTTGAATAATATTAGACTTCACCAAATGCAAATGTTTTTGTTGATGGTTGCAGTATTATCAGATGGTTTTGTTAGTTTTAAAATCACTGTATGAGAAAGCTCCTTCCAAAGTCACAACTTTTGCTGCTGTTTTTTCTTTTAAGATGGGTCTCCTGGTATCATATACTCTTTTGTCCAATTCTATTTTACCCTTGATACTGGAAGCTTGATGCTTGCTAGGTTAAACTGCCAAGTGGTATGGCTCTCTACCTATTAGGAAGGGGACTGGCTTGAGGATGTGAGGCACACCATCTAAGTGTCAAGAAGAGAAGAGAGGCATTAGGCTGATTAGCAACATTAGTAGATTTTGGTGGATTTCTTAATATGTGATCCCATGAATAACTATAGGGAGACATAAAAGATGGAAAATTTCCAAGCTTTCTTTCTAGGTAGCAGAACCTAGCCAGCTTGCGATTTAGGCATAATTGTCGGTTTCTTTCCGTTAGAATAGAAATAGGATTTCATATATAGTATCCTACTAGGAAAATGATTGTAATGGAGTGTCTATGAATATTGCTCAGTGTAATAATGTAGATACACAATTCAATAATAAAATTTTTCTCTCATATTTTCTCACATGGTATCAGAGTTTCTACGATCTTCGTAGAGAATCAAAAAGCTCCTGCTGCCGGTGGGCGGCACTAGTCAAAGTGTCACTCGTCTGGCCAAAGATAATGGTAGAGTGAAGATTGTAGAGAACTTCAGATATTTCTAAATAAAATATTCTCCTTCAAATAGAATATTGTCACGACCCAAACCGTAGGGCCGCGACGGGCACCCGAATCCCACCCGTCGGGTACCGTCATTCTTACAATGAACATCTAATCGTAATTTATTACGGACTAAGCCGAAAGAAAATTATGAAAAACTAGGTAACCATCTTATATATATACATATACTAAGGTCGACAAGGCCATACAAGACTACTACACACATGACACCTGTCTACAAGCCTCTAAGAGAGTACACAACATCAATAGGTCGGGACAAGGCCCCGCCATACCCATATAGACATGCAAAACTGTATCATACCAAAATCAGATCGACACTCTAGAAAGAGAGGAGTGCTTCCAAAAATTCGTTGAAATTTGCAACCTATTCATGTGGGTCGTCGCCTTGCCTATGCGAACCTGCGGGCATGAAACGCAGCGTCCCCCGACAAAAGGGACGTCAGTACGACTGATGTACTGGGTATGTCAGGCATAAATAACAGCATAACATGAATATACCGATAACTGAAATATAAACAACTGACCAACAGTAAATGCCTCTGAGGGCCCTAATACACTTGCCTACATGTTATGCACAATGCAGTGTCCATATTCATTGGCCTCATCAGGCAATTCCCTTACCATGACAACCTCTGTGGGCATCATACCATGTAATAGTTAACGAATATATGCATGATGCAAGTGCGGTATATATATATATATGTTAGTGTTGCGGATCGCGCAACCCGTCCCAATGTATGTTAGTGTTGCGGATCGCGCAATCCGTCCCAATATATGTTAGTGTTGCGGATCGTGCAACCCGTCCCAATAAGCCATACATGCATTACATCACATCATCACATCATATTGGCCTCTTCGACCTCTTTTGTGATAGTTTGTACCAGTTGCAGGTGGTGTACGTATATAACGCTTTTCCCTTTCTCCATATCCTCTATATATATATAATATTTATCATATAGTAGTGTGCAGAGCACCAGTGGGTCCAGGGTAATGTATGAATGCAATGCAAATGAAAATGCATGAATAACAGTAAAACATTTCCTGAATTTATCGGATGACAATAATATTCTTGCCCTTTTGGCTAACATGGTGAATGTCAGCTCCTTTTCCGCATGCCTCAATAAGGACTTAGGAACATATTTAGACATGCTTTTAGCATAGGAATCAATAACATGAATATTCTTAACTACTAGGAGTAAAATAAATTATGGAGCAATATCACGGTTCTATTTTGTTACATGGAACATGCCAAAAGAAAGAAATAATTTGTCTTAACATACCTCGAATCCAAGCTTAATAATAGGGAAACCATGTTGTTGCGTACCATGTGCTATGCTTAAGGTTAACAAACAAGTTGTTTCCATTTTTTGCTCTAATTTTCGTGAACAGAAAAGAGTGTTTTGCCAAATGGTTTGGTATGGAATTCTAAATTGTGAATGAATTGTAGTGTAGTAGTTTATCTTTTATCTATCACGTTCTGTTACTAAAATTTTCTTATGAAATAAAAGTTGATGTTCGTTGTTTCGGTCTACAAAATGACTTCTCAAGCCATATATCACTCCCAAGGTAAGAATAAAATGAATTCTACTCTTAACACATTTTTGTCCTTTTTTATACTATGCCTAACTAGTAATTAAATGCTCTTATTGATTACTCATCATGTTGTCTTCCACCAGCCAAACCTTGGCGGTGGAATTCTCTCAATCACACCACATTGCACCAACATGCACCGTCACTTAATTAATTAAGTGACCTACATCCGTATAATTTATCAATCACACACATAAATAATTTTGTGATTTCAATTTACTTAAATCTTGGTGATTTATAAGACTTTCATATACTCAATGTCATAATTTTGTGATATGACATTAGTCCATAACCTCTTTATGCACACACCAAATTTATTTCCGACCCCGCCGTCATACTTGTTACGTCCAAAATTATTTCGGGGTGTAATTTTTATATGTTAATTTCTTTATTAGCATATGTAAATATAACATAAATTTTTCCAACGCTCGGGTCTATTTACACATGCCTAGCGATTTTATATACGCTTAGCGATTTAAATCGTAACCCGAAAGTACGGGATGTTACATCTTTCCCCTTTTAGAAACATTCGTCCTCGAATGTTGGGGTAACATATCTAATCCCCGTTACGTAGCTCGAATACACAGTTGTTAAATATCATGACAGGAATTGGAATTTACCTTAGGCTTCTTTTGAAATCTCGACATTAGTCTGGAATAGGTGTAGATATTTGCGCGTCATTTCCTCTTCCGCTTCCCATGTCATCTCTTCCACATTCCTATTTCGCCATAGAACTTTTACAGAAGCTACTTCCTTAGTCCTCAACTTGCGGACTTGTCGATCTAGGATAGCAACATGAATTCCTTCATATGATATATCCTCTGTAATCTGCACATCCTCAATTGGTACAATCCGAGAAGGATCTCCAACACATGCTCTCAACATGGAAATATGGAAGACCGGATGAACAAACTCCAAATCTGAAGGTAAGTCCAATTCATATGCTACCTGACCGATTCTTCGGATTATACGATATGGCCCAATATACCTTGGACTAAGCTTTCCTTTCTTCTCGAATCTCATTACACCCTTTATCGGCGAAATCTTCAAAAATACCCAGTCGTCTACCTGAAATTCTAAGTCTCGCCTTCGCACATCTGCGTATGACTTCTGACGACTCTGAGCTGTTAACAATCGTTCTTGGATAAGCTTTACTTTCTCTATGGCTTGGTGTACCAAGTCAGGCCCAAATAACTCTGACTCGCCTAGCTCGAACCTCCCAATAGGAGATCTGCATCTCCGTCCATACAGAGCCTCATATGGAGCCATTTTAATACTAGCATGATAGCTGTTGTTGTACGCGAACTCAATAAGAGGTAAATTATCGTCCCAATTTCCCTTAAAATCTAGTACACAAGCTCATAGCATATCCTCGAGTGTCTGAATCGTCCGCTCAGCTTGACCGTCTATCTGATGATGGAAAGCCGTACTTAAATTAACTCGGGTGCCTAACCTTTTCTGAAATGACTTTCAGAAGTTAGCTGTAAACTGAGCACCTCGGTCAGATATAATAGAGATAGGCACACCATGAAGTCGAACAATCTCCTTAATATATAACTTCGCGTAATCTTCGACAATGTAGGTAGTTTTCACCGGCAAGAAATGAGCTGATTTGGTCAGTCTGTCAACAATTACCCAAATAGAATCAAATTTCCGATAGGAACGAGGTAATCCCATAATGAAGTCTATATTAATCATTTCCCATTTCCATATCAAAATCTCGATGTTCTGAGTCAAGCCACCAGACTTTTGGTGTTCTATTTTTACCTGCTGACAATTGGGGCACTGAGCTACAAACTCTGCCACGCTCTTCTTCATGTCATTCCACCAATAAATACTATTGAGATCATGATACATTTTAGTTGATCCTGGATGAATAGAATACCGTGAAAAATGAATCTCCGTCATAATTCTATCCCACAATCCTGCTATATTTGGAACACATAGACGACCCTGGTGCCTGAGAGTTCCCTGTTCGTCAATCTCAAAGGTCGTGGTCTTCTTCTGTTGAATGCTCTCTCTTATCTTCTTCAAACTAGGGTCTTCCCATTGATGTTCCTTAATTTCTGATATAAGGAATGATTTTGACACATTTTGGACCACAAACCCACTATCCTCCGAATCCACTAATCGGACTCCCAAACTAGCCAACTAATGAAGCTCTCTTACCAATTCCTTCCTTTTGACTTCCACCGACATCGAACTGACCATTGACTTACGGTTGAGCGCGTCTGCTACAACATTAGCTTTGCCAGGGTGATATAAGATGTCCACATCATAATCCTTCAATAATTCGAGTCAGCTTCTTTGTCTCAAATTCAACTCTTTTTGTTTGAATATGTATTGCAGACTCTTGTGATCTGTAAAAATGTCTACATGAACATCATATAAATAGTGCCGCCAAATCTTCAGTGCATAGACTACTGCGGCCAACTCTAAATCATGTGTCAGATAGTTCTTCTCATGTTTCCTCAATTGCCTTGAAGCATAGACAATCACTTTACCATGCTGCATTGGCACACATCCTAAACCTGCTCCCGAGGCATCACAATACACAACATAACCTTCTAGACCCTCTGGGAGAGTAAGGACTGGTGTCGATGTTAATCTATCCTTTATCTCCTGGAAACTCCGCTCACAAGCATCGGACCACTAGAATTTTATAGCCTTTTGTGTTAACTTCGTTAGTGGTGCTGATATGGTAGAAAATCCTTCTACAAACCTTCTATAATAGTTGGCTAAGCCAAAAAAGCTGCGAACCTCTATTGGAGTCGTAGGCCTCGACCAATTCTTCACCGCTTTAATCTTATGAGTGTCAACTCTTATACCCTTGTCTGACACTATATGACCAAGAAAAGCCACTGACTTCAGCCAAAACTCACATTTGGAGAGCTTTGCATACAACTTATGGTCCCGGAGCGTTTGTAGTATTATCCACAAGTGATCCACATGCTATGTTTCTGAGTGAGAGTAAACCAGAATATCATCTATAAATACTATCACAAATACGTCCAGGAATGGGCGGAACACGCTGTTCATTAGATTCATAAATGTTGCTGGTGCATTTGTAAGTCCAAATGACATTACTAGAAACTCGAAGTGCCCATACTTTGTCCTGAAGACCGTCTTCGGAATGTCATTCTCCTTAACCTTTAGCTGATGGTACCCCGACCTTAGGTCAATTTTTGAGAAACATCTCGCACCTTGTAACTGATCAAATAAATCATCAATTCGGGGAAAAAAGGTACTTGTTCTTGATTGTAACTTTATTTAGCTGCCGATAGTCGATACACATCCGTAATGAGCCATCTTTATTTCGTACGAACAATACCGGCGCGCCCCAATGAGATATGCTAGGCCTAATAAAGCCTTTCTCAAGCAAATCCTTTAATTGCTCTTTCAATTCAGCTGGAGTCATCCTATAAGAAGGAATGATATCGGTTGAGTGTCTGGCAACATATTTATACCGAACTCAATTTCCCTTTCAGGAGGAATGCCTGGAAGTTCGTCTGGGGAATACATCAAGAAATTCATTGACCACCGGAATTGATTGAGGACTAGGTGGTTCAGCATCGACATCTCTTGCCCGTACAAGATGGTATAAACACCCTTTGGAGATCATCTTTCTTGCCTTAAGGTATGAAATAAACCTACCTTTTGGCGTTGCCGTATTACCTTTCCATTAAAGGACTGGCTCGCCTGGAAATTGGAATATAACAATATTTGTTCGGCAATCAACATTAGCGTAGCATGATGCTAACCAATCCATGCCCATAATAACATCGAAGTCAACCATTTCTAATCCACTAAATCTACTAGGGTCTGATGACTACAAGCCAATACTGCACAATTTCGATAGACCCGTCTAGCGATTACCAATTCACCAACCGGTGTAGATACCACAAATGGATCTCTTATCAACTCATGATCCATACCAAATTTACAAGCAACGAAAGAAGTAATATATGATAAATTTGAGCCTGGTCTAACAACGCGTACACATTATGTGAAAGGACCGATAACGTACATGTAATGACATCAGGTGAGGATTCCTGATCCTGTCGTCTCATCAGTGCATAAGTACGGTTCTGGCCCCTTCCTTTGCCTCGACCAGATAATGTTTGCTGACTCTGCCTTAACGGGCGTACTAATTGGGATGAAGCTGCTGGAGATCCGACCAGCTGGGCTCTAACACATTCATCTTTTGTCGGACAATCTCGCACTATATGACCATGCTTCCCGCAAGAATATCATACTCTTCCTTCTTGTTGGCACGCCCCTGTATGGGTCCCACCACACTGCCCACATCGAGCCAATGGCGGCCTCATCTGCATAGAATTCCCTCTATAATAAGATCCTGGTGCTCGTGAATTTTGGCCTGGTCCCATTTGAATATACCGATCAGCCCTCGATCCTGAAGATGGCAATGATGCTCCGACTACTGGGTAAGATGGTCGTCTGTAAGGCTGGGGTTTGGGTCCGCCTCCGAAGTCCCTCACGCCACTTACAGACCGAGCCCTTTTATGCTGGCCCCTATCACGCTCTCGATCGACCCGCTGTTGCCTCTTGCGATCCTCCAGGTTCTGTGCATAAGCCTGGATGTGATCAATATCCATATCCGGATTCAAAGAAGCCGTAGTATACTCGTTGACCAAGTGTGGCCCCAAGCCAGTAACAAACATATGTATCCGATCACTCATTTCAGCTATAATTGTAGGAGCATATCAAGCCAAGGAATTAAACTGCAAGCTATATTCTCGAACGCTCATGCTGCCCTGTTCAAGATGTAGGAACCTGTCCTGTCTGGCCCGTCGAAGCTCGACTGGTAGAAAATGCTGTAAGAAAGCCTCTGAAAACTCCCCCCATCCTGCTGGCGCAACTCGAGGTCCCCTAGATTGCTCCCATGTATCAAACCATGTTACTGCGACATCCCGCAGTCTATAAGAAGCAAACTTTACCGACTCGGTATCGGTAGCATCCATCACCCGCAAAGTGCGATGCACCTGATCCAGAAAATTCTGTGGGTCCGCGTTCAAGTCTGTACTTGTGAATACCGGAGGGTCTAGATTGATGAAATCCCGAGCTCTTGCGCTAGCAGCTTTATCAGAAGGACTGGGAACCTGACGTTAGGCCTGAGCGGCCACCAATCGTGTCAATAACTGAACCGCACTTCGCATATCAAGATCCACGTATGGAGTATCATGTGGAGGAACTAGGGGTGCTGCAGCTCCACTAATCTCCTCCGATGGTGATGTACTGGGAGAACCATACGAATGAGTCATACCGAGGGTCTCACTCTGGCCCTCGCTAACGGGTGGAAATCGGTTGTTACCTTTGCCCACAGTCGTATTCAATTCCCTCATACTCTTGGACTTCTTCTTTGCGGTAGGCATCGCTGGAATCATAAGCACGAAATGGATTAGGAGTGAAATACTTATAACTCAGTTCAATAGAACGATTTATGAGATGAAAGAATAGAAACCATCCCTAGAATGTCAGATAGCCTTCTATTCATAAGTATGGTGCACAACATACCCATAAACAAGACTCTACTAGACACGGCTTGTAGACTCTCTAAGACAGACATGCTTTGATACCAAGTTTGTCACGACCCAAACCACAGGGCCACGACGAGCACCCGGATCCCACCCGTCGGGTACCACCATTCTTAAAATGAACATCTAATTGTAATTTATTACGGACTAAGCCGAAAGAAAATTATGAAAAACCAGGTAACCATCTTATATATATACACATACCAATGCCGACAAGGCCATACAAGACTACTACACACAAGACACATGTCTACAAGCCTCTAAGAGAGTATACAAAATCAATAGGTTGGGAAAAGGCCCCGTCATACCCATATAGACACGCAAAACGGTATCATACCAAAATCAGATCGACACTCCGGAAAGAGAGGAGTGCTTCCAAAAATTCGCTGAAATCTGCAACCTATTCACATGAGCCGTCGCCTTGCCTATGCGAACCTGCGGGCATAAAACGCAGCGTCCTCCGACAAAAGGGACGTCAGTACGACTGATGTACTGGGTATGTCAGGCATAAATAACAACATAACAGGAATATACCGATAACTGAAACATAAACAACTGACCAACAATAAATGTCTCTGAGGGCCTTAATACACTTCTCTACATGTTATGCACAATGCATTGTCCATATTCATTGGCCTCATCGGGCAATTCCCTTACCATGACAGCCTCTGTAGGCATCATACCATGTAATGGTTAACGAATATATGCATGATGCAAGTGCGGTATATGTATATGTTAGTGTTGCGGATCGCACAACCCGTCTCAATATATGTTAGTGTTGCGGATCGTGCAACCCGTCCTAATAAGCCATATAGGCATCACATCATCACATCATATTGGCCTCTTCGGGCTCTTTTGTGATAGTCTGTACTAGCTGCAGGTGGTGTGCGTATATAACACCTTTCCCTTTCCCCATATCCCCTATATATATAATATTTATCATATAGTAGTGTGCAGAGCACCAGTGGATCCAGGGTAATGTATGAAAGCAATACAAATGAAAATGCATGAATAACAGTAAAACATTTCCTGAATTTATCGGATGACAATAATATTCTTGCCCCTTTGGCTAACATGGTGAATGTCAACACCTTTTCCGCATGCCTCAATAAGGACTTATGAACATATTTAGACATGCTTTTAGCATAGGAATCAATAACATGCATATTCTTAACTACTAGGAGTAGAATAAATTATGGAGCAATATCACGGTTCTATTTTGTTACATGGAACATGCCAAAAGAAAGAAATAATTTGCCTTAACATACCTCGAATCCAAGCTTAATAATAGAAAAAACACGTTGTTGTGTACCCTGTGCTATGCTTAAGGTTAATAAGCAAGTTGTTTCCAATTTTTGCTCTAATTTTCGTGAACAGAAAAATGTGTTTTGCCAAATGGTTTGGTATGGAATTCTAAATTGTGAATGAATTGTAGTGTAGTAGTTTATCTTTTATCTATCACGTTCTGTTACTAAAATTTTCTTATGAAATAAAAGTTGTTGTTCGTTGTTTTTGTCTACAAAATGACTTCTCAAGCCACATATCACTCTCAAGGTAGGAATAAAATGAACTCTACTCTTAACACATTTTTGTCCTTTTTATACTATGTCTAACTAGTAATTAAATGCTCTTATTGATTACTCATCATGTTGTCTTCCACTAGGCAAACCTTGGCGGTGGAACTATCTCAATCGCGTCACATTGCACCAACATGCCTCCGTATAATTTATCAATCACACACATAATTAATTAATCACACACATAAATAATTTTGTGATCACAATTCACTTAAATCTTGGTGATTTATAAGACCTTCATATACTCAATGTCATAATTTTGTGATATGACATTAGTCCATAACCTCTTTATGCATACACCAAATTTATTTTCGATCCCCGCCGTCATACTTGTTACGTCCAAAATTATTTCGGGATGTAATTTTTATATGCTAATTTCTTTATTAGTATATGTAAATATAACATAAATTTTTCCAACGCTTGAGTCTATTTACACATGCCTAGCGATTTTATATATGCTTAGCTATTTAAACCGTAACCCGAAAGTATGGGATGTTACAAATATTATCACCGAAAAAAAAAGTAGGCGTGAATAGTGTCATGTGAACAGTACCACATGAACAATGTTTTCCTATTGTGAATAGTAATTTTAGCGTGAACATTTACCAGATTCCGATCGTCGGAACTAGGGTTCCATCGATTTCAGGCTGTTTCGAGCCATTATTTTAAGAATTGTTTTTACTGTCAGAATCGCGTAGAGATTCCGAACTGACCCATACCACTTTCTTTGAGGTTCGACAACTTTTCCTGCATAATTTATTTTTTCGTAGGGTCATGCCATCATTCCGATCCTACCTACAAAATACCATCACAGTCTCGTGCCTCAATTCCGACGACTGTTTTGCATCTCGTAGGGTCGTACCCTCATTCCGATCCTACCCACAAAATCACATCACAATCACATGCCTCAATTTCGGCGACTGTTTTGCGTCCTTATCTTCCAGAGCATTAGTAAGAAAGTATCTGTTGTGCAATATTCCAGTGAAGATTCGAAAAAAAAATCACCACCGCGCATAATTTTTTCGGTAGCTCCTAGCGTCACATCTCTACCCACCACGTGTAACTTGAAGTGCCAGCTCCAGCTAGTGCGTCAGATCCACGCGCGACACATTCACTTTTTTCGGCCAAATCTCGATGATTTTCTTCTTGGGTTGTGTTTGCCAGATTCCATCCATCTTTCAAGTCATAATTCGCTACGTCTCGGTTTTGATATGTTTAACTCCAAAAACACGGGAATTGGAAGTTCAATTCTTATATCACCTCAAAACCTTTATGGAGGGGATCCAAAAATCACATATCACAGTCCATGAAGAAGCGGTGAGGAGGAAGTCATCTTGGAAGATCTCGACCTAGGTGCAGTTATTGAAAGAGACTTGGACACATTCGTGAAGTATGCTATTCTCTCCATGGTGACCTTGAAGAGGAAGTTTATATAGAGCAACCACCTGGTTTTGTTGATCAGGGGAGTCTAACCTGGTGTGTGAATTACGTCGGTCACTTTATGGTTAGAAATAGTCTCCCAGAGCCTGGTTTAGAAAATTCAGCACAATAATTCAGGAGTTTGACATGACTCGTACTACAGATCTTAGCAGATTGAAGTATTGTGAAGTCGAGTGATCAGCTTGCAGATATTTTCACCAAGTTCCTCACTGGTCCTCGTATTAATTACATCTGTAACAAACTCGGTACATATGAATTGTATGCACCAACTTGAGGGGGGTGTTAGAATAGGAATATGATTTCATATATAGTATCGTACTAGGAAAATGATTGTAATGTAGAATATGAAAATGATTTCATATATAGTATTCTACTAGAAAAATGATTGTAATGGAGTGTCTATAAATAGTGTTCAATATAATAATATAGATACACAATTCAATAATAATATTTTTATAACATCCCGTACTTTCGGGTCACGATTTAAATCGCTAGGCGTATGTAAAATCGCTAAGCGTTTGTAAATAGACCCGAGCATTGGGAAAATTTATGTTATATTTATGTGTGCTAATAAAGAATTTAGCATATAAAAGGATGTGATCCCGAAATAAATTTTGAACAAAACAAGTGTGACAACGGGGAGCGGAAATAAATTTGGTGTGTGCATAAGGAGATTATGGACTAGTGTCATATTATAAATTATGACACTGTGTGTATGAAGGTCTTATGAGTTTTTAGGATTTAAATAAAGTGGGATCTAGAATGTGTATAATTGATTAATTGTGAGATTGATTAATTTAAAGTGGGAGACAAAGTTGGGTGGAGATTTGGACGTGTAGATCTCTAAAAATAAGTTACCTAATGACTAAGGTGTAGTACTATTAGGTGGCGGCAAGTAGAGGAATGAAATTGGTTTGTGGGAAACACAATGATGAGGATTCATTAAATAGAATTTAGGGAATGATGCGATGTAGATAGGATATGTATAGTACATATATAGAATTAGGATGTGAATCAGCAAGCAGGGCTCTAATATTTTACATTTTAAAAAAAACGTACCAAAATTCCCATTCCTTTGTTCGAGAAAAAGAAAAAAAACCTTAGATTTCAGAGGTATATCCTTATTCACTTCGTTCTAGTGTAAGACAAAGTAGAAAAAAATTGCTCATTTTTCGTTTGCTTTAAATCCTATATGGTGCTCTGGAAATTCGTGGCCACATTGCTTCTTCTTATGCGAAACGAAGGTTGGTTAAGACAAATTATTTCTTTCTTTTGGCATGTTTTATGTAACGAAATATAACCGTGATATTGCTCCATAATTTATTCTACTCCTAGTAATTAAGAATATTCATGTTATTGATTCCTATGCTAAAAGCATGTCTAAATATGTTTCTAAGTCCTTATTGAGGCATACAGAAATGATGTTGATGTTTTCAATGTTAGCCGAATGTATAAAGGTATTATGTCATCCGTTGAGATTGGAATATGGTGTTACCATTCATGCATTTTCATTTGCATTGCATTCATGTTTTATCCAAGACCGTATATTGGGGACGGGAAATGGAAAACGCAGACCACCTGATCAACTAGGATATGATAATGATAAAACTTGTGTGGCTTAATGAAGGAAGATGCCTGATTAATGGCCAATATATATATATATATATATATATATATATATATATATATATATGATGTGGGGAGGAAGATGCCCTTGTGTGGCCAGTATATGTATATCTACCGCATTATGCATGACATATAGACATACTATGCCCACAGAGGCTGATATGAAATGATGCCCACAGAGGCTGTTATGGTAAGGAAGATGCCCAATGGGGCCGATGTATATGTACACCGCATTGTGCATGATATTTAGGCATATGTATTAGGACCCTCAGAGATACTTACTATTGGTCGGTTGTTTCTGTTAAAGTTGTTATATCCCTGTTATACTATTGTTCATGCCTGACATACTCAGTACATCAGTCGTACTGACGTCCCTTTTGTCGGGGGACGCTGCGTTTCATGCCCGCAGGTTCAATCAAGGAAGGTGACGGTTCACGTTAGTTGATTTCGGGTTCAGCGGATTTTTGGAGCACTATCCTTGTTCGGAGTGTTGGTCTAATTTTGGTACTGTTCTTTTGCTTGTATATATGGGTATGGCGGGGCCATGTCCTGACCTTTGATGTTGCTACTCCTAGAGGCTTGTAGACATGTGTTTTGTGGTTCGTTGTCATATGTGGCCTTGTCGGCCTTGGTATGAGTATGTGTATATGAAAATTGAGATTCTGATTAAGATTTTCTATAATATTTTTTGGCTCAGCCCGTATTTAATTACGGTTAAGTGTTGGATGTACGATTAGCGGTACCCGGGGGTTGGGGTCCGGGTGCCCGTCGCGGCACTCCGATTTCGGTCGTGACAAATTTTCTCACACTTTCTAGTAATCAATATGGGTGGCCAGTGGGCCGGGCTCGGGTCTGGCGGGCCGAGTCTGGCGGGGTCGGGGTCGGGGCGGGACGGGAGAAGGGGTGGGGTCGGGTATGGCGGGCTCCAGCGGGGTCGGGTTTGGCGGGATTGGAGCAAGTCCCGTCCCGATCCGGATCCCGTCGGGCTCGGGTCAGGGCGGGCTCGGGTCGGGGTCGGGCTCGGATCGGGATACGGCGGGTTTTCATTTTTTTTTTTAAAATAACATATGTATAAAAAAAACTCAATAAACAAAACAAGATAGTGTAATAAAAACATCACAAGGCTGTTTTTGTGCCTCTTATATTATTTAATAGACATATGATTTTTTTGTAATACAAATACAATTGTCTAAAATCTAAATTGCAACTTTGTGGTGTTGTCCAAAAGTTACAAATTACATAATAAAATTACAATTAAAAAAATTACATTCTCAAAAAAACCTGTTCTAATTGCTTGATGATTTCATGTGGTTCTTCGGTTGGAATTGGTATTTGTTGGTCAAATTGATCCACGTCGCTTCCACTACCTTCGGTTAAGATTTCGTTGTAGTTTTCATCATCTTCTTCGTTGATCTCCGGTTGACCGCACCTTCTCCGCTCCGCTCGTATCCAATCTCTGAATAATACTGCAATTTCCAAGCTGTCTCCGGCTAATGAGTGTCTGTGGTCTCCTATTTGATATCTGCCTGCAGAAAAGCGCTTTCAGACGTAGTTGACGACGCTTGAATGTTCAAAACATCTCGAGCCATCATTGAAAGTGTCGGAAAGGTCTTCTCATTCCCCCTCCAGTATTTCAGCAAGTCTTCATGTCTATCTTCATTGATAACTTCTTGATACGGTACAGAACCCTGCAAAACAAAAATATCTAACTCGCTAATTTGGTTAGTAGTAGAGGTACGACCGCACATTCTATTTCTGAGGCTTTCAATACTAGGCGCAGAAACAGCATGTCTTTTGTGAGGTCGTGTTGAAGATGAAGAAGATGGTATGGAAGCTGGTAAGTTACTAGCATTTTCTTGTTGATAAAATCTATATATATTTTTGCATTGGTGTTCTACGCTAGACAATACTTCTTCTTTAGTTTGTTCAATAGGTGGTGGGTGATTTAGATTTTTGGGACTTGGAGGTGGTAGTACTTCTATACAATCGTAAATAGCTTCAATTAGTGATTTAGTACCGTCTATTTTAATAGTAGGATTTAATACAGAACCAATAATATAAATAGAGGGAATAGGAATAAAATATTTTTTTATTTTGAGAAACATTTTTTAATAACTGCCTTATAAGCTGGTTTTTCCATATATTCACTAACTAATAAAAATATTAGAGTTATATAAAATAACATAGTTGAAATAGTAGGATAATATATATCGGAAAATTCTTTTGTTGCTTGAAAAAATTTCTCTAAAAATACAATAAGTTCGGAAATTTTTTCCCAATCACTATCTAAAATCATATCAATTGGCTTTTTATTATGAGAGTTAAAAAATAAAGTTATAGGTAATTTATAGTCATAAGCAACAAGTAGTTGCTCGTATAAAGAATTCCACCTAGTGGATACTTCTTGTGGAATTTTTCTAAAAGGTAGTCCACAATCATGACAAATTTTTTTATATTCTTTTCTACGTTGTACTTTATTACTTTTAAAAATAAAGTTTATAGCAAATTGTATTTTACTAAGAATGTCTTCAAAAAGTGATAGACCATCCTTTACAATTAAATTATATATATGGCACGCACATTTTATATGAAAATGGTCTGAAAAAGACGGAGTTAAACTATTTTTTAAAATTGTAATTGCGTAATTGTTATTAGAAGCGTTATCTAATGTAATAGTCATAATTTTATCGGTAATTCCGTAATAATCGCACACTTGATAAATATTTTCTGCAATAAAAGTACCAGTGTGCCTATCATCTATATATCTATACGCTAAAATACGTTTTTGCATAGACCATTTATAATCTATCCAATGACAAGTTTGAGTTAAATAATCATGGCCGTTAGTACTACGACCTATATCAGACGTGATGGATACTTTGCCATTAAAATGATATAATGAAAAACGTAAATATTGTTGATATTCATGCGCGAATTTAAATACATCTCTCTTAACAGTTGATCTAGGAAAACCGTTAAAAGCAGGATTATATATATCTCTAATGTAATGAATAAAACCGGGAGATGAAGGAAATGAAAAAGGCAAACCCTCCACAGCAACTAATTTTGATATTGCTTCCCTATCTCTATGTTTATTGTATTTAGGGCCTACAATTCCCCCCGTCATAGGGTTAATTTGACCCTGTACTTGGTCCGGGACAGTATCAGTATGTGAACCTTGTCCCGATGGAGCGGGCGTTTGCGCACCCGGTTTTGAAGCCTGGTATTGGGCATACCTAGCTGGATGAGCACTTACTACGTGTCTAATTAAACCCCCCGTCCCACCGTGACCTTTTCCAGTTTTAAATTTTAAAACATTTTTACAAATTTTACATATGGCTACTTGATTCTCTACGTCCCTATCAAAAAATGTCCATGCATCTGATTTTAATGGTCGTTTTGCTGGACCTCGTCTCATATTAGGCGGAATAGGAGGTATTTCAGTTGAAGGTGCACTAGTGGGTGTGTTGTCATCAACATTAGTGGGTATATCATCTAGATCATCGTCTAAATTAAAGTCTTCTTGAGTTCCAGAAAATAGCTCCTGGTCTAAATCTAATGGTATTGTAGGAAAATGTTGAGTATCAACAAAATCATCCTGTGTAGGAATAAGATGACTAGAAGAAGTACCCTTGCCCTGGTTGCCCCTACTAGAAGAAGCACCCTTACCCTTACCCTTAAACATACCTTTTAATCCTTCCATTTTAATTATGATAATAAATAAATAAATAAATAAATAATTAAAGACAATAAAATTAAGTGATCTAAACTAAATAAACAAACAATAATAATTTAATGAAGGAACGAATGTACCAAACGCCGACGTAACGTCGACGTGTAATCGAGAGGTTGAAAATTGAAACTTTGCTCGATGGAAGATCCTCAAGCTAGTTGCCAACTTCACTACCAATTCCCAAATGAATAAATAAAATTGAATATTTAGCAAACAATGTAGACTTGTAGAGAGATATATTGAGAAATTAGAGAGATTGTAGGAAGATTTGTGAGAAAGATGAAGAGAAAATGAGTTATTTATAGTTGAAAAATTGGGTTAAAGTGTAAATATAATAACTTATGGGTTAAAAATAAATATTAAGGGGTAGAGGGTTGGGGGGGGGGCTAAAATGGGCGATGGCCAACGGCCATAATCTAAAAAGGGCGTTGGTGTAACGACCATTTTTGCAAAGAGGCGGGCTCGGGCCTGGGTCGGGGTCGGGGTGGGCTCTGCGGGCTCTCGGGTCTCGCGAACTGGGCGGGCTCGGGTCTCGCGGGACGAGACATCGCCCGCCCCGCCCCGAGTTCGAGTCCCGCCTGCACTTTTTTTTTTTTTTTTTTTTGGCGGGTCGGGCGGACCTGGGCGGGCTCGGACTGCTCGGTCGGATCGGGCCGTCTCCTACCACCGCCAGCCCTAGTAATCAATGATGTATTCATGCTTTTGCTTTCCCATTCTACTTCCTCCTTTTTTGTCATTTTCTAAAATCACCCAACTTGTTCGAACCAGCGACAATCTTAAGTAGGTATCTACTGAATAGCCATGTCACCGTAGGTAGGCAAGTCAAGGCTCTGTGAGGAACTCTTGTCTTCTATATTAGTAATAGGGAAGCTGTTCAATATGTGAAGTACATCCACTCTTTTCTTCCTTTACCTGTAGAGCCAAATGTAACCTGCATTATTAGTTGAAAGTATTAGCGAATATTCTCCGAATATTCACCGTATATTTTGTAATTATGATAGATGTATATTTAAGGTAACTAAAAATTCTTATTGTATTAGGAATCAACCAGTTAAGGTAAGTTAGGATTCGTACTGTATTAGGAATCAACCTTTGTACAACTATATATATTGTGAATAATGAAAGGAATTCCGAAGGGAAATTATTCTATCTTACAAAGTATTAAGAGCCTAAACCTACTCTTATCTCTCTCAAAATCAGCCGCCGACCCACCCCTCTCTCTTGATTTTTCCCTTCGGTCGACGGCAACCCGGCAGCCACCATGTCTTCCCACACAAATTCCGGTTCCTCCACTGGCACTTTTGACAACCCCTCTCAACGATCATCGTCTTCTTTTCACCCGGCTTTCGCCGTTACCAACATCAAGAATTCTATCCCTATAATTCTTGATCAAGAAGACTGTCAATATTCCATGTGGACAAAACTGTTCTATATTCCATGTGGACAAAACTGTTCTATATTCATGCATGTGCGTACAACGTGCTTGACCATATTGATGACTATGTTCCTCATCCCACCGACATTGCCGAATCGACATGGCGTCGCCTTGACGCCATCGTCAAACAGTGGATATACGGCACCATCTCAAAAGACTTGTTGTGTACCAACATGAAAACAGGTGCTACGGCACGTGACCTTTGGGTGCGGTTGGAAGAAATCTTTTAGGACAATAAAAATACTCGGGCCGTGTATTTGGAGGAGCAATTCAACAATACACGTCTTGAGAATTTTAACATGTCCGAATATTGCAAACAACTGAAACTCATAGCCGACCAACTATCCAACGTCGGGACATCTGTTTCTGAAACCAAGATGGTACTTCAATTAGTTGTTGGTCTACCAAAAGGTGAATACGATACACTTGCAACGATGATTCAACAGGCCGACCTACTACATAGTTTCACCAAGTCACGTTCACAACTATTGATGGAAGAAACTCGACGTGCTAAACAAGAAGAGCATAATCAAAAGGCGTTAGCCGTTGAAGGGATGGCATCACCGGCGACCAACACCACCCCACCACCACCGCCAGACCACCACCAGCAGCAGTCCCGCGGCAGAGGGCATGGCGGCAGAGGCCGCGGCAAGGGCCAATGCAACCAGCAGCTAGGCCCGACTTCTGCCTATTTCCAGTGGGCTGGACAACAACCAGTATGGCCCAACCAGCAGAACTGGGCCTCGCCTTCATGCCCATACCCTACTGCAGGGCCGGCTCAAAGCCTTTGGTCGCCGCTTGTTGGGCTCGCCACCAACAGGTAGGCCCACCAAAGAAGCAGCCCACCTGCTCACCGGCCCAAAGAACAACCGCAACCAGGCAACCTGGCCCCCACTACAACACCGTGAACCTTCAACAACCCGACGAAAATTGGTACATGGACACCGGAGCCACATCTCACCTCACCCCGTCGTCAGGTAACTTATCTCAACTATTTCGGTTAAAGTATTCTCAATTTATTACTGTCGGCAATAGTTATCGCATTCCAATTGAAGGTTACAGTAACACACATACCAAACATCCCATCCGCATTTCTCCCTAAATCACATCCTTTACACCCCTAACATCATTAAAAACCTAATCTCTGTTAGAAAATTCACTCGCAATAATTATGTGTCTGTCGAATTTGACCCTTTTGGTTTTTCTGTGAATGATCTCAATACGGGGAAAATTCTTACGCGCTGCAATAGTGTGGGAGACCTCTACCTCTTCACTCAGTCTTCCGCTGTCAGAACTCAGTCACCTGTCTCCCTAGCTGCTATTTCTCCGTCAACTTGGCACAACCGACTTGGACACCCAGGAGACCCTATTTTTAATATTCTTAGGACTAATAAGCGTATTCAATGTAATAATGGGAAAATTGTCCACCACTGTTTTTCTTGCCCACTTGGCAAACATACTCGTATTCCATTTATGTCATCAAACAATGTTACTTTTTCTCCATTTGATATTGTTCATGCTGATTTGTGGACATCTCCGGTTGTCAGTTCTTTGGGTCACAAATTCTATCTAGTATTATTAGATGATTTTTCACACTTTGTATGGATCTACCCACTAAAGTTCAAATCTGAAGTGTTTGCCAAGTTCCTTGAATTTCAAAAATTCATCAAAATACAGTTTGAAAAATCTATAAAATCTTTTCAATGTGATAATGGACGTGAATTTAATAATTCGACATTTCACAATTTCTGCTCTAAACAAGGCATGTTTTTCCATTTTTTCCTGTCCCTACATTTCCTCCCAAAATGGCAAAGCTGAAAGAATCATCCGTACCATCAATAACATGGTGCGTAGCCTCCTCTTTCATGCCAGTCTTCCACCGTCATTCTGGGTCTACGCTGTCAAAATGGTAGAATACCTCCTTAACATTTTACCAACCAGCACTCTCCAAAATAAGACCCCAACTGAAATTTTATACCGTAGGTTCTCCTCTTATGACCAAATACACATCTTCGGTTGCCTGTGCTACCCTAACCTGGCCTCCACTGCATCTCACAAACTAGCCCCATGCACCATACCATGCGTATTCGTCGGTTTCTCACCTAATCATCGGGGGTACTTGTGCTATGACATAACCACTCGTAAGATCATCATCTCACATCACGTCACATTCGATGAGGAGAACTATCCATTTTCAAACCTTCGAAAATTCCAAACCACAGATTACACATTTCTCGATGAGTCTCCTATGTCTCCTCTACTCCAGTCGATGTGTCTCCGGTAAATTACAGTACCGATATATCCTGTTCCGACAGTACACACTGCCCCGTCCCCACCACTGCTGCCTTCAGCCAACTGCTCTCGATCGAACACACCACCAACACCGCTGTTGCCTTCAGCCGTGTCTCCCGCTCTAATCCAAAGACTCAGTAAGTCAAGAAGACTCCAAGACGGCAAAGAATGTTGCCTCCCGATCGTAAACCAACAACCTGCAACCTACCAGTCCCGACCTTCCACTGCATCCTACCAATCGCATGGAGACTCGTGCTCAACACGGGATCTTCAAACCCAAGGTTCACTTCAATCTCTCCACACAAACCTTATCACCCATTCTAAAAAATCTAAAACTAGCAAAACTGGACCCTAATTGGAATGCGGACATGTGCGAGGAGTTTAACACTTTAACCAAGCAGAACGCTTGGGATTTGGTACCTAGACCAGACGGTGTGAATGTTATCCGGTGTATGTGGCTATTTCGTCACAAGTTCAAAGATAGTGGTGACTTGGAGTGGTATAAGGCAAGACTCGTTGCAAATGACACAAATCAACATGAGGGTATTGATTGTGGTGAGACATTCAATCTGGTTGTTAAACCGACCACCATTCGGACTGTTCTCAATATTGCTATGGGCATGCATTGGCCGATTCATCAGCTTGATGTCAATAATGCATTTCTTCATGGGGATTTGAAAGAGACTGTGTACATGCATCAGCCTTCTGCTTTGTTCATCCGGCAGCTCCGCGGTTTATGTGTCGTCTCAGAAAGTCATTGTATGGATTGAAACATGCACCCCGCGCTTGGTATGATCATTTTGCCAGGTATTTTCTGCAGATTGGTTTTGTATATAGCAGGTGTGATAACTCTCTTCACTTTTCACCGAGGTAGCAGCATTGCATATTTGCTATTATATGTCGATGACATTGTTCTTACTGCATCATCTGACGGTTTGAAGAATGAAACTATTACTCTGCTCAAAACTGAATTTGCTATGACTGACTTGGGCAAGCTGAGTTATTTTTTGGGTATATCAGTGACCAGATCTGCAACCAATATGTTCCCGTGTCACTGTAAGAATGCAGAAGAGATAGTGTACAAGGCTAAGATGGCAAATTGTAAAATTATGCCAACTTCGGTGGACTCCAAATCCAAGCTTAGTGCCAATGACGGTGCGCCAGTTTCTGATCCCACTCTATATCGGAGTCTTGCAGGTGCCCTTCAGTATCTTACATTCACTAGGCCTGATATTGCATATGCTGTTCAGCAGGTGTGTCTGTTTATGCACGACCCCCGAGAGTCCCATTTTTCCACCCTCAAATGTATTATCAGATATGTTAAGGGCACACTAGACTTTGGACTACATCTCTACCCCTTTGCCCCAACCAAGTTACTCGCCTACACGGATGCAGATTGGGCAGGATGCCCTGACACACGTCGCTCCACCTCAGGGTACTGTGTATTTCTTGGGGATAATCTTATCTCATGGTCCGCCAAGCGGCAGGCCACACTATCCCGGTCGAGTGCTGAAGCAGAATATTGTGGCGTTGCTAATGTCGTTGCTGAGATTTATTGGCTCCGAAATCTTCTTTTGGAGCTCCAGTGTCCACTACTAAAGGCGTCTATAGTCTATTGTGACAACATATCTGCCATCTATATGTCTCACAATCCGGTCCAACATCAGCGGACTAAGCATATTGAGATAGATATCCACTTTGTGCGAGAGAAGGTTGCCCGTAGTCAGGTCAAAATATTACATGTGCCTTCCTCTTATCAGTATGCAGACATTTTCATAAAGGGACTACCGAGACAGCTCTTCACCGACTTTTGATCCAGCCTTAGCGTTCGGCCTCCTCCCGCTCCGTCTGAGGGGGAGTATTAGCGAATATTCACCATATATTTTGTAACTATGATAGATGTATATTTAAGGTAACTTAGGATTCTTATTGTATTAGGAATCAACTAGTTAAGGTAAGTTAGGATTCGTACTGTATTAGGAATCAACCTTTGTACAACTATATATATTGTGAATAATGAAAGGAATTCCGAAGGAAAATTATTCTATCTTACACAAAGGGTTAAAATGTCGCAAAATAGAAGTGATACCTATGCAAAGAAACTTAGGAAGTGCATAAAATTCCTGCTTTATTCTGGGGTTTGCATCATTTTATTAGAAATCTTTTACTATTCTTGGCGATTCTAAGTTTCTAACTACTACTCCTTGTTATTTGAGCCCCTCAGAATTTACCTTATGTATGTTTCACAATGTTTTTCAGATTATCAATATGCCAGGCAATCCAAATGCAGTGGCAGAGTGCATGGAAGCTTTGCTGCCCGCACTTTAAACATGCACTGAAGCAGGTAAGAGGTGATAAGAGAGAGAAACATCCTCGTCATATTCCTCATGCACAAGCTGCTCCCACAGATACATGGGAACGCATTTACAAGTTGGCTTCGAGTGGTGTCCAAGAAGAGCATGGTTGTTCGTGTTCCCACTAAAATTTGTCTGTCTCGTGAATTTTCCAGTGAGTTATGTTGTCATAAGTTGCTATCTTGTATGTACTTGACTAGGTATACTTCCCACTTTCGAACATATACACCAAAGGAGGGAAAGTGATCGCCTCTACATAGGGCATGTTGTTAACGGAAAAACATGGTTTATCTCTATATTAAATCTCTTCACTTTATAATGTTATTGAAAGAAATAATCCCCTTGATTATTTTCATTAATTGAAAGACTATACATACAAGTTACATATTTCCATAGTAGGAAGATCATATTCCTATTCTACTTCTAAATCCTTATTCTACCATAATTCTAACTATACAATTATGGTAAGTGTATAACACTAATTAAGGTAACCTTTACACTACAATATACTACAAATATATATACCATATATACAATATTGTGTTGTCCACAATTCTGTACAGTCTGGCCGAGAGGCCCACTGCCGAGGCCCAAGAGACCCTCTACTTTGCCGCCGTCGAAGGCCCATCGCCGAGGCCCAAGCGCCCTCTCGCTTTGCCGCCGCCTACCCATCGCTTTGTATACCTGTGATATATACTGCTGTATATTTAGTGTATATCACATGTATATTACCTTTGTTTAACACACCCCCGCAGTCATAGCGGGCGGTCTTCGAACGCTGAGACTGTCCCTAAAATCTTCAAAGAGAACCGCTGGGAGACCCTTTGTAAAGATGTCTGCAATTTGATACCGAGACGGGACATGGCATACGCGAACGTGACCCTTTGCAACCTTTTCACGGACAAAATGAATGTCCATTTCGATATGCTTAGTGCGTTGGTGTTGAACTGGGTTACCTGAAAGGTAGATGGCACTAATGTTATCGCAATATACCAAGGTTGCCTTCTGAATGGGACAATGAAGCTCCAAAAGCAAATTACGTAGCCAACATGACTCGGAAACCACATTTGCTACCCCTCGATATTCTGCCTCTGCACTTGAGCGTGATAAAGTTGCCTGACGCTTTGCCGACCAGGAGACCAAGTTGTTTCCGAGGAACATACAGTAGCCAGACGTCGACCGTCTGGTGTCGGGACAACCACCCCAATCAGCATCTGTGTAAGAGACAAGTGTGGATGTAGATGAAGGATACAAGTGCAACCCATAGTCCAGTGTCCCCTGAATATACCGAATGATGCGTTTGATTGCATTCATGTGCTCAACTCTGGGATCATGCATGAATAAACACACCTGCTGAACTGCATACGTGATATCCGGTCTGGTAAAGGTAAGATACTGGAGGGCCCCTGCAAGACTGTGATAGCGGGTCGGGTCCTCGTATGGTGCACCTGCTGCGGCACTTAGCTTTGGGTTTGCATCAACCGGTGTGGAAGTGGACTTACAGGATGACATCCCAGCCCTCTCGATGATCTCAACAGCATACTTCCGTTGAGACATAAATAACCCACCTGAATGACGCTTGACGACAATCCCCAAAAAATAACTCAAAGGCCCTAAGTCTTTCATAGCAAACTCAGAACTGAGCATAGCCATGATAGACTGGCGCAAAGCATCGGAGGAGGCAGTCAAGATGATATCATCCACATACAACAGAATATAGGCCAATGACGAACCACGACGGTAGATGAACAAGGAATTATCTGACCTGCTGTGAGTGAACCCAATAGTCGAAACAAAGTCAGCAAATCGTGTATACCAAGCCCGTGGAGATTGCTTAAGCCCATATAATGATTTCTTCAACAAACATACATGATGAGGACGGTTTGGATCCCTGAAACCCAACGGCTGATGCATATAGACTGTTTCCTTGAGATCCCCATGTAGGAAAACATTCTTGACATCCAACTGATGAATTGGCCAAGTCTTTGAAAGAGCCAAGCTTAGCACATTGAGAATGGTATTCGGTTTGACCACCGGACTAAACGTCTCATTACAATCTATCCCAACCTGCTGAGTCTTACCATCACCAACAAGTCGCGCCTTATGTCGAGCAAATGACCCATCTGAATTCTCCTTATGAGCAAAAATCCACATAGACATGATAACATTAATACCATATGGACGGGGCACCAACTCCCACGTCTTATTATCAATAAGAGCATTAAATTCATCAGTCATAGCAATCTTCCAATTAGGGTCATTTAATGCGGACACAGGATTGCGGGGCAATGGGGATTTAGAGACATCAAAATGTAAATTAAAATATCTTTTAGGTGTAAAAATACCCCGCTGACTACGAGTGACCGGTCTATGACTCGAGGAAGAATTAAGGGAATTTTAGGAATTTTCTGGGCTCGGGACGGACTGGCCAGCAGGCAGTGGGCCTGCTGGCCCAAATCGGTAAATGCTCGACTCGGCTTCTGGACCAGTTCCAGAATTGGGCTGGACTGGCCCAATTGCTGGAACAGTTCCAGTGGCAGAAACTGCTGGGCGTGACGGTACTGTGGGTCCGCTGGAGGATTTTGGGTACGGGAGATGTCCGAAAAATTCTGAATAATATACGGGGATATTTGGTCATCCAAAAAATTATATGACTTAGGTTCGGGAGTATGAACTTTCGTAAATGGGAATTGAGTTTCATCAAAAATGACATGGCGATTGATTATGATTTTCTTGGAGGATAAATCAAAACACTTATAACCACGATGATTTGACGGATAACCCAAAAACACACACGGGGTAGACCGAGCCTGAAGTTTGTTAATTGTGGTGGATGGGAATAACGGATAACACAATCACCCAAAAATCCGAAGATGAGAATAAGACGGGTTCTTATTATACAGAATTTTTAGGGGGGAAGAATATGTCAGACCTTTAGACGGAATTATGTTAAGAAGATATGTGGCCATTTGGAGAGCATGATGCGAAAAATATGGAGGTATGGAGGCATGTATTAGGAGAGTTTGGACAATATTATTTATGGAACGAATTTTGCGTTCGGCCTTCCCATTTTGTGAAGATGTATGAGGACATGAAAAATGAAAATTTATCCCATTAGTAGCACAAAATTCCCGAAACTCCCTATTGTCATACTCTTTCCCATTATCACACTGAATATTTTTTATTTCTCTTTCGAATTGAGTACGAATGAACGCTCTAAATTTGATGAAGAAGGAAAACACTTGTGATTTATTCGCAATTGGAAACGTCCACAAAAATCTAGAATAATCATCTAAAAAGAGAACATAATATCGATGACCCATTGAACTAAGAACATGAGATGTCCATAAGTCGCTATGAATAATGTCAAATGGCATGGCATAGACGTATGAGAATTGGAGTCTACAAATGGCAACTTAACAATTTTTCCTAACGAACAAGACTGACAAATTGGAGTACGACTCGTACCCTTACAAGAAATAAAGCTATTTTTATCTAAAGCTGATAAAATAGAAGATCCCGGATGACCCAGACGAGCATGCCACATGGAAGGAGAGATGGTCGCAAAAGGCGATGGCAAGGTGGACTCGATGGATCAAACCGGCATGATAGGATACAGATCCCCCTACTATCACACCTCATGAGATGACTCCCCGTCTTGAAATCCTTCACAGAGAAATCGAAAGGATCAAATTCAACAGAAACAGAATTGTCATTTGTGAACTTTCGGACATACACTAAATTTTTAATCAATTTAGGAGCATGTAAAGTATTTTTCAAGAGGAGTGGTGGATTGGGGGGATACAACATTTTCTGACCATACCCTAGAATTGGAATTGAACTGCCATTACCAACAATTATCCCCCGAGGGGTGCTCAAATTGGAATAAGATGAGAGAGTACCTGATTCGAAAGTCATGTGAGTAGTGGCCCCGGTGTCCATGTACCAATTTGGGTCCGGTTGAGTCAATCCCAACGTGTGCATCGCGGCCTCGATATCAGTCTGAGTGGGGCCTGCTGCATGATGGGTCTGCGGTGGTCGGGGCCCAAGAACTCCTGTCCGTGGTGCACCTGGGCCGTAGC
Source organism: Anisodus acutangulus (assembly GCA_029783415.1). Classification (NCBI taxonomy): domain Eukaryota; kingdom Viridiplantae; phylum Streptophyta; class Magnoliopsida; order Solanales; family Solanaceae; genus Anisodus; species Anisodus acutangulus. The sequence continues at coordinate 20,523,518 of CM056510.1, forward strand.
TGCTGTTGCTACCGCTGCTGGGCCACTGGCCAGTGGATGATACGGGTTCCACTGCCATTGGCCCCACTGCTGGGCCCATGGTGGTGGTGGGCCACTGTACCCTGGCTAGGACCCACCGCCTGTTTGTTGACCACCGGAACCGCCACCTGTACCGCCGCGTTTGCCCCCACGATTTTTGTTATTATTTTTGCGATTATTCTTCCCGCCACCATTATTATGGTTTTGGCCCGAATTATTCACAAAACCTGAAGAACTAGGGGAGGACGCCACCATGACAACTGGGCTTGCTCCGGTAGCCGCCTTTTTAGCCAAACCGGCTTCTTCCAACGTAAGCATGGAGCGGGCTTGATGGAAGTCGGGAAGAGGGTTGCTTTGGCGAAGAAGAGTTCCAACACCATTGTAGGCCTCCGAAAGACCGGCAACTAACTGTAGAACTAGACGATTATTCGTTACTGGTGCGCCAACATTACGGAATTGATCCGCCAACTCCTTTAGTTTCTTGCAATATGCAGAAATGTTCGGAAATTCGTCCATTCGAACGAGAGAGAATTCCTGCTCGAGTGTGACAACACGGGAATGTTGGTTGTCTTGAAATAGGTCACGCAATCTATTCCATGCAGCCATGGCCGTGGTATCTGGCTCAATAATCGTCTGTAGAAGGTCCACCGAAATAGTGGCGTATATCCACCGAAGAACGGTAGCATCAAGTGTAATCCATAACTCCGGATCCTCCACAGGAAGGGGTCTAGCGGGAGGAATGATATGGTGAAGAACTTGATAAGATATAGCGTGAATTTTAAACAACTCCGCCCACGTTGCATATTGCACGTTTTCCATTTCAAGGACAATAGGGACACTTAGCTTGATATTGGAAACCGTGAGGGCGGGGTGAAAATTGTTCTTAGACATATTGATAAGAACAAAGAAGGATGGGAAATTTAAGAGAGGTTTTTGAGAGCGGAAGACGAATTTTGGAAGAGAAACCCGAGGGGGGGAGGGGGGTGTCTCGGCCGAATGGTCCAAAATTTTTTGGGAGAGAAAAGTTTTTGTAAAACCTAGTCTCTTGATACCATGAAAGAAATAACCCCCTTGATTATTTTCATTAATTGAAAGGCTATATATACAAGTTACATATTTTCATAATAGGAAGATCCTATTCCTATTCTACTTCTAAATCCTTATTCTACCATAATTCTAACTATACAATTATGGTAAGTGTATAACACTAATTAAGGTAACCTTTACACTACAATATACTACAAATATATATACCATATATACAATATTGTGTTGTCCACAATTCTGTACAGTCTGGCCGAGAGGCCCACTGCCGAGGCCCAAGAGACCCTCTGCTTTGCTGCTGCTGGCTGCTGGCTGCTGGCCGAAGGCCCACTGCCGAGGCCCAAGCGGCCCACTATTCTGCTGCTGCCCAGTCCACTGCTTTGTATACCTGTGATATATACTGCTGTATATTTAGTCTACATCACAGGTATATTACTTTTGTTTAACAGTTATCCTCGTTGAAATTTTCCCCTTTCTGTGTATGGTAATATCACTGATCTTTTTCTTGTTTGAATTGCCAATGATATCTTTGTAACATTTAATGCAAACTGAATTTGGATTGGGGATTTGATCCTTCCCTGTGGGAATAAATGTTGCTCATTGAAACAACTGGCCTTAACAAAAATATCCCCATTACGAAACACTCAGCTCAAAATTACAATCCAGCTGAAAAATTATGAAAAATCGAGAAGAGACAACGAGAGTTAAATAAAATCAGAGCAACATACCTAGAATTACGAGTACACTATAAAATTTTTGCAACAATCAAGTGGGTTTTGAACAATCATCTTCTTGAATATGACCAGGAAAAGTTTGCAAGCATATCTGAGAAAACCCCAAGATTGATGTTTTTCTTAGCTCCACAATCCTGATTATCTTTGTTTTTTCTCTTTTGATAGCAACTGACTCTATAATAGATTCATTGATTTGATCTAAAATAATGTCATCTTCTCCCACAGGATAGTTAGAGTCATGAAATGGCTCACAATCTTCACTAGCAGCATCACTATTATTATCACCCTCTATTACATTCACATCTGTGAAGCTTCCTTCATTTTGTAGTTGGCCCTCACAATCAATCACATCATAGTTCCATTGCTCCTCATTTGTATGCTCAACAAATATTTCCACCTCTTTACTCTCTGGTACTTCGTAGACAACGTTATATATATTTGAATCAGTTGTTAAGAGTCTTATACTAGTCACAAAATGAGGTCCAAACTTAAACCATAATTTTACTTTTCAATCATCAACTTTCAACCTTTTCACACATTGTCTCGTATGAATAATAGTTTTGATCTCTCTTACAATAGTCACAGTAATCTATTTGTCCTCCAACATAATCCATTGCTGGCTCAAACACCTACCGTCCCATATAATGCAGCTTAATCGTATACATATCTGGATCTTCACTTTCATATAAAGAGATTTGAAAAAGGACGATGCATTAGTTTCATTCAAATAAATTAAATATGGTCTTTAAAAGATCAGGATATAAGTTGTTGGAAATTTGCCTTTGGCGGGAGTTGCGACCGACCAACTTTAACGGCTTAAACACTAGTGTAACGTATGTTGGAGAATTCGGTTCTTCACACATGCATGATCTACTAAGTACGTAGATAATCGTAGGGCCAAGAATTGTCAAATTTCATTGAGAAATGAAAGAGATATTGGTTCACGAAGTAAGGTGTTTGAAGCATGGAAAGTGTGGTATTGTGTGTAATTCTCCCTCATCGGTAGAGGAAGAAAGAATTGTTGTGTATATAAGACTCGAAATTGGTTTGGGGTTTGGGACCCCAAGGGGTATCCCATGTGTTTAAAGGAGGGAAGACCTAGATGTGCTTCGGTTCAAGGAAAGACCACACGCGCGCCGCCGTCGCCCGCCCGTCCGGTCCGGTTCCGGGTTCACGGGTCGTGGATCGTGGATCGTGGGCCTTCTGATATTATCTTTTTGGGCCAGAAAACTATGCCAGAAGTACAGTTGGATCCCAGAAGTTTCAGAAGTACAGTTTGGACCAGAATTCTTTCAGATGTGCAGTTTGATCCCTGAAGTTTCAAGATGTACAGTTTGGTCCCTGAAGTTTTCAGAAAGTCAGAATTTCGACGGTCCAGAACAGAAACGTTAAGCTCTCAATTCAGCCATTTATTTTGGCTGAATTACACCTCCAATAATGGCCAATCCGTTGGTCTTTCTCCCATTAATGTTGGTGGCTTTACTACCTCCATAATGGCCATTATTTGGCTGTTATGGAGGGCAGTAATCAGCCCTCTCCCTCACCTATTTAAACACCCCCTTTACACCATTGTTGAGCACTAAGAAAGAGAAGAGTTAACAGTAAGAGGTGCAGCAAAACAGTGCACGAAAATACACACTAAAAACAGTTTCTTCCTACATCTTCCAAGGCATCATTTCGTTACTCAATATTCTTCACGGTAGCTCTTGAGTTTCCTTTGCTCAAGTGTTCCATTGCTGTTTTATCTTGGGAGACAAATTGTCCAGGACGTATAAAGGATACATACGGGGCAATATTGTCTTAAGGACAGAGTGCTACACTCGACTCAGCAAAAACAATTTACATTTTTCCGTCTTCTACAAAACTGGAATTTCCAGTTTTTACTTGTGTAACAATTGTAATTTCAGATTACTAGTTGAACTATTGAATTTTGTTTATCCTTTCGAATACTTGTAATAGTTATATACTTCCCGTACTGCTTTATAAAGTACCATAGAGCAAAAATACCCAAAATAAGTTTCATTGAAATAAAGCAAATATAGTACCAGCATTGAAATCATATGCAAAAATGTTAAAGTTCTTTCATCACATATTTTCTACTCTCCACAACTACTATTGATTGTGCATCTAGTTAAACAAGATCTTACCTCTCAATAGTACATTCTTAGTGACTTCAGACTTTGCTATAATTTGATAAAGTCTCTTATATGAATTATATTGACAAGGTATATTTTTATCTTGTCATGCACCAATAAGAGAAAATGAGGAGAGAATTTCAGCAATGAAATGAGTATCACAAAGTCTAAGTGTCAGTTGGGTAGTTAAGTTGAATCCCTGTAGTTAAAATTATTGTTGTACTAGGGAGTGCAATATTACTACATTGGACTTCATCTTGAGATTTACTTTCAGTTAATTCTCATTCCGCTATTCATCTTTGTGCTTCTTCTCATGATCATTTTCCCCACTGAACAATTTAAATTATTAATGTAACATGAATAAAACTTGCATCTTGATTTACCATTGGAACTCATACCAGCAGCCAGCAGAAGTTCAACAGAAAAGACAATTGGAAGTGATGGTGCCACTGCCGCCTGATCTTTATTTGTAGGAAAGCTGGGGGCATAAATGCTCTACCAAACTTGAAATTAAACTTATTTTGAAAAATGAGAAGGTGCATCAACAAAATTGGAATGTTGGAGAGAAAATGCTCCAATGATTGTGAATGTTGAAGAGAAAGTGATTCAACAATGAAGATTGATGAGAAAGTGCATCAACAAAATTGGAATGTTGGAGAGAAAGTGCTCCAACGATTGTGAAGGTTGAAGATAATATTCTTCAACAATTGAATGTTGATGAGAAAGTGCATCAACAAAATGAGAATGTTGGAGAGAAAGTGCTCCAATGATTGTGAAGGTTGAAGAGAAAATGCTTCAACAAATTGGAAGATGGTGACTGACGGTTGAAGAGAAAGTGCTTCAACAAATTGAAAGATGGTGACAAGTGCATCAAAAATTAGATATACAATTTTGAATTACGGGAGAATGTTGGAAAAAATAATTCAAAATTGTAGAAAACCAAAGTTGGTTAGGATTTAGTATTTTAATTCATGTTTAATTAGGATTTATAGTTAGAATTAATATAGGAATAAGTTTTTCTGTTTTGAGTTAAAGTAGAGTTCTTACTATTATAAATAGGGATGTTGCTAGTTAATTTCATAACAAGAGATAAAAAGAGAGATTGTAGAGATCACTCAGAGATTCATAGAGTTCATCAATAAAATATTTTTCTTCATTTCAGTATATGAAGCACATAATAGTTATCAAACACATGACAAATAAGTGGGCAATTGACTTTGTCTAGATCATCTTGTGTTGTAGCTTTTAAATCGATTTGAATTAATTTGAACGCTTAACAATTGGGGGATGTCAAATGCATTAGAATTATAATGTTTTGTGTGCGATAAGTATCTTGCAATGGTATGCACGCACAAGTTTATAAATGTTCAGCACCACATTTGTTCATGATGGAGAAAAATCTTTAGAAGGAGAACTAGTTATACTTAAAAGAATGAAAGTATATGTATGTCCTAGAGACAATCCGTATTAGGGTACTTTATACACGCTAATATTATTATTAATGGAGATTAATATTTTGGCATATGCAATTATTGAATTATTAGTTGATTGTTTATAATATTCTATAATATGCATCCCTAGAAGTTACGTTGTTATTAATAATGTGAGATATTAATATTATAACGTAACTCTTAAAATAGCCTCAACTAATGATCATCGAGAATGAGATATCAATGATATGTGATAAGTCGATATTTTGTCTGCATCACATCCTTAGAGGATGTAGTATGTCTCACTTGCTACGAGTAATGGCTACCCGTGATGGACACATGGATACTTTGAAAGTATTGGTATACCCTGCTGATATATAGTTTGTTATACTTGTTTAAAGTATGATCAGCGTGTGGGACATAGAAGTCCTTAGACTTGAGGTCAATGCACACCTTGTCTACAGAGTAATATACTTTGATCATGTCCTAAGCTCAAATGCCTTATAGGTTGAGATACGGCTTGTATTGGGTACATTACGATGTGGATTAAAGGTGGTAGTTGAGCCAAGATTAGGATTCATTTCTCGAATGTATATTCGAGAGAACACTCAGATTCTCAGTGATATTAGGTTGACTAAGTCGTTGACCAACTCAATAAATATATTTAGAATATGGTCTATTTGTCAACTAATATAGACGAGATACAATGATTAAGCCATTTGGATAGACACTTGACAAATTCTGAGCTTAATCAGGTGTGTCGTGAATGAAAGGATTTTATCTTACCACATAGAGGTTAAGTTTACTGGATTCGATTCGTGTAAACGTACTTCACATATTGACTTCGTCTTGCGGCGCTAGACCTTAATTTGATTAATGTTGATATGTGAAGGCCTGTAGGGTCACACTATGTCGATTGTCTTTTCGATCTAAGGATGTATTGAGAGAGTATTAAGTATTCGATTTAGAATCGAGATATTTAAATGAATAATGATTGTTTTAATTAAGTCAAAATTGGATTTTGGATTTAATTAAGAATGTGCGGAAAATAAAATGAGACAGTGTAGGGCCACATCACGCTGCGACGCCCACACCATTGGGCCGCGGTGCCATGACCTAATCTGTCTCGAATTTTGGGTTTGGGTCAGACCAAGGTCAAACTCTAATCCAGTTTGACCTAATTTTTCACCTATGAATACAGACCTACACTTCATTATTCATGACACTTGATTTTCATATCATTATTCTAAGTCTTAGATACTCAGAATCAAAACACTCTCTCGAACCTCTGCCTGATTTCCTAGCTTTCCAAAGAAGGAATACATTGAAGCTTGGATCTTGCAATCGAAAAGGCATTCACGTGCGCACCTACAATTGATAAATATTTTAGATATTGTAAATATGTAAGTACCATTCAAGTCTTATGTTTACGATTTTGAAATACCCTATAGTCAAACAATTCTACGTTTGTTGGGTTTGAAACAAGTTTTCAATATCCGCTGCGTACAACAACCCAACAAAATCCCTACAAAGAAGTCTTTGAGAGGAAAATTTGAGCAAGCTCACGAGTGTCTATATACAAGATATGTACTTCGAATCGAGTTTCCTTGTATGCTTGAGTTTTACACAAAATGGAGAAAGAAGTTTTCTGCAAATGTTGCCTATTTCTTTATATTTTGTTGCCGTTCCTTTATTTATGCCTACATTGTGCACTAAACTTAATATATTGTTACAATCTATAATTAGACTAAGGTCAAATTTTAAAAAATTGATTAAGTACTGACAATATTAAATCAAGTATGAGACTTAACTGTGGCACGATCACAAACCTTCAATCATAAAAAGTTTACAATATGACAATTACCATAGTCATAAAAGAGAAGTATTGTTTTTTATGAGTACGTAGAGTTCTTCAAGTTATGATGAGTCAGCATGATATTATTTGTTTTACAAGTATAACAAGAGTATAGATTGTTTGACAAACTTATAGTCTGTATGTGTGATCAATTAATTTTTAAAAATATTTTTGAGTAATAATTAATGTTTGACTATATTTGTAAAAAGTGTTTTTAAGTGTATTTTTTTTTAAAATACTTTAAAAAATATTTTTCTAAATAAGTTGATTTGAAAAGCTTTGCAGTTACCTTTTTTAACAAGAATGGATTGTCAGAGTTACTCCATAGTTATACCTATTTGATTGAAGGTATGAATTTATAATTTTAACCAAATAAAATATAAAATTTATTCAAAACTTAATCTCGAGATATTCATCTTTTTAATTGAAATTGTCCCATTTCCCTGTTTTAATCGGGTAATCTCCCTCACGGCCTCACCTATAGGGCAAATTGGGCTCAAAAGAAGAAACCTCTAGAATTTGGGCTTATAAGTCCTCAACCCAAACCCTAGAGCTACTCATCAGCTTTGTTTAAGGATTTGCTCGCCGCCGTCGACGCATTTTTGCTTCTTCCAAATCCTCACCGACGTCGTTTCTACTCACCGGAAATCCACCATGGTTGCTGCAAAGAAGACCGTAATTATCTCTTCACTTATCAATATTTGTGTAGAAATCGAATCGTGTAAATGCGTGTTTGTTTGCGATGAGTGATAAATTAGAGCTTGTTGTTCTGATATTATATCATTTAACTAGTGCCACAATTTTTATAACTTTGAAGCAAAATTATTTAATTTATCTACAACATTTTGTTTCGAATAGTTTATTGTAGCGATAAATTTGTAGCTATTTAGCTAATTATTGCCACGATTGTTAGCAATTATAGCAAAAAAGGAGGAATTTAGCTTTGTCAATTTGATTTTTGTGGCTAATAAATTATACGACGCCACGCAACTCGAATTTTTGTAGCTATTTCTAGCTATATATCCCTTAAGTATTTCTTCTTCATTAATATTTGTGTAGAATCAGATTTTTGGAAAATGTTTGTTTATTTTATGTGGTGAATGTTAAACAAGAGGTTGTTGTGAATTTTGCAGAAGAAGACTCATGAGAGTATTAACAATAGGCTGGCTCTTGTTATGAAGAGCGGCAAATATACGTTGGGATACAAAACTGTTCTCAAGACTATTAGAAGCTCCAAAAGTATGTGAAGTGAACTCAAAAAGTCGTCTGGTATTATTTTGGTGTGTAATTTGTTATGGGATTGTGTTACTTCTTTGTCATATATCGGTGCTCTGTGTTTGGAAAATGTAGTTATAAAAAAACTGATCTTTAGCTGAATATGAAATCTATTTTAAAGGGTAAAAAGGCGAATAAATAAAATTATATATAAGCTAATAAGTACAACTTTTTTTGTGAATGAGATCAACTTGGATCGTTGTTCAGTGATTTGTTTGTTGGGGATTATCGGGCAAAAGGTCATCTTTTATTATATTTGGATGTGCAATATGGAACTGAATTACTTCTTTGCTGTATATCAGTGCTCTGTGTTTGGGAAATGTAGGTATGAAAGACTGATTTTTAGCTGAATGTTATACTTATCTGAGACTTCCTGAAAAGGTTAATTTTGTATTGAGATAAAGGATTGCGTTTATGCTTAGTCAGTAGATGTGTCTGTAAGAAGCATTCAATTGTAAAGAGAATAATGTGCCATAAGCCCTTATAGATGACTCTTGGATCATTTGTTTGGCGATTTTCACTTTGAACATAATATTAATCAGTTATCCAAAAAAGTATACCTCGATCCGTGATATTATTAATAAGACTCTAAACAACTAAGGCTTGCTAGTATTCTTGTGCAGGTCATTAAGCTGTTAATTCAGAAAATAACTTCTCAATTTTAACCAATCGGATCTTAGTCTTTTTAATATTTTTATTAAACCAAGCAAACAATGGGCCAAAATGTAATAAGCACGGTCTTAGAAGCTCTACCACATACTTCTTACTAGACTGTTCAAATTGAGCAGTTGAAGATAATACCATTCGTAGCAGCCTTCATTAATATTTAAGGAGAAATCTTGAATGTGTGACTATATCAATCATGGCTAGTTTTTACAGCAAGGTTAACTGGAAATTTGTGCTTGTATCATCAATCCCAGTATAGTTGTGGTTGGTTATAATTCATTTTGCTTTGTTTGGGATATTTAGTTTGATTCTTGTTTTGATAGCTTATTCATCTCCTTTGTTTTCTTGCAAATATAAACCTAGCAATATTTACTTCTTTTCCATGTAAATGTTGCTTGCTAAATCTTGTGAGGTTAATGATACTTTTTGTTTATATTTAGAATAAGTAAGAAGGGAAGGATACTAATTTCCTGATTAAGGATTCCCTGTTATAGAGGGAGTAGTCTATGTTGGATTCTAACTTGGAACATATCTTGTTTTGAGTGTTGCAGCAAAACTTGTTATCATTGCCAACAACTGTCCTCCTATCAGGAAGTCCGAGATAGAGTACTATGCTATGTTGGCAAAGGTTGGAGTACACCACTACAACGGAAGTGAGTCCATGTCATTCATTTCATCGTTTTAGATATCTATATATCACTTTATGCTCACGAAGTGTCCTTGGTGTTTCATTAATATTGTTTTCACCATATGGCTTTCCAGAACTGATTTACTTTTTTCTGTGTGCTTCTATGCTAACATTTATTTCCTGTCTGAAGTTCTTGTATCAGCATCGTTTTAGAAAGATTCTTATTTGGATTTGTGTATGGGTTCAATAAAGGCGCTCATAAGAGTAATCTAGAAGGCCACAAAAGATTCCACTCTCTTCATAGGATTGATTACATGAAAAGATATCTAAGCATACAGTCTTGGGATGCAAAGGAAGTTTATATGTAGTGAGTAACCTGATATCTGTCAGTGGGCTAACTATTAAGAAAGTTTTGATGGACTGCTTGATATGTAGTAATAGTTAAGGTGCGTATCTGTCGTGTCTGCATGGTCTTTCTGGCCTCTTATGGTTTCTTATGTGTGATCTTGTTGATTCCTCTTGAATTTAACAGTCAAAAGATTTAGTGAGTTTGGTTACGCAGTCCTGAAGAGAACTACATTTTGTTGTGAAACACCTCTTAGTGGACAATAAGTTCATTATTGTTCATTGTACTAGTGATGATTTGAGGTTATCACATTGGTAGAGTGCATTCATTTTTTGGCGAAGTTATTGTTCTTATGCTTGATGTTTTCCATTGTTTCAGACAACGTAGATTTGGGGACTGCCTGCGGTAAATACTTCAGAGTCTGTTGCCTCAGTATTATTGACCCAGGTGGGCATATAGTGGAATTCTTCGTAGTGTCTATTATTTAATTGTATTTCTTTCCCCAATACTAAAAAGAAACTGCTTTTGTCTTGTCGATTTCTTAAGTCTTCCCCGTTTACTTTTCTGTATTACAGGTGATTCTGATATTATTAAGAGCTTGCCTGGTGACCAGTGAGGTGGGTGTTGGATTGAATGCTGTTTTGGTTCTTATTCGGAAGTTGCCAATTGTTATTGTGAAAAGTAGCTACAATGGATGAGTTTGGAACTTCATTGATCAATTGAAAGGAAGTTTTGATGATGTTGAATCTGATTTAACAATTTTCCTGAGTTATCTTTCAATCTACTGTGGACTTTGATCTGTTCTCCCCGTTCTGTATGTTGAATTCCCACATTCGCGTGTTGCTTTTTGGGAAATTATCTGCTAACTTAATGAGGAGATTACAACATAGTTAATTTTCTCTTTTAGGACACTTGAAAAATGGTAAAATCTGCGGTGCTTGCACTTGGTGTTGAGTTGTGCAAGCTGAATCCAATTAAGCTTACTATAGGACTAAAAGTTGCAATATCGGGGCAGACCGAGCGATAGCTTAACGTAGCTTTGTGATAGTGTATAGCTGATAGCTTGAGATAACTACAGCTTTACAGCCCTGTAGCTTATAGCCTTCGAGTTGGCCAACGGGGTAACAGCCTCTGATGCCCCACACCATTGCGACAGGAGGGCTTACCCATCAGCCTACTTTGTTCTCAATGTACCTATAGCTTACAGAGTTTAATTTTTATATATTAATAATATAGTTTTTTATATTATTAAATCATTTAAAAAATAATTAGATGCGATTATTCAAGTAGTAGAACTGGTAATTCAAAAATTTTAAATAATATCTTATAACAAATTAAATTACATTTAGGAATATAAGTTAAATCCTTTTACATATAACGTGCCCATTATCGATATTCGTCACATGAAAGCCAGAGATAGTAGGGGTACACTTCAATTTTATATCCAATATTGTCAACCTGGAAGTGTCATCCTTGTCACGAAGTTTTGCAAATTCTAGCAAATGCATTTTTAAGATGGAGTACATAGATGACTCACGTCATTAGAAGACGATTAAACCAACTAGCTCAAACTTTTCCCGATATTTCATGATATGTGTGTACGATCGAGTTCATTCACGATCCTTTCCGACGACACGGAAAAACAAGGATTGCAATTCTTAATGCTCGAGTTGCCACATAAAGTTTTTTCTCCTTGAGTTTTTCTTTCATTAGATACATGCCAATTTTGAAGATTTGAACCTTTTATGATATCAACAATGTGTAAAGATGATCGACTAATGCCACACGAGCATGTAATTCACTTTTAAAGTTCAATAACATACAATACTTATCATTGGACGAGGAAATGAACGATGGAGAAAATGGTGATCAAGGTTCAGAAAACGCAGATGACCTTGTAAATTTGACTTAGTATTTTAAAAATTTGGGACATGATAAGAAGTTAATTGAAATTTGTCGAGGTGAAGTAACTATAAATTTTTCATACAAGGAAAGGAATTTTCTATAGTTAGTCGAGTGAACACGTTAATTTGAAAATTAAGGACAAAACTTAGGGCTTAATTTGGAGCAAAGGTACAGCTGTTGGAGTTGAACTTTGAAAGAGTATGGGGGAGAGAAGGAACTAGTCGATTATTTTTGAAGCTTCAAGAGATGATGCTAAGAGTTTAAGAGGAACTTACACAATAATGTCAACTACTTAAATTCATTTTAGCGCTATAATTTATAGGCCGTGAAGGCTAATTAGCACATTCTTTAGGAAAACAAATTACTTTTACAATAACACAAATTAGTTTAGATTAGTAGGTGTTGATGTTGGATGGATGTTGTGACAACATCTGTAAATGCCAGGACAACATCTTATGAAAATAAGAATGTTTCTTGCAATGTTGTGACAACATTCCTGACAACATCTCTGTAACGATTTTGCCTATTCTTCCGGCCAAAACAGGTTGTGTTACTGTGAGTAAAAAATGACCTAGGCAAGCTTACAATGATGCTGTGTTTAAAACGTGGTAAAAGAAACAGTCAAAGCTTGGAGAGGAAGCAGCGTGAAGACCAAGTCCAGAACGTTGAGTTTTTAAGGAGCAAGAACCGGTCCAAGCTGAAGCCTTCTTTTACTCAACCTCATAGAGTAAATGCAGCGGAAAAGTAAAGAGACACAAGGTTTATATTTTCAAGGGTATATATTAATATATCCCTTGATGGTCAATGACCAAAGAATTGTATAAATTATATACAATTACAAATGAATTTCTTTTTACAAGATTGAACAATAAATGTGAAAAAGAAATTACAAACAAAAGTGAAGTCGCAGATGACTTCAACCTAAAGTTAAAAGATCTAAAAAGACAAATACAACATCTTCGCTACAATTGCTTGAAATATAAGCTTGATCTAGAATCTGGGCAGCAATAGTAATGTGGGATTAGATGTTGTTATACTACTTTAGGCTAAGTGTGTTGATCCAGTTTCTAAGGTGAATATCTGAGAGCTCTCTTGGTAATTCTTCTCGTTCAATTCTGGATATCGATACTCTGAAGCTCCCCTCTATTTATAGTGTAGAACTTCCCTTGAAATCCTCACTGATTGGTTGCGGAACTTTAAGTTTATTTATCGACTGTATGTACCGTGAAATTTAACAGACGTTTTCACCTTATAACAATTGCTCTTTACTAACATGATTATGCATAAAAATTTCTTGTACAACAATTAATTTTAGTTTAAAATCTTATTAAAATTAAAAAAATGTCAATGTGCATATAGTGCAACGACGGTAATAGGCCATTGGATTTCCTATTCCCACTGAAGCAGAACCCCGTCGGTAACCGCAGCTCTTAGATTTGTTCGCCTAAGTATGAAAGTGCACTATTGTCAATATACCTGCTGGCAATATACGGCCGTCTGGCAATCGCTCACACCTTGGACTTGGCCACTTCTTACATATGGTATCAAACTAAAGGGCAACCCGGTGCACTAAATTCCTGTTTTGTGCAAGGTTCGTGGAAGGGTCGGACCATAAGAGTGTATCGTACACAGCCTTATCTCACATTTCTGCAATAGACTGTTTTCACAGCTTGAGCTCATGACCTCCTGGTCACATGACAATAATTTTACCAGTTACTCACTAATTAACCATAATAATTTTTTTTATCAACTTGTTTAATAGTACGCAGTGTTCATGATTGCAGGTTCACACTTAAACAACTTGAGATTATTCTGATTGAAAACAACTCATACATGAAATACCTTCTATTACTTAGTTTTTGATATTTGAACCAGTTACATCGATTGTTGAATTTAATTTCTCTTATGTATTAAGATGAAAGAAATCCTTTACTATTAAAATATTCAGTATTTCGATAAAATTCCATTGATACCCATAGTTAGGAATTGAACAATTGATGGGAGTATCATCTCGTTATTATATATGAGTTGTTTACAGGTACGCACAATTAAAACTTTAACTACTTCTGATCTTTCGAGGAGCATATTTGATATTCTCTCTGTTTCATATTATTTATCTAATCTTCTCTTTAAATGCCTTTTAAGAAATCATAAATAAAAGTGTATTTTTACCATATTACCTTATCTCTCTCTAATAAGTTGCACTCTAATTATTATTGGCTACATTAAAAAGCAATTAATGTTAAGGACCAAATAGGAAAACTTTAATTAATTCTATCTTTATTATATAAATGAACAAATATTTTGTGATTGCTATTGCTTCTTTGATCACAACAATAATAATTGAAAGAAATAATCCCCTTGATTATTTTCATTACTTGAAAGTAAGGCTGGCCAGTGGGCCGGGACGACCCGACCCCGACCCCGACCCGACCCCGCTTAGTAAAAAAAAAAAAAATCGGTAGCGGGACTCGAACCGGGACGGGACAATATCTCGTCCCGACCCGTCTCGAGCCCGCCCAAGCCAGCCAAACCCGACCCCGCCCGAAAGTCCCCCCCCCCCTTTGCAAATATAACCGTTGCACCAACGACCATTTTAGATTTTGGCCGTTGGGAAACGACCATTTTTGGCCTTCCCCAACCCCCCAACCTCTTAATATTTATTTTTAACCCATAAGTTATTATATTTACACTTTAACCCAATTTTTCAACTATAAATAACTCATTTTTTCTTCATCTTTCTCACAAATCTTCCTACAATCTCTCTAATCTCTCAATATATCTCTCCACAAGTCTACATTGTTTACTAAATATTCAATTTTATTTATTCATTTGGGAATTGGGAGTGAAGTTGGCAACTAGCTTGAGGATCTTCCATCGAGCAAAGTTTCAATTTTCAACCTCTCGATTACACGTCGACGTTACGTCGGCGTTTAGTACATTCGTTCCTTCATTAAATTATTATTGTCTGTTTATTTTATTTAGCGCACTTAATTTTATTATCTTTAATTATTTATTATCATAATTAAAATGAAAGGATTAAGAGGTATGTTTAAGGGTAAGAGTGCTTCTTTTAGTAGGGGCAACCAGGGCAAGGGTACTTCTTCTAGTCATCTTATTCCTACACAGGATGATTTTGTTGATACTCAACATTTTCCTACAATACCATTAGATTTAGACGATCAGCTATTTTCTGGAACTCAAGAAGACTTTAATTTAGACGATGATCTAGATGATACACCCACTAATGTTGATGACAACACACCCACTAGTGCACCTTCAACTGAAATGCCTCCTATTCCCCATAGTATGAGACGAGGTCCAGCAAAACGACCATTAAAATCAGATGCATGGACATTTTTTGATAGGGACGTAGAGAATCAAGTAGCTATATGTAAAATTTGTAAAAATGTTTTAAAATTTAAAACTGAAAAAGGTCACGGTGGGACGGGGGTAGGGGGTGGGGGGTTAATTAGACACGTAGTAAGTGCTCATCCAGCTAGGTATGCCCAATACCAGGCTTCAAAACCGGATACGCAAACGCCCGCTCCATCGGGACAAGGTTCACATACTGATACTGTCCCGGACAAAGTACAGAGTCAAATTAACCCTATGACGGGGGGAATTGTAGGCCCTAAATACAATAAACATAGAGATAGGGAAGCAATATCAAAATTAGTTGATGTGGAGGGTTTGCCTTTTTCTTTTCCTTCATCTCCCGATTTTATTCATTACATTAGAGATATATATAATCCTGCTTTTAACGGTTTTCCTAGATCAACTGTTAAGAGAGATGTATTTAAATTCGCACATGAATATCAACAATATTTACGTTATTCATTATATCATTTTAATGGAAAAATATCTATCACGTCTGATATAGGTCATAGTACTAACGACCATGATTATTTAACGGTAACTTGTCATTGGATAGATTATAAATGGTCTATGCAAAAACGTATCTTAGCGTATAGATATATAGATGATAGGCACACTGATACTTTAATTGCAGATAATATTTATCAAGTGTGCCATTATTATGAAATAACCGATAAAATTATGACTATTACATTAGATAACGCTTCTTCTAACAATTACGCTATTACAATTTTAAAAAATAGTTTAACTCCATCTTTTTCAGATCATTTTCATATAAAATGCGCGTGCCATATATATAACTTAATTGTAAAGGATGGTCTATCACTTTTTCAAGACATTCTTAGTACAATACAATTTCCTATAAACTTTATTTTTAAAAGTAATAGAGTACAACGAAGAAAAGAATATAAAAAAATTTGTCACGATTGTGGACTACCTTATAGAAAAATTTCAGAAGAAGTATCCACTAGGTGGAATTCTTTATACGAGCAACTACTTGTTGCTTATGACTATAGAAAACCTATAACTTTATTTTTTAACTCTCATAATCAAAATCCAGCTGATATGGTTGTAGATAGTGATTGGGTAAAAATTTCCGAACTTATTGTATTTTTAGAGAAATTTTTTCAAGCAACAAAAGAATTTTCCGGTATATATTATCCTACTATTTCAACTATGTTGTTTTATATAACTCTAATATTTTTATTACTTAGTGAATATATGAAAAAACCAGCTTATATGACAGCTATTAAAAAAATGTTTATCAAAATAAAAAAATATTTTATTCCTATTCCCACTATTTATATTATTGGTGCTGTATTAAATCCGACTATTAAAATAGACGGTACTAAATCACTAATTGAAACTATTTACGATTGTATAGAAGTACTACCACCTCCAAGTCCCAAAAATCTAAATCACCCACCATCTATTGAACAAACTAAAGAAGAAGTGTTGTCTAGCGTAGAAGACCAATGCAAAAAAAATATATAGGTTTTATCAACAAGAAAATGCTAGTAACCTACCGGCTTCCATACCATCTTCTTCATCTTCAACACAACCTCACAAAAGACATGCTGTTTCTACGGCTAGTATTGAAAGCCTCAGAAATAGAACGTGCGGCCGTACCGCTACTAACCAAATTAGCGAGTTGAATATTTTTGTTTTGCAGGGTTCTGTACCGTACCAAGAAGTTATCAATGAAGATGGACATGAAGACTTCTTTGAAATCTTTGGAGGGGAATGAGAAGACCTTTCCGACACTTTCAATGATGGCCCGAGATGTTTTGAACATTCAAGCGTCATCAACTGCGTCTGAAAGAACTTTTTCTGCCGGCAGATATCAAATAGGAGACCACAGACACTCATAAGCCGGAGACAGCTTGGAAATTGCAGTATTATTCAGAGATTGGATACGAGCGGAGCGGAGAAGGTGCGGTCAACCAGATATCAACGAAGAAGAAGACGAAAACTACAACGAAATCTTATCCGAAGGTAGTGGAAGCGACATGAATCAATTAGACCAACAAATACCAATTCCAACCGAAGAACCACAGGAAATTATCAAGCAATTAGAACAGTTTTTTTTTGAGAATGTAGTTTTTTTAATTGCAATTTTATTATGTAGTTTGCAACTTTTGGACAACACTACAAAGTTGCAATTTAGATTTTAGACAATTGTATTTGTATTACAAAAAAATCATATGTCTATTAAATAATATAAGAGGCACAAAAACAGCATTGAGATGTTTTTATTACACTATTTTGTCTTATTTATTGAGTTTTTTTTAATACATATGTTATTAAAAAAAAAGGAAAACCCGCCGAACCCCACCCCGATCCCGACCCCACCATGACCCGGCCCGCCAAACACGATCCCGCCAGACCCGAGCCCGGCCCACTGGCCAGGCCTACTTAAAAGGCTATATATACAAGTTACAAAATAGGAGAATCGTATTCCTATTCTATTCCTAAAACCTTATTCTATACATTTATGGTAATACACTACTAATTATATTACAACATTACCTAAACTAGGATACTAAATATTTACCATAAATTATATTACCTAAAACAGCTAAAACCGAGAGCCTTTTATGGGTGCAAATCCCAGACAATATATACACAATATACACATATATATTGTGTGTATATTGTATATTTAACACACACCCGCAGCCATAGCGGGCGGTCTTCGAACGCTGAAACTGTCTCTAAAATCTTCAAAAAGGACCGAGGAAGACCCTTTGTAAAGATGTCTGCAATCTGATATCTCGACGGGACGTGACAGACGCGTACCTGACCCCGAGCAACCTTTTCACGGACAAAGTGAATGTCCATCTCGATATGTTAAGTGCGTTGGTGTTGAACCGGATTACCAAAAAGGTAAATGAAACTAATATTATCGCAATAAACCAAGGTTGCCTTTTGAATTGGACAATGAAGCTCTAAAAGCAAATTACGTAACCAACATGATTCTGAGACCACATTGGCTACCCCTCGATATTCAGCCTCGACACTTGAGCGGGATAGAGTCGCCTGATGCTTCGCAGACCAGGAGACCAAGTTGTTGCCAAGAAACATACAGTAGCCAGACGTAGATCGTCTGGTGTCTGGACACCTACCCCAATCAGCATCTGTGTATGAGACAAGTGTGGATGTCGATGAAGAATACAAATGCAAACCATAGTCCAGTGTACCCTGAATATACCGAATGATGCGTTTGAGTGCATTCATGTGCTCAATTTTGGGATCATGCATGAATAAACACACATGCTGGACAACATACGTAATATTCAGTCTGATAAAGGTAAGATACTGAAGGGTCCCTGCAAGACTGCGATAGCGGGTTGGATCCTCGTAAGGGACGCCGGTCGCGGCACCATGCTTGGGCTTAGTATCAACTGTAGTGGAAGTGGACTTACATGATGACACCCAGCCCTCTCGATGATCTCGGCTGCATACTTTCATTGAGATAAGAACAATTCATCGGAATGACGCTTGACGGCAATCCCCAGAAAGTAACTCAAGGTCCCTAAGTCTTTCATAGCAAACTCAGAGCTGAGCATGGTCATGATAGACTGGCGTAAGGCATCGGAAGAGCCCGTCAAAATAATATCACCCACATACAACAAAATGTAGGCCAAGGACGAACCACGACTGTAGATGAACAAGGAATTATCTGACCTGCTGTGAGTGAACCCAATAGTCGAAACATAGTCAGCAAACCTTGTATACCAGGCCCGGAGAGATTGCTTAAGCCCATATAAGGATTTCTTCAACAAACAGACATGATGAGGACAGTTGGGATCCCTGAATCCCAACGGCTGATGCATATTGACTGTTTCCTTGAGATCACCATGTAGGAAAACATTCTTGACATCCAGCTGATGAATAGGTCATGCCTCCGAAAGAGCCAAGCTAAGCACAGTGCGAATGGTAGCCGGCTTGACCACCGGACTATATGTCTCCCCACAATCTATACCAACCTGCTGAGTCTTACCATCACCCACAAGTCGCGCCTTATGTCGAGCAAATGAACCATCTGAATTCTCCTTATGAGTAAAAATTCACATAGACCTGATAACATTAATACCCGAAGGACGGGGCACCAACTCCCACATCTTATTATCAATAAGAGCATTATATTCATCAGTCATAGCAATTTTCCAATTCGGGTCGTTTAAGGCAGACACAAGATTACGGGGCAAGGGGGATTTAGAGACATTAGAATGTAAATTAAAATGTCTTTTAGGTGTAAAAATACCTCGCTGACTACGAGTGACCGGCCTAGGACTCGAGGAAGAATTGAGTGGATTTTGGGAATTTGCTGAGCTCGGGACGGACCCAACTTGGGATGCCGTAATAGTGGATCGAATCGACTGGACCAGTTCGATGTTGATCGCCCAATTGTTAAACCGCCCTGACCAACGTGGGCAGAGGGGACTGTGACGGGTCAGTGGGACCAGCGGGCAGTGGGCCCGCTGGAGAGTTTTGGGTGCGGAAGATGTCCGAAAAATGCTGAATACTATACGGGGATATTTGTTCATCCAAAAAATTATACGAACTAGGCACGGGAGTATGATTTTTAGTAAATGGAAATTGAGATTCATCAAAAATTACATGGCAATTAATGATGATTTTATTGGATGATAAATCAAAACATTTGTAGCCACGATGATTAGATGGAAAACCCAAAAACACACACGGAGTCGACCGGGCCTGAAGTTTGTTAATTGTGATGGACGGGAATAACGGATAACACAAACACCCAAAAACCCGAAGATGTGAATAAGAAGGAGTTTTATTATATAAAATTTTAAAATTTGAAGGGGAGAAGAATATGTCAGACCTTTGGACAGAATTATGTTAAGGAGATATGTAGCCATTTGAAGAGCATGATGCCAAAAATATGGGGGTACGGAAGCATGTATCAATAGGGTGCGAATAATGTTATTTATGGAACGAATTTTACGTTCGACTTTCCCATTTTGTGAAGATGTATGAGGACAAGAGAAACGAAAATTTATTCCATTAGTAGCACAGAATTTCCGAAACACCCCATTGTCATACTCTTTTCCATTATCACATTGAATATTTTTTATTTCACGGTCGAATTGGGTTCTAATGAATGCTCTAAATTTTAGGAAGACGGAAAAAACTTGAGATTTCTTCGCGATTGGAAACGTCCATAGAAATTTAGAATAATCATCCAAAAAAAGAACATAATATCGATGACCCATGGAACTAGGAACAAGAGACGTCCATAAGTCGTTATGAATAATATCAAATGGCATTAAAGTATGAGATTTTGAGTCTACAAATGGCAACTTAACAATTTTTCCTAAAGAACAAGATTGACAAATTGGAGTACGACACGTACCCTTACATGAAATAAAACTATTTTTATCTAAAGCTGACAAAATAGAGGAATCCGGATGACCAAGACGAGCATGCCATAAGGAAGGAGAGATGGCTGCAAAAGCTGATGGCAGGGCTTGACTCGATGGACCGGGACTAGGTGTGATAGGATAAAGATTTCCCCTACTATCACACCTCATGAGATGACTCCCCGTCTTGAAATCCTTCACAGAGAAACCAAAAGGATCAAATTCAATAGAAACGGAATTGTCAGTAGTGAATTTACGGACATAGACTAAGTTTTTAATCAATTTGGGGGCGTGTAGGGTATTTTTCAAGATAAGAGGGGGATGAGGGGGAGATAATATTTTATGACCATAACCCCGAATTGGAACAAAATTACCATTACCAATAATTATACCGCGAGTGTTGCTCAAATTGGAATAAGATGAGAGAGTACCTGAATCGGATGTCATGTGGGTAGTGGCACTGGTGTCCATATACCAATTTGGGTCCGGTTGAGTCAAATCCAATGTGTGCATCACGACCTCGATATCGGTCTGAGTGGGGCCTGCTGCATGGTGAGCTTGCGGAGGCCGAGGCCCAAGAATTCCATACCTCGACTGAACTGGGCTGAAACTGCTGGAGCTGGGCGTACTGGGCCAGTGGGCAGTGGGCCGTTGGGGCTGCTGGAAAGCCCACTGGCCAGTCGCTGGAACTTGCTGTGGAGGTGGGCCGTAGGGCCACTGTCCACTGGTCCAAGCCCACGGCCCAGAGGCCCAAGGCTGAGACCAGTGGGTCGGTGGCCCACTGTAACCTGGATGGGGTCCACTGCCACTAATTATCATTACTTGATTATTCCACTGCCATGAAAGAAATAATCCCCTTGATTATTTTCATTACTTGAAAGGCTATATATACAAGTTACAAAATAGGAGAATCATATTCCTATTCTATTTCTGTAACCTTATTCTATACATTTATGGTAATACACTAATTATGGTAATAACTACTAATTATATTACAACATTACCTAAACTAGGATACTAAATATTTACCATAAATTATTTTACCTAAAACAGCTAAAATCGAGTGCCTTTTATGGGAGCAAATCCCAGACAATATACACACAATATACATATATATATTGTGTGTATATTGTATATTTAACAATAATGTTACCAATATGAACATATCGACAATTGCTAGCTTCGAATATAAATCGATTTTCAAGCCCCGCTGTTATTCGCAAAATCAGGTGACAATATCAAATTCATAATTTAGATGATCTGAATTTTAAGTTGAAAAAAAAAGTTCTGACATGTGCATGTATATAACTTTTTCTATAACATATTTTACATACACACACGCATACAAAGATATGGTTTGGTCCTAGAAACATCACATTTTGCCGAATTTATCAGCTCCTGGTTGAACCATCATGACAAATTTAAATCGGTTAACCAAAAATATATAACAAGACGTTGAATATTAATAACTATTTTTTTTTTGGTAAATATGGTAGGTTACAACAATTGCAGGAAACGGTAAATAAGTAACTGCTAACTATTACAACAGACTGAAATTACAACAAACTGAAACAACAAACTGAGATTACAACCACTTTGATTTGCTGGGTCGAGTGATGACACTCTGTCTTTAAGACAAGATTGCCCCGTATATATCCTTTTACGTTCTGGACAATAGTCTCCCAAGATAAAACATCAACTTAACAAATGAGCAAAGAAAACTCAAGTGTTACTTTGAAGAACTTAGAGTAACGAAATGATCCTGGAAAGTAGTAGGAAGATTTTCTGTTTCTGTTTTTCGTTTTGGTCTAGTCTCAACAATTGAGTCAAAGACTTCAATATATAGTGCATGGAGGGAGACTTCTCAACTGCCCAACTAATTGTTGTTAATGGCCATGTAATGACAATTAGTGAGGAGTTATTCAACCAAGTAAATGACTGAATTGATGTGCGGATTAATGAACTTTTAACGCTCCAAAACCAACCCAAAAGGCACAAGATTTTATCTTTTCTGAAACTTCAGGGACCAAACTGTAAATATTAAAAAATTTGGGTCCAAAAAGATAATATCAGAAGAAGTCCAAAGCCCACAACCCACGACCCGTGACCGGACGGGACGGGAAGGGCAGGCGTGTGGACTTAGCCTCGAACCCAAGCACATCTAGGTCCTCCTTCCTTCAAACACATGGGTTACCCTTTGGGGTCCCAAACCCTTAGACAATTTTGAGACTTATAAAATGAACAAATCTTCCTTCCCCCACCGATGAGGGAGAATTGTTCCACTCCACATTTTCATGCTTCAAACACCTCACTTCGTGGACCAATATCTCTTTCATTTCTCAACGAAATTTGACGATTCTTAGCCCTACGGTCATCTATTCACTTAGTAGATTATGCACGTGTGAAGAATCAAAGTCTCCAACATGCGAAACCCTAGTGTTTAAGTCATTAAATATGGGTGGACGCAACTCCCACCAAAGGCAAATTTCCAACAAATATTACTCCCTCTGTCCCAATTTATGTGACACTATTTCCTTTTTGGTCTGTCCCAAAACGAATGCCACCTTTCTATATTTAGAAATAATTAAATTTATAAGATAATTTATAACCACACATTTATATAAAACTTATTTTGAGCCATATGTTTCAATAGTCTTCCTTATTTTTTTAAATTTCGTGTCAAGTCAAATGATGCCACATAAATTGGGGCGGAGCGAGTACTAATTATAAGTACCGCCTACGATCGTCTTAAATGTTTTGGAGATGGACAAATTAAGAAATATATATTACTAACGCACTATGATATAGGAGTATATTGACATTAGTATATAGTATATATTATTTTTGCAACAAAAGAAAAAGAGAATATTTTCAATTTGTAAGAAATACATGAATTATTATGTAAGATTGTGATATCAAAAGATAAGAATTCCTTTTGCTAAATAGTTTGTACGTACTAGTTCTACTTTGAAAATATAGAACATAGGTCGAACTAAAAAATAATGAGTTCCAACGAACTTGCTATGCATAAATTGTATTAACCTAATTTTAGAGTATTTTTTCATTTGTAAGTTCAAATGGTCATGCGGCATTAGTCTTGTTAAGTCCCTGTATTTCTATAGCTCATTTATCCGCAATTGTTTTTATCATGTCATGTTTATCTCAACAAAATGTGCTAATATATCTTTTTGTCTCAAAAGGGTTACTAATTAAATACAAAAATATACTAGTAACTAGAAGTACAAATTTCAGAATTCGTTGACAAGTTTCTCAAGCCAAATTAAAGGGCCTGTTTTATATTTCCAAATTAATTAAAGATCTCTTGGAAGAATTTTTTCCCACATTGTGGATAAGAGAGTTGAGTTAAAGGAATCCATAGTGCCAGCCACCTTAAAATAAGGTGCTAAATCCTGAGTTGCAATTGTAAATTTATGGTCTTCAATTATTTATATCCAAAGACAACTAATATTTTGGCAATTTCAGTTATTGGCATATGATTACGCCCAACTTTAATCCTAAAATGAATAAATGGTTGTTATAAATATAATTCGATTTTAAGCTTCATTGTATTCTAATAATCTTTACTAAATTCATGCGTTCGAACAAGATAAATGTTTGTTTATCAAATTGGCTTATTAGTTCAACTTCAAATTTGAAGTTCAGAAAACTGATTTTAGGAGTTTTTTAAGTTTTAACTCACAAAATTGCAATTGTATTTTCATATTAAAACACAACTTAAACTTCCAATACTTCTCTATTGTTCTCACAAAGAGCTCTCATTCTAAAATATCTGAAATTCAACCTGAGTTTTATTCATCGATTGAAACATTAGACCTAGATTATGCTTAGTTTAGATATTTGGGTCTAAGATTTTAAATTTAGTAGTTCAAACTTCGGACATACAAGTCTGAAATTAGGACTGACAAATCTAACTCCAAATCTAAAATGTCTGTCCGAACTAACAAACAATACACCAACTTCTTACATTTGGATTCGAAGTTAGGGTTGGCAGTCTCCAACTTCAGATTCGTATGTCTGAAGTTTGAAACTTCAAGACCCGTAATTTTTACCTTTAATCTTACATATCGAAATTTAATTCTGAATCAACATAATATTAAATATTTTATAAATTCCAACTATATAATAGCGGTTCTCCAAGCGCGTGACTATCTATGCACTTTCCCCGGTTTAACCTTCTAATCATTTGTACTTTCTTAACAATTCACCCAAGGTTAAGTTACTTCAAAGTCGAAAAAGTAGTTTTGTGATTTTTATTATTATAGTGGATAAAGTTCAGTATCATCAAAGGGTATATCGAGATGGATAGAATCCTCCCACCCTTAACTAATTATATTCGATTTGAGCTTTGAGAATTAAAAAATCTCTAGTATAGCCAGTGCTTCTCCTTTTAATGGGCCTAACACGTCGCATGCAAATCTAAATTAGTCAGACTAGTAAGTATGAGATATAGATTGTTATACAAATAAAAAAGAAGATAAAGTTCAATGATGAACATAAAATTAACACATAGATTATTAATGCAATTCAATTATTTGTATTAACATCAGAATTATGTCAGATCATGAGCTGAACCAAGCATAAATCATGCAGAAATATCACCATCAAAATATAGTCAAGGAAAGAAATATTATATTCACTTAAGCACATCATGAAAACAAATAGGATGTGAATCTTTTAATGGAAATGAAAAAGGTTCCTATTTTCAGAGGGGACTCCGCATTTGTTATTCTACATCAGAAAGAGATAAATCTGCAGAGAAACGAAAGAACTTAAATAGAATATTAAATAGTTATATACCTTAACTTACAGCATCAACATGGGTCGGTAGCTCAGTGGTAGAGCATTTGACTGCAGATCAAGAGGTCACCGGTTCGATCCCGGTCCGGCCCTTTTTAAAATGTTTTTCTTTTGTTTTGATTATATCTAAAAATCCAGATAAAATATTTCTTAATACGAGTGATTTTTAATGCATTAAGTAATTTGGTTTCTATGTTCATAAATATTTATTGTACAATGCCAATACTTTTAGCTGTGTTCAAATGTTATTCAGATTTAATATAACCAACTCTTTTTTCATATGAGTTAATTTGATCTAGAATTTGTTTCTTTTTTTTTAATTACTTTTTTCTTGTGTTTTTTTCATAGTTATAGTGCTATGCTTGCTCTTTATGTGGTTGCAAAATAATTATAAAAACATCTATCCATTGAGTTGGATTGATTGTCCGAATTTAAATCCAAGTAACTATAATTTGGATCAAGATATAACACTATGTATTTACGCTTTATTTAATAAAAGATTGTACGTACAATTGTAAAGCTCTCTTATCTTTAAAATATATTCTCTCACTTAATCCAAAAAACAAAATATATTCTTTTACTTAATCCAAAAAAACTCATTTATCGTCGTCCAAGCGAAAGGCTATCAATTCCACACACAAAAAAAAAACGAAAAAAAAATAAAGAAGTTAAAAGTACTTAGTTAGATTGCCAAGAAAAGCAACAATAAGCACTATTATGACAAAAAAAAACTATAAGCATTATATGTGTACAGCTTAAAAAGTTAGGCTAGAATGGTAAATATTCCACCATATTTAATTGAGAGATTTACTATGTACACATATTTATATAGTTAATTACATAAATGGCATAACTTTTGTATTTTTTCATAAATAACACAAGTTACCTCTTATCACAAACGTAAATGTAAAGTGAGCATAATCCTCCCCTCCCCAGATCTCATTTTATGGGATTACACTGGATATGTTGTTATTTAATGAATATACTAAATGAGGTCCCACAAAATCAGGGACGCGTATTAATACCTTTCTTTTGTATTTTCAGTTTTCTCGGTTCATTCTAGTTCCTGTTTTTTTTAATACTCCCTCTGTCCTAATTTATATGGTACCTTTCCAATTTCAAGATTCAACCAAGTCTTTCTTTGACTGTAAATTTTTTTTATATCTTTTAAATATTTTAAATTATAAATTATTATGATTTATTTTATTTTTTATGTGGTTTCCAAATATGTAAATTTTATTTTATAAAACTAAATATTCCATACCCGATTCATGGTCAAAATTAAAATGTTTAACTCTCCAAATCCGAACGGTAATGTCTTTTATAATATTACTCCATTCTTTAGTTGTGCAAAGTTCTATTTAATTAGGGGTCACAAATTTGAACTCAATGAATAAAGTAGTTTTTGATTGAGAGCACTTTATTCCCAAGTGAAACTTCCTAAAGCAAATTTGAATTAATTGAACCCCAAGTTATAATTGCTTATCATAACCCAGACGATCGAGGAGTACAGAGAGGAAAACGCAAGACCAAGGAGATATCAGAATTTTAACATTAAGGTTAAGTTTTACACTGACATTGCTAGTTAATAATTTTTTCAATTATCAGGTCACTTGAAAATCAAGTGTAATATATTAGTCTATAATTTATTTGTATAGATAAAGGTAATTTTCATGTTTTTTATACAAAAGGTTACACTGAACGGATGGTGTAAAATACTCTATATTGTGATTGTATATAAGTTAAAAACCTAAATTAACAAGTATTTCCTCCGGTCCTAATTCACACACAACTTCATCCAAAAGTTCAATTTACTGAACCATTTATGTAGTATTTTTTTCACCTGTTACCATTGAAATAATAGCCGAACTAGTATCAACTCCATGTCCACACGAATATTCCACGACTCGTGTTATCGATCATGGAAAATCCTCACAAAGCAGATGAACTTCCTTTGTCCACTACCTCGATATCCCTCTAATGGATGATGCATAGATTTTTTCTTGGTAAAGCCTAGCCGACTTATTAATATGGAACAAACTTGTATTTTCCACAGATAATAGTAAATTTATACGCTAAGGATTAGGGTTTAGGAAGAGGACAAGCTAATGAGCTAACAAGTTAATTGACACCTCTTATGGGTGGACCCGACCAAATAGCTATTTCCAAATTGTCATATGTAATTGATTAAAGGGACTACAACAACAACATACTTAGTGAAATCCCACAACGTGGGGTTTGGGGAGGGTAAAGTGTACGCATACCTTACCTTGGTAGATAGAGCGGTTGTTTCCGAGAGACCCTCGACTCAAGACAGAGCACAAGCAAAGCAACAACAAAAGCAAAGCAAGAGCAAAGCAAGAGAAACAGTCAGATTCGGTCAGAATTTTTTTTTAAAGCAATAAGCAATATTACGCCTATTAGTATGATAGGCTAAGCGGGCCTACAATAATAACACTACAACTACCAGTTTGCAAGTGTAAGTAGGACTACGCTCGACTACCTACTATCCTTCTACCCTAATCCGTGTCCTCCACAACCCCCTATCTAAGGTCATGTCCTCTGCGCCATATCTCGTCTAATCACCTCTCCCCAATACTTCTTCGGCCTACCTCTACCCCTCATGAACCCGTCCATAGGCAACCTCACACACCTACGCACTGGGGCATTTGTGTTTCTCCTCTACACATGTCCAAACCATCTCAACCTCGCTTCCCGCATCTTATCCTCCACCTAGGCCACTCCCACTCTGTCCCGGATAACATCATTTCTAATCATATCCCTCATTGTATGCCCACATGTCCATCTCAGTATCCTCATCACCGCAACTTTCATAATTTGAATGTGCGAAGTCTTGACTGGCCAACACTCCGCCCCATATAACATAGTCGGACTAACCACCGCCCTATCGAATTTGCCTTTAAGTTTTGATGGCACATTTTTGTCGCATAAGACTCCAGATGCGAGCCTCAATTTCATCCACCCTGCCTCAATACAGTGTGTGACATCATCATTAATCTCTCCATCCCTTTAGATAATAGACCCGAGGTACTTTCAACTTCCTTTCTTTGGAATGACGTAAGTACCAAGCCTCACCTCCACATCTGGTTCAAGGGCGCTCCCGTTACTGAACTTGGACTCCAAGTATTCTATCTTGGTCCTACTCAGCCTGAACCCTTTATATTCCAAAGTCTGTCTCCAAACCTCCAGATTAGCGTTCACTCCGCTGCGAGTCTCATCAATCATGATTATGTCGTCTGCGAATAACATACATCATGGCACATTTTATTGAATTTGACACGCCAGTTCATCCATCACCAAGGAATATAAGAATGGCTTAAGAGGTAATCCCTGGTGCAGCCCCATCATCACAGAAAAGTGCTCCGAGTCTCCTCCCACTGTCGTACCCTGGTCTTGGCTCCATCATACATATCCTTGATCACCCTAGTGTACGCCAAAGGTACACCTCTAACCTCCAAACATCTCCAAAGAACCTCCCTAAGAACTTTGTCGTATGCCTTCTCAAGGTTGATGAAAACCATATGTAAATCTCTCTTCCTCTCCCTATACTACTCTACCAATCTCCTAATAAGATGAATGGCTTCTGTGGTCTAATTCCCCGGCATGATTCCAAACTGATTCTTGGAAATAGACACGCATGTTCTCACCCTCATCTCCATGACCCTTTTCCAAAATTTTATAGTGTGTCTTAGCAACTTGATACCCCTATAGTTGTTACAACTCTGTATATCACCTTTGTTCTTGTACAACGGGATCATTGTACTCCACATCCATTCGTCGAGAATTCTCGCCGTCTTAAAAATGACGTTAAACAACTCAGTCAGCCACTCCAAACCTGCCCTGCCTGCGCTCTTCCAAAATTCAACTGGGATCTCATGTAACATCCCATAATTTCTGCCCATGGTTTGAATTGCTAGACGTGTGTAAATAGACCTAAGCGTTGGAGGATTTTTGGTCATATTCACGTATGCAAATAAACAAGCTTAGTATATAAAAGTATGCGGTCCCGAAATAATTTTGGACGTAAAAAGTGTGATGACGAGGATTGAAAATAATAGTTGGTATTTGGGAAAAGATAGGCTACGGACTAGTGTTATATCACATGACTATGATAATGGAAATATGAAGTGTGAAAAATGGGTAGTATTTAAGTGAATTAAGATTGGTGGATAAATATTAGGTGGACTTAACCCATATGGGCCTTTAACGTGATAGCAAAAGGGCATCATATACATGCACCTTATCTTGTGAGTGGGATCTTTGGATGACAAATCACAAGTATACTACAAATTTTACAGGTGTAGAATAATTAAGGTTTACATGAGCTTCAGTCCAACTTCGTGGCATTTTGGAACAAGAACAATTGCTGCACGATTACATTCCCACCGCCTACATCATTAAGGTGGAGGACATTGCATTTGATATGTGTCCTTATTATTTTAGGGAGAGAATTGTACAGATATATGCACACCATTTCATGGCATAGAAAAAAAAACAAAAGAAGCTACAGAAATTTTCTCCCTTCCTTATCCTTTGATGAACAACCAAGTGTTGCACCTACTTTAAAGTCATGCTTTACCAAATTTTCCCAAACTACTCTCTTATGAGATATTGAATTGGAAGAAGCAAACTGTCCATGGTGATAATTTAAACTCACAACCAAGACTCCATTTTTGGAGAAACATGCATAACTTCCAACCAATTTTTTTTAAGAGTTCAACTTGAGGTTTTCCTCCCACTTATATTGAGGTTAACGTGTGAAGAAGGTCACGTTCATCGTTGTTAGTAGAATCGACACTAACATGTACGTTAAGGCAAATTATTTCATTCTTTTGGCATGTTCAATGT
This sequence comes from Anisodus acutangulus, assembly GCA_029783415.1. Classification (NCBI taxonomy): domain Eukaryota; kingdom Viridiplantae; phylum Streptophyta; class Magnoliopsida; order Solanales; family Solanaceae; genus Anisodus; species Anisodus acutangulus. Next base: position 20,554,009 of record CM056510.1, read on the forward strand.
AACGAAACGTAACCGTGATATTATTCCATAAATTACTCAACTCTTAGTAGTTAAGGAATGTCAGTATTATTGATTCCTATGTTAAAAGCATGTCTAAATATGTTCCTAAATCCTTATTGAGGTATGTGGGAAGGATGTTGATATTCCCTATGTTAGCCGAAGGTATAAGGTTATTATGTCATCCGGTAAATTCATGATGTTTTATTGTAACTCATGCATTTTTATTTGCATTATATTCATGTATTACATTGAACCCACTTGTGTTATATACACTACTATATGATATCAATATATATATATATGTAGGGGATGGGGAAAAGGGAAAGGCGTTATATACGCGTCAACACTTGCAGCTGGTACAGATATCACAAAAAGAAAGATGCCCATGTGAGGTCAATATTAATGCCCTTGTGCGGCCAATATGATATAATGCCCTTGTGTAGACGATATGAAATGATGCCCACATAGGCTGTTATGGACAGAAAGATGCCCTTGTGTGGACAATATTTATATGTATACCGCATTTTCATTGTGCATAACATTTAGGCATATGTAATAGGGCCCTCAGAGGCATTTACTGCTGGTCAGCCATTTCTGTCGGTTGTTGGTGTTGTCCGCTGTTTCTATCAACTATCTTTGTCAACTGTTTTTGTTTCAGTTTGTTATGTATTTCTGTTATGTTATTTCTTATGCATGACATACTCAGTACATCAGTCGTACTGACGTCCCTTTTTTCGGGGGACGCTACGTTTCATGCCCGCAGGTTCAGTTAAAGAGGGTGACGGTTCGCACTAGTAGGTTGCTGGTTCAGCCAATGTTGGAGCACTCTACTTATTTCAGAGTTGCATTCTGGTCGGGGTATGTTATTTTGTATATGAATATGGGTATGGCGGGGCTCTATCCCGTCCTTGTGATGTCATGTACTCTAGCTCATTTCCTGCTGGTCAAAACTACTTATACAGCCGGGGACTACGCGAAGTTGTATATTAAGGAGATTGTTCGCCTTCATGGTGTACCTATCTCTATTATATCTGACCGAGGTGCACAGTTTACAACTAACTTCTGGAAGTCATTTCAGAAAGGTTTAGGCACTCAAGTTAATCTTAGCACAACTTTCCACCCTCAAGACAGACGGGCAGGCCAAACGTATAATTCAGATGCTCGAGGGCATGCTACGAGCTTGCGTATTGGACTTTAAGGGAAGTTGGGATGATCATTTACCCCTTATTGAGTTCGCGTATAATAACAGTTATCATGCTAGCATTAAAATGGCTTCATACGAGACTTTGTATGGACATAAATATAGATCTCCTATTGGATGGCTCGAAGTAGGCGAATCAAATTATTTGTGCTTGACCTAGTCACCAAGCCATAGAGAATATGAAGTTTATCCAAGAATGGTTGTTAACCGCTCAGAGTCGTCGGAAGTCATATTCAGATGTGAGATGGTGGAACTTAGAATTCCAAGTAAATGATTGGGTCTTTTTAAAGATTTTGCATGTGAAGGAGGTATTGATGTTTGAAAAAAAAAGAAAGGAAAGCTTAGTCCAAGGTACATTAGGATATATCGCACAATTCGATGAATCGGTCAAGTAACTTACGAGTTAGACTTGCCTTTGGAGTTAGAGTTTGTTCATCCGGTTTTCCATGTTTCAATATTGAGAGCATGTATTGGAGATCCTTCTCGGATTGTACCGATCGATGATGTGAGGATTATGGAGAATTTATCATATGAAGAGGTTCATATTTCTAACTTAGATAGACAAGTCCGCAAGTTGAGGACTAAAGAAGTAGCGTCCGTGAGAGTTTTATGGCGAAAATAAAATGTAGAAGAAATGACACGGAAGGCGGAAGAGGAGATGATGCACAAGTATCCATACCTATTTCAGACCAACACCGAGGTTCCAAAAGAAGTATAAGGTGAGTTCTAGTTTCATAGTATTATAATTAATGCTTAAAGACCATAAGAAATCTGATGTAGATGTACTGATGTATGATACGTTATATGCTTGTAAAAAAGTGGTTGTATTCGCTGGTTACAAGGATTAGATATGTCACCCCAACATTCGAGGATGAATGTTTCTAATGGGGGGAAGGATGTAACATTCCGTAATTTCGGGCCATGGTTTGAATTGCTAGACGTGTGTAAATAGACTCGATGCGTTGGAGGATTTTTGGTCATATTCACGTATGCAAATAAAGAAACTTAGTGTATAAAAGGATGCGGTCCCGAAATAATTTTAGACGGAAAAGTGTGATAACGAGGATTGAAAATAATAGTTGGTATTTTGGAAAAGATAGGCTACGGACTAGTGTTATATCACATGACTATGATAATGGAAATATCAAGTGTGAAAAAGTGGGTAGTATTTAAGTGAATTAAGATTGGTGGATAAATATTAGGTGGACTAAACCCATATGGCCCTTTAACGTGATAGCAAAAGGGCATCATATACATGCACCTTATCTTGTGAGTGGGATCTTTGGATGACAAAGCACAAGTATACTACAAATTATACACGTGTAGAATAAGTAATGTTTGCATGAGCTTCAGTCCAACTTCGTGGCATTTTGGAACAAAAACAATTGCTGCATGATTACATTCCCACCGCCTACATCACTAAGGTGGAGGACAATACATTTGATATGTGTCCTTATTATTTTAGGGAGATAATTATACAGATATGTGCACACCATTTCGTGGCATAGACAAAAAAAGAAGCTACTGAAACTATCTCCCTTCGTTATCCTTTGATAAACAGCCAAGTGTTGCACCTACTTTAAAGTCATGCTTTACAAAATTCTCCCAAACTACACTCTTATGGGATATTGAATTGGAAGAAGCAAACTGTACATGGTGATAATTTAAGCTCACAACCAAGACTCTATTTTTGGAGAAACATTCATAACTTCCAACCAATTTTTTTTAAGAGTTCCACTTGAGGTTTTCCTCCCACTTATATTGAGATTAACGTGTGAAAAAGGTCACGTTCATCGTTGTCAGTAGAATCGACACTAACAGGTATGTTAGGAAAAAATATTTCCTTCTTTTGGCATGTTCAATGTAAGAAAACTTAATCGTGATATTATTCCATACATTACTCTACTCTTAGTAGTTAAGGAATGTATGTATTGTTGATTCCCTATGTTAAAAACATGTCTAAATATGTTCTTAAATCCTTATTGAGGTATGTGGGAAAGATGTTGATATTCACTATGTTAGCCGAAGGTACAAGGATATTATGTCATCCGGTAAATTCAAAATGTTTTATTGTCACTTATTCATTTTTATTCGCATTATATTCATGTATTACCCTGGATCCACTTGTGTTATATACACTACTATATGATATCAATAATATGTAGGGGATGGGAAAAAGGAAAAGGCGTTATATACACATCACCACCTGCAGCTGGTACAGATATCACGAAAAAAAAGATGCCCATGTGAGGCCAATATTGATGTCCTTGTGTGGCCAATATGATATGATGCCCTTGTGTGGCCGATATGAAATGATGCCCATAGAGGTTGTTATGGACAGGAAGATGCCCTTGTGCGGCCAATATTTATATGTATACCTCATTTTCATTGTGCATAACATTTAGGCATATGTATTAGGGCCTTCAGAGGCATTTACTACTGGTCAGCCGTTTCTGTCGGCTGTTGGTGTTGTCGGCTATTTCTATCAGCTATCTTTGTCAATTGTTTCTGTTTCAGGTTATTATATATCTCTTTTATGTTATTTCTTATGCCTGACATACTCAGTACATCAGTCGTACTGATGTCCCTTTTATTGGGGGATGTTACGTTTCATGCCTGCAGGTTCAGTTAAAGAGGGTGACGGTTCGCACTAGTAGGTTGATGGTTCAGCTGATGTTGGAGCACTCTACTTATTTTAGAGTTGCAGTCTGGTCGGGGTATGTTATTTTGTATATGCATATGGGTATGGTGGGGCCCTGTCCCGTCCTTATGATGTCATGTACTCTTTGGAGGCTTGTAGACTATTGTCATGTGTATAGTAGTTGTGTATGGCCCTGTCGGCTGTGGTGTATGTGTCAACTGAATATTTGGTAACAACCCTTATGGCCATGATTGATTTCGGTTAGCTAGTTAGTTGTATGATGAGCGGTGCTCGGCAGGTAGGGTCTGGGTGTCCATCATGGCCCTCCGGTTTGGGTCGTGACATCTCATCAGTCCTAGTCTCTTGTCCCCTGCGCATCCTGCGAACAACACCCTTAACCTCCTCAACCTTAATGCTTCTACAATACCCAAAATCTTGGTACCTTCCAGATTGCACCAGATCTCCCAGCACGATGTCTCTATCTCATTTTTCGTTCAAGTGTTTATGAAAGTAAGACTGCCAGCTCCGCCTAATATACGCATCCTCCACCAGTACTTTTCTGTCCTCGTCCTTGATGCACCTCATGTGATCCACGTCACGGGCCCTCCTCTCCCTCGCCTTGTCTAGTCTATACAACTTTTTATCCCCGCCTTTCTCCTCTAATTCCACATACATGCATTCAAAATCTTTCGTTTTTGCCGCCGTAACCGCAAGCTTTGACTCATTTATCTCAATCTTATACAGTTTGCTATTCGTCCACTTCTCCACCTCATCCTTGCTTTCTACCAATTTCGCATACGCCACTTTCTTCGCTTCAACCTTTTCTTGAGAAAAATAATTTTTTCTATAGTGATGGCCCAAACATGTAGGTCATGAACATCCTTAACTCATGCTAAATATCTTAGGCCATTCTCTAGTTGAACAATATCAACTTCCTTTGGTGTCCTCTCCATAAAAAAGGAGAAGATAGTTCTAAGCATTGGGACAATAGTACTAAGAGAAATTATCGATATACACTCTATATACCACCCTCTTACGCCAATATACACTCGTATATGAATGATACTGCCCGTATACACCTCATATATATATATATATATCCCAAACCCACATCTCATTTTTCTCTATTTTTCAGCTGCCCTAATGGCGTCACCAGCGGCCCACATAACTTCTCCCGCTTCCTTAACACCCGACATCACAAATTATCAGACGCAGGCCTAATACCCGACTTAGTGGGGCAACCCACGCCCTCGAATGCTTTCAAAGATCGACCTAGTCACCCAGTCCGTTCAGTTAGGCCCAGAAGACAACGGGACATTGCTGAGGTCCACTGCCCAATGGCCCAGTACAACCGAACCACTGTCCAACTACCAGGCCCACTACACAGCGGCCTAGCGGCATTAGTGGCCACTGCCAAGGCCCACTGCCCAGCACACTGCCGAGGCCCACTGCCAATCGGCCCAATACCACCGGACCACTGTCCACTACACATCGGCCCAGTAGCAGCACGATAATACATGGTATATGGATACGAGCGCCACGTCTCACCTCACGAACAATTCTGGAAATCTTCCTCAACTGCGCAATTTAAATACTCCTCAATCTATTTATGGTCGGAAACGGTCCTCGCATTCTAATACAAGGGTTTGGCCACACACTAACTCCACCACCGTATCCCCACTTCTCCCTTAAAAATGTCCTATATGCCACAAATATTATCAAGAGCCTAATCTCTATCAGAAAATTTGCCACCGATAATTCTGTATCCATTAATTTTGACCCATTTGTTTTTTCTATAACGGACCTATGTACGGGGAAACTTCTTACAAGATGCAATAGTGAGGGGGATCTCTATCCTTTCCTATCCACGTCCACTTCCGTCAATCCTCCCACATCTCTAGCTGTCATCTCCTCCTCAACACAACATAGTAGACTTGGACATTCCGGAGCCCATATTTTTTATTTTCTTAGAAACCACAAGCTAATCTAATATAATAAAGGGAACCTTGCCCATAGTTGCTTCTCTTGTCATCTAGGGAAACATGTTAGACTTCCATTTATGTCTTCTTCGAGTATTACTTTCTCTCCATTTGATATTATTCATGCAGATTTATGGACATCTCCTATAACTAGCAACCTAGGCCATAAATATTATTTAGTATTTTTGGATGACTTCTCTCACTTCCTTTGGGTATATCCGCTTAAACTCAAGTCTCAAGTGTTCTCCAAATTCAAGATTCCTTGAATTTCGTACATTGGTTAAAACGTAATTTGAAAAAGACATCAAAATATTTCAATGTGATAATGGTCGTGAGTTCAATAACTCTCTTTTTCATAATTTTTGTGCGGCTAATGTCATGATTTTTTGTTTCTCTTTCCCCCATACCACCCCTCAAAATAGTAAAACCGAAAGAATTCTCCGCACCATTATTAATATGATTCATACCATTCTTTTTCATGCGTCTCTCCCCTACCTTTTGGGTATATGCATTAAAAATGGTAGAACACATTCTTAACATCTTACCTACCCGTGTGATTCAAAATAGGACACCCACCAAAATTCTCTACCGTCGGATCCCTACCTATGATCACCTTCAAATTTTCAGTTGTCTTTGTTACACAAATCTGACATCCACGACTCCCCTACAAATTAGCACCTCGCTCTACTCCGTGAGCCTTCCTAGGTTTTCCATCGAACCATAGGGGTACTTGTGCTATGAATTATCCACAGACAAAATCATAATCTCACGACACGTCACGTTTGTTGAGTACGTTTTCCCGCTTGACAACATCCAACAATTCCGAGCCACACACCAAATGAAAACTCGTGCCAAACACGAGATTTTCAAACCCAAGATCCATTCTTTACCTGAAGGGACTGAGAGAAAAATAATAATTAGAGAAGACAGAGATGCCATTTATAACAGGGGTAATTTAAGGCCTTTGGTGATTTATTCTGAATACGGGGGAATAAGTTTGTGGAGATAATACAAATTTTTGCATTGAGAAATTGATTTTGGTGAATTAGATAGTTCAATATTTGACATAACAATTTCTTTATGTTGCATTAAGTGTTTCACATAATGCGTAAAATTAATTTGATTCTGAGCTCATGAAATCGTGAAAGCTTGTTAGGACACCACAGTATTAAATGGCAGCTCGATGCACTAAGCTCCAGCTATGTACGGGTCCAAGAAAGGGCTATCAAATAAAAAATATAAATATCACATGTCTTTGTCTCTTGTCATTATCTTTAGTGAGTAGGGTAAGAATACGAATTATAAACCATAATATGATCATGAAGGATGAGGTGACAAGTCAAAAACCCTTTTGTTTTGTTTAAGGAATATTAATTCATAAACTTGAAAATGTTTTGGTTGAATCTTTCTTTGTGTACTGAAATCTTAGCAAATTCCAATGTGATTTTGTTGGCATAGAGTCCTTGATTTAACTCATCTAGTAGACTATATAGCCGATGCTTCATGTTCAGAGAATTTGATCACTGAATTACTATACCAAATAGATAGAATGACTCAAAGACGATGCGAGGTTTGATACAATAAATCCTTTAATGATGGTGGTGATGTTAAAAGTCATCATCAACTTAATATCCAAGACAATGGATAATCAATCTAAAATGTTCAAGTACTTCTAGAGAGTTGAAATAAGAACTTTAGGATAAAAACTCTAGAGTGGAGTCTAGAAAGAATAACTCTAGAAATAAATAGAAGAGTGATTCTAGAAAAAGGTAGTGAGGAATATTCTAGAATAAAGTAGTAATTAAGTATCATAACTAGATTCTTCCATTACCACCTATAAATAGAGGTGGTCTATTTGAGTTATAATTAAGTGAGTAAGAAGTTCTCAAGAAGTGAGAGCAAGTAAGGTGTACTCAAGTCCCAAGTGTGCATCCAAAAAGTGTCCAATTGAGTCAAAAAGTGTGTGTAAATACTTAAGTAAGCTTAAGTGTGAGTGTCAAGTGTTGATAAAATTAAAAGAATAAGAACTTGGTGTATATTGTGGTCAAGTTATAGTCTTGGTGTAATTACTTTTACAATAATAAAGTAATTACGTTTTTCACGTGTTGTGTTGTCTAACTAGTGGTATCAGAGCCAGGTCGGTTCATACCAAAGAGTCGTTTGTTGAATTTCTTAGAGTGTTCGTGTGTGGTTTAGTACTACAGAGCTTGTTGTCGAAATCAAGCTTTCTTGGTAAAAATAGAATTTTAGCCAAGACACGATGGGTGACCTTCAAGTGGTCGGGGGAATCAAGAAACTTAACAATCAAAATTACAACACGTGGTCGACGCATATGGAGGCATATCTCAAAGGCTAAGACTTGTGGGAGATCGTTGGTGGCAATGAGGTCACACAACCAGAAGACGCAGCCGCTCTGATGAAATGGAAGATTAGAGCTGGCAAAGCCATGTTTGCGATTCGGACCACAGTTGAAGATGAAATGTTGGAGCACATCAGGTCGGCTAAGACACCGAAGGAAGCGTGGGATACTTTCGCAACATTGTTCACCAAGAAGAATGATACGAGACTGCAACTTCTGGAGAATGATCTTCTCTCTATCAGACAATGTGACATGACGATCAACTAATACTTTACCAAGGTAAAATATCTTTGTCGTAAAATTTCTGCATTAGACTTTGCTGCTGGCATGTCAGACGCTAGAATTAGAAGAATTACTATTCATGGATTAAGGCCAGAATATAGAAATTTTATTGTTGCAATACAAGATTGGCCAAGACAACCTTCTCTTGTTGAATTAGAAAACTTGCTAGCTGACCAAGAAAAGTTGGCTAAGCAAATATCTGGATCTCATTAAAGAGTGACGAAAAAGCACTCTATAGCAGTAATAAGAAAGGTCAATCCCGACTTAATGCTAGTAGAAATTCTAGAAAATATTATGACAAGGATAATCATCATGGAAGCTCCCAAACAGGGGGAGCTCAAAAGAAAGACAACCGGGGTGGCCAGTCAAAGAATAACAATAAGTTTGATGGAAAATGCTAAAAATGTGGGAGGAAGGGCCACATGGCTAAAAGTTGTTGGTTAAAAAAGAACACTGTAGAAAGCAATGCAGCCACGTCAAATGCAGGAAAGACAAGCAATGAAGAGTGGGACGCTGAAGCATCTTTCGCCGTGGAGGAAGAAGAATTAGCTTTGGCAGTTACCGTTCCTGGAATGATCGACTACAATAATGATTGAATAGTCGACTCTGGCTGCTCAAATCATATGACAGGAGATAAAGAGAAGCTACAGAACATGACCGAGTACAAATGTGGTCGTGTGGTGGTGACAGCCAAAAACTCAGGAATACCAATCGCTCATGTCGGAAAAACAACAATCATGTCAAGATTCAGTCCGAAAGAGGTTTCACTCTAGGATGTCTACCATGTACCTGGGATGAAGAAAAACTTACTATCAGTAGCGCAACTTACGACATCAGGCCACCATGTCGTATTCGGACCTCAAGATGTCAAGATCTATCAAGATTTTGAAATCTCTGGAACACCGATAATGAGAGGACGACGCTTAGAGTCTGTCTATGTAATGTCAGCAGAGTCAGCTTATGTAAAAAAGACTCGAAAGAATGAAACAACTGATTTGTGGCATGCAAGACTTGGACATCTAAGCTATCACAAACTCAAGGTGATGATAAAGAAATATATGTTGAAGGGTCTTCCTTAACTCGAGGTCAGAACATAGACCGTTTGCGAAAGCTGCCAATACGGTAAGGCGTACAGTTACTGTATGAAGACTCAAAGTTCAAAGCCAAAGCACCATTGGAGCTGGTCCATTCTGACGTATTCGGGCGAGTCAAGCAATCATCAATCAGTGGCATGCAATACATGGTTACATTTATTGACGACTTCTCATGGTACGTATGGGTTTTCTTTCTAAAAGAAAAATATGAAACTTTTTCAAAATTTAAAGAGTTCAAGGAAATAGCGGAAGGAGAACTCGACAAGAAAATCTAATGCCTCCGAACAGACAACGATGTTTAATATACATCAGATGAGTTCTCCCAGTACCTACGAGAATGCCGCATACGCTATCAATTCACATGTGCAAGTACACCACAATAAAATGGAGTAGCTGAGAGGAAGAATCGACACCTTACAGAGATATGTCGAAGCATGCTACATTCGAAGAATGTTCCAGGAAGATTTTGGGCAGAACGTATGAAAACAACAACTCATGTCATCAATAGACTTCCTCAAGCGAAGTTAGGGTTCGTTTCACCCTTTGAAAAATTGTGGGGTAGTAAACCTGCAGTAAGTCACTTTCTAGTATTTGGCTGTGTGTGCTACGTGTTTGTGCCAAGTTATCTGCGTAGCAAATTTGATAAAAAGGCGATACGATGTATATTTGTGAGATACGACAGCCAAAAGAAAGGGTGGAAATGCTGCGACCCAACAACTAGAAAGTGTTATACATCAAGAAATGTGATATTCGATGAGGCAGCATCATGGTGGTCATCTCAAAAGGAAGAGTTACCAGATTCCAAGGAAATATAAGACAATTTACAAAAGAAGATGGGGGAGCAAATTGTTGAAGTACATCCAAGTCTAGAAAAGGAACATGAAGATCAAAGTAAGAAAGAAAATACCGAGGACGAGGCAACACATAATCCGTGGCAAACAGACATGCATCAAAGAGTAGAAGAGCGTCAACCAGAAGGAGTAAGCCCACAACCTCGGAGATCGATAAGAGTTCGAAAGCCAAATCCCAAGTACGCCAATGCTGCTGTAGCTGAAGAAGAGTTAGGGATGCAAAAATAAATTAAGTTGGTGCTGAGAGGGAGTGTTAAAAGTCATCATCAACTTAATATCCAAGACAATGGATAATCAATCTAGAATGTTCAAGTAGTTCTACAGAGTTGAAAGAAGAACTTTAGGATGAAAGTTCTAGAGTGGAGTCTAGAAAGAATAACTCTAGAAATAAATAGAAGAGTGATTCTAGAAAAATGTAGTGATGAATATTCTAGAATAGAGTAGTAATTAAGTATCCTAACTAGATTCTTCCATCACCACCTATAAATAGATGTGGTCTATTTGAGTTGTAATTAAGTGAGTAAGAAGTTCTCAAGAAGTGAGAGCAAGTAAGGTGTACTCAAGTCCCAAGTGTGCATCCAAAAAGTGTCCAAGTGAGTAAAAAAGTGTGTGTAAATACTTAAGTAAGCTTAAGTGTGAGTGTCAACTGTTGGTAAAAATAAAAGAGTAAGAACTTGGTGTATATTGTGGTCAAGTTATAGTCTTGGTGTAATTACTTTTACAATAATAAAGTAATTACGTTTTTCACGTGTTGTGTTGTCTAACAGGTGATGAATTCTTGTATTGCACTCGTTGTGGCTCTCAGGCGAATGACATCATTGACACTGGTGTTGATCAGCGCCGTGCTCCCACCCAAGCCAATGAAGGTGATGGAATCGGGCCTGCAGGACCTAGTGATTTTGGGCCATCTCAAGGTTCGTTAACGTATATAGATTACTATTCAGGGATCCGGTTAAGGTATGTTATGGGGGTACAGATTATTATCCAGTGGCAGTGTAAAGCTTTAGTCGAGAAATTCAACGTTAGCCTGGGCCAATATGACTGAGATATTTGGCACGTCAAAATGTTATGGCGGATGACTGGGCAGATAGTATCATTCATCAATCAGAGTCTCAAACTCAAGGTATTTAATTAAGATATGCTTGTATGAAATCCAGCATATGCCCCTTCTCTTTGTTTCTTTTTAATCCTTTTCTCATCATTAGATGTTCATATTAGAAGATTAGACGCCCTTTTTCTTTTGTATTAAATTTGAAACGCTGTGAGTATTCACCTGAAGCTTGTAAAGTGTACGACTAATAATTCAGTGTTTTCTTTTTCTAAAAAGTAATTCAACGTATCGTGCTGGATGACTGAGATTATAATGAGTGAAATGTTCCTCTTGGTTGTTCGTTCTTTTTTCTTTATATTTTATCATGTGAGGCTTGAACAAATTCTCGTCCCTATCTTCCTTACATGATATGTAGACAGAGTTAGCAACGTGCCACATTTACACGATCAATTACTTTAATTGATCCGAGTCGAACTTTAAGATATCATATAAGCATTACAGTGTTTCCTTGCTCTCCTTTCCCTGATTCTGCTTCTTGTTGCAGGGGAAATAGACAGTGCTAAGCGTGGTGGAAGCAATAAAACAGAACCACACAATTTACTTGGTAAACGGGCAGCAACATATGGCATAAATCTCTTAGCAGCACAATTCACTTATCTTGTTATCTAGCTATCTCTTTTCTTGCTTGTCACATAGCAAGGGAGGCAATCCTTCCAACAGACATATTGAAGTGGACATTTGAAGGGAAGCTCCCGTATTTTGCTGCTGTCCTTAAAATTGAGAAGCAGCTGGGACCTCCTACAAAGGCATGCCCTATCAGTACCAGCAGTATGTTCAGGCCTATCCAATCTACGCCCTTGCAAAAGTTAGAGTTCCTTGCAGCTGCTATTGCTCGGAGAATAGGCTTGGAATTACCTCCTGTTAACTTCCATGCTAAAGCTTCACGTTATCTCACGCAATTATCTCTTCCTGTTGAAAAAATTCTTACTGGGCATGCCAAGTGTATGAGTGGTCTATCCTCCAAAGTTGTATTTATCAGATAACGAGTTTAGGCTACCTTCTCGTGTTTGTGTGATGTCTATCCTTATTGTGACAATAAGGATTCTTTATGAGCTAAATAGTGGAAAATAGGAGATGATTTATTCTTCTCGTAGTGGAACTGGAGAACCGAGTTTCATTTGCAATAGAAAAGGCAGTGCTGCTGAGGAGGACTTGGCTTCACATGATTCAGATTCTCACAATAGTACAACAGATAAGAATGAATCTGATTTTGATGCTCTGAAGCTCTTGAAGATTCTTGAAGCAAAATACTATGAACTCAGTGATACATATGGTAATTACATAAGAGTCTCTTTTCATATATGTCGTAATAGTGCCATGTGACAAGAAGGTCACGGGTTAAAGCTATGGAAACATCCTCTTGCAGAATGTAGGGTAGACTGTACAATACTCTTGTGGTCCGGCCCTTCCTCAGACCCGCGCATAGCGGGAGCTTAGTGCACCGGGCTGCCCTTTTTCTCTAGTGATAGCGTGGGGTAATTTTTTATATAGCAGATTAACTTCTCTGCATCTTTTATTGCTTTAGCAGATATTTCAAAAGATTTACAATCATATCTTCAGTACTGCAAAGATGTGGTTTTCGCTGGACAGCAACCTTCTTATGAAGATCATGAAGAAGAAAGGATAATAGAAGATTTGTGGGATTTCTTTCAAAGGCATAAGGTAATGTAAGCACTAACTGGTTCTCTTTCCCCATGTTTGAGTTTGACAGGAGAAAATGCTGCACATATATATGTCTGTGAAACCTATGTTCTGCCAAGACGTGATAGGTCCCTGGTACATATCAAAATCTTTCCGACATCAGTAAAGTCTACTTTACTGTAATATTTGCTCATACAGAAATGAGTTCGATTCTGTTGACTACATCAATAACTAGATGAGTATGTTTGATCCAATATACAGAATATCCTTTACTCCAGTTAATCAGTTTCTCTTTGAATTAAGGCGTCGCTTGGTTCCAAATATGAGTTATCTAGGGATTTAGTATAAAATTTTAGTATAAATATGTACTGGTATTAGCTCTAATACCCATAGCCAAACATGGAATAAATGTAATCGCAAATTTTATCCTGGGTTTGTATCATAATATCTGAAAGAAATAATCCCCTTGATTATTTTCATTGATTGAATAAATATATATACAAGTTACAAAGCCTTCTTCTACCATAATTCTAACTCTACAATTATGATAACTCTACAATTATGGTAGTGTATATTCCTAATTATGGTAATCTATATATTACACACATATTTTCCTAATATACAAGATTCTTACCTTGTCTAATATTAACAATTACCAAAAGAATTAGAGCCAAATCTGGCCAACAAATCCGAGAGACAAATATGGCCAAATCCGAGAGCCATAAGGCATTGCCTTATTTAACACACCCCCGCAGTCATAGCGGGCGGTCTTCGAACGCTGAGACTGTCCCTAAAATCTTCAAAGAGAACCGTTGGTAGACCCTTTGTAAAGATGTCTGCAATTTGATAACGCGACGGGACATGGCATACGCGAACTTGACCCTTTGCAACCTTTTCGCGGACAAAGTGAATGTCCATTTCGATATGCTTAGTACGTTGGTGTTGAACTGGGTTACCTGAAAGGTAGATGGCACTAATGTTATCGCAATATACCAAGGTTGCCTTCTGAATAGGACAATGAAGCTCCAAAAGCAAATTACGTAGCCAACATGATTCGGAGACCACATTCGCCACCCCTCGATATTCTGCCTCGGCACTTGAGCGTGATAGGGTTGCCTGACGTTTTGCTGACCAGGAGACCAAGTTGTTGCCAAGGAACATACAGTAGCCAGAAGTCGACCGTCTAGTGTCGGGACAACCACCCCAATCAGCATCCGTGTAGGAAACAAGTGTGGATGTAGATGACGGATACAAGTGCAACCCATAGTCTAGTGTCCCCTGAATATACCGAATGATGCGTTTGATTGCATTCATGTGCTCAACTCTGGGATCATGCATGAATAAACACACCTGCTGAACCGCATATGTAATATCCGGTCTGGTAAAGGTAAGATACTGGAGGGCCCCTGCAAGACTACGATAGCGGGTGGGTCCTCGTATGGTGCACCTGCTGTGGCACTTAGTTTTGGGTTTGCATCAACTGGCGTGGAGGTGGACTTACAGGATGACATCCCAGCTCTCTCGATGATCTCAGCAGCATACTTCCGTTGAGACAGAAATAACCCACCTGAATGACGCTTGACGGCAATCCCCAAAAAATAACTCAAAGGCCCTAAGTCTTTCATAGAAAACTCAGAACTGAGCATGGTCATGATAGACTGGAGTAAGGCATCTGAAGAGGCAGTCAAGATGATATCATCCACGTACAACAGGATGTATGCCAAGGACGAACCACTGCGGTAGATGAACAAGGAATTATCTGACCTGCTGTGAGTGAACCCAATAGTTGAAACAAATTCAGCAAACCTCGTGTACCAGGCCCTTGGAGACTGCTTAAGCCCATACAATGATTTCTTCAACAAACAGACATGATTAGGGTGGTTGGGATCCCTGAAACCCAACGGCTGATGCATATAGACTGTTTCCTTGAGATCACCATGTAGGAAAGCATTCTTGACATCCAACTGATGAATTGGCCAAGTCTTTGAAAGAGCCAAGCTAAGCACAGTGCGAATGGTAGCCGGTTTGACCACCGGACTAAACGTCTCACCACAATCAATTCCAACCTGCTGAGTCTTACCATCACCAACAAGTCGCGCCTTATGTCGAGCAAATGACCCATCTGAATTCTCCTTATGAGCAAAAATCCACATAGACCTGATAACATTAATACCATATGAACGGGGCACCAACTCCCACGTCTTATTAGCAATAAGAACATTATATTCATCACTCATAGCAATTTTCCAATTAGGGTCATTTAAAGCCGACACAGGATTGCGGGGCAAGGGGGATTTAGAGACATCCGAATGTAAATTAAAATGTCTTTTAGGTGTAAAAATACCCCGTTGACTTCGAGTGACCGGTCTATGACTCGAGGAAGAATTGAGAGAATTTTAGGAATTTTCTGGGCTCGGACGGGTGGCGGCCAGGCGATGGGCTCTTGGCCCAAATTAATCGCTGATTGGACTAAATCAATTTGGACCCGATTCGAGTGGGCTGGGTAGCCCAATTCTGGGCTATTACGATTCTTTGGAATTATTTGGCGAGGCGATGCTGTGGGTCCACGCGATGGGTCCAGTGAGCGATGGGCCGTTGGAGGATTTAAGGTGCGGGAGAGGTCCGAAAAATTCCGAATAATATACGGGGATATTTGGTCATCCAAAAAATTATACGACTTAGGCTCGGGAGTATGAACTTTCGTAAAAGGAAATTGGGTTTCATCAAAAATGACATGGCGATTTATTATGATTTTCTTGGAGGATAAATCAAAACACTTATAACCACGATGATTCGACGGATAACCCAAAAACACACACGGGGTAGACCGAGCCTGAAGTTTGTTAATTGTGGTGGATGGGAATAACGGATAACACAAGCACCCAAAAATCCGAAGATGAGAATAAGAAGGGTTCTTATTATATAGGATTTTGAGGGGGGAAGAATATGTCAGACCTTTAGACGGAATTATGTTAAGAAGATATGTGGCAATTTGTAGAGCATGATGCCAAAAATATGGAGGTACGGAGGCATGAATTAAGAGAGTTCGGACAATGTTATTTATGGAACGAATTTTGCGTTCGGCTTTTCCATTTTGTGAAGATGTATGAGGACACGAAAAATGAAAATTTATCCCATTATTAGCACAAAACTCCCGAAACTCCCTATTGTCATACTCTTTCCCATTATCACATTGAATATTTTGTATTTCTCTTTCGAATTGAGTACGAATGAACGCTTTAAATTTGATGAAGACGGAAATCACTTGTGATTTATTCGCAATTGGAAACGTCCACAAAAATCTAGAATAATCATCTAAAAAGAGAACATAATATCGATGACCCATTGAACTAAGAACAGGAGATGTCCATAAGTCGCTATGAATAATTTCAAATGGCTTTGAAGTATGAGAATTGGAGTCTACAAATGGCAGCTTAACAATTTTTTCTAAAGAACAAGACTGACAAAGTGGAGTACGACTCGTACCCTTACAAGAAATAAAGCTATTTTTATCTAAAACTGATAAAATAGAAGATCCCGGATGACCCAGACGAGCATGTCACATGGAAGGAGAGATGGCTGCAAAAGCTGACGGCAAGGCTGGACTCGATGGACTGAAACCGGACATGATATGATACAGATCCCCCCTACTCTCACACCTCATGAGATGACTTCCCGTCTTGAAATCCTTCACAGAGAAACTGAAAGGATCAAATTCAACAGAAACAAAATTGTCATTTGTGAACTTTCGGACAGACACTAAATTTTTAATCAATTTAGGAGCATGTAAAGTATTTTTCAAGAGGAGTGGTGGATTGGGGGGAGACAACGTTTTTTGACCATACCCTAGAATTGGAATAGAACTGCCATTACCAACAATTATCCCCCGAGGGGTGCTCAAATTGGAATAAGATGAGAGAGTACCTGATTCGGAAGTCATGTGAGTGGTGGCACCGGTGTCCATATACCAATTTGGGTCCGGTTGAGATAACCCAAGTGTGTGCATCGCGGCCTCGATATCAGTTTGAGTTGGGCCTGCTGCATGATGGGCCTGCGGTGGTCGGGGCCCAAGAACTCCTGTCCGTGGTGCACCTGGGCCGTAGCTTTGTTGCTCTACATTCTTTGGGCATCGCCGATGGGCCGCCATTGCTTTGGGTATTGGGCCTGGGTGGTGGCGGCCAGCGCCACCGGAAATCTTCTTTGGATGGTACGGGTTCCACTGCCATTGGCCCCACTGCTGGGCCCATGGCGGTGGTGGGCCACTGTACCCTGGCTGGGACCCACCGCCTGCTTGTTGACTACCGAAACCACCACCAGAACCGCCGCGTTTGCCTCCGCGATTTTTGTTATTATTCTTGCGATTATTCTTGCCGCCACCATTATTATGGTTTTGGCCCGAATTATTAACAAAACCCGAAGGACTAGGAGAGGATGCCACCATGACAACTGGGCTTGCTCCGGTAGCCGCCTTTTTAGCCAAACCGGCTTCTTCCAACGTCAGCATAGAGCGGGCTTGATGGAAGTCGGGAAGAGGGTTGCTTTGGCGAAGGAGAGTTCCAACACCATTATAAGCCTCCGAAAGACAGGCAACCAACTATAGAACTAGACGATTATTTGTTACTGGTGCGCCAACATTACAGAGTTGATCCGCCAACTCCTTTAGTTTCTTGCAATATGCCGAAACGTTCGGAAATTCATCCATTCGAACGAGAGAGAATTCCTGCTCGAGTGTGACGACACGTGAATGTTGGTTGTCTTGGAATATGTCACGCAATCTATTCCATGCAGCCATAGCCGTGGTATCCGGCTCAATAATCGTTTGTAGAAGGTCCACCGAAATAGTGGCGTATATCCACCGAAGAACGGTAGCATCAAGTGTAATCCATAACTCAGGATCATCCGCAGGAAAAGGTCTAGCGGGAGGAATGATGTGATGAAGAACTTGATAAGATATAGCGTGAATTTTAAACAAGCTAGCCACGTTGCATATTGGGCGTTTTCCATCTCAAGGACAATAGGGACACCGAGCTTGATATTGGAAACCGTGAGGCGGGGTGAAAATTGTTCTTAGACATATTGAAAGACCAAAGAAGGAGGGGAAATTTAAGAGAGGTTTTTGAGAGGGGAAGCCGAAATTTTGGAAGAGAAAAACCCGAGGGGGGGGGGGTCTCGGCCAAAGGGAGGCAAAAGTTTGAGAGAAAAAAAACTTTTGTTTAGACCTAGTCTCTTGATACCATGAAAGAAATAATCCCCTTGATTATTTTCATTGATTGAATAGATATATATACAAGTTACAAAGCCTTCTTCTACCATAATTCTAACTCTACAATTATGGTAGTGTATATTCCTAATTATGGTAACCTATATATTACAATATATTACACATATATTTTCCTAATATACAAGATTTTTACCTTGTCTAATATTAACAATTACCAAAAGAATTAGAGCCAAATCTGGCCAGCAAATCCGAGAGACAAATATGGCCAAATCCGAGAGCCATAAGGCATTGCCTTATTTAACAATATCGATAACCAAACGACTCCTAAGTGTTTTTATTCTCGTTTAGAGTTACTTATCAAAAGTTCTTGTTTAGAGTTAGCTTTATTAAGCCGTAGATTGAGCAATATGGCTTAGCTTATTTGCTCAAAGATTGATGCAAAACCAAACCTGGTATTTAAGTGGATAAGGATAGAGGGGTGGGCCCATCATCACCGAGTTTTGAAGGAAACGGTTGATCCTAAGGGTTGGCTCCAGACAGATTTCTTACTATCAAAAAATAAAAACTAAAATTAACAGCTTGAAAAGTTGTGTCTATTAGTTCTAACAGTGTAGACTGCTATGAGGTTCTTTTACTTGCATCAATACCATTGTTTTATGTTCTCTACACTGCTGTTATTCGCTCACTTATGGAAAGTAAGCAAGTGCTCTTTGTTGTCGTGAGCAAGCCATACGATTAAGAATTCTACATTTCATGATAGCCCAAACAGTATCACAAATGATCGCTGTTAAAAACATCATACACATCTTTACTTGTTTAATTTTATAATTGGTTGATTTCAGGCTGAAGAAGCATCAGATGATGAGAAAGTAGAATCACACCCATGTAACGGTTTTCAAAACAAGGGATCAAGAGATGCCTGCAAAAGCACACCGAGAGAAAGCAAGAAATTTAGGGTCAATAGATGCAAATGTGAAATGTCACTGAATGACGATGATTCTAATGCAGTTAGATGCTCACAATGTGGCTTGGAGCGAAAGGCTTATTCCCCAATTAAACGACACAGAGATCGACCTTCTGCAGAGTCGCGTAAGGAGATAGAACTGAGGCAACTGAAATCAAATATGCAAGAAAACAGTTTCTGTTATATTCCACCAAGAAAAAATGTGAAGAATAAGGGCTACATCAGGTACTCTAGAAAAAGAGATGGTGATTATTACATATTACTTAGATCTTGTGCTAAGATTGCACAAGTAGATGTTAGGAAAATGCATACTGGAGTATTGTCTTTTGAGAGAAGATTAGAAATGCTAGAAAGAATAATAAATTATTGTTTACACAAAAGAATTCCTAATGATTTCTGTGACTTTTGTCAAAGAGGAATCCAAAGAAAATTCACTGAGATGAGCCAATGGCTTTCTCAATTTTGAGACTCACGTGGTCGCATCCCAAGTCAATTGCGTTCCATTGATAGTACTTTTATAATAGTAATATACAAGATCTTTGAAAGTGATGTTATAACAATTAATGAACAAACAGACTGATTCCTGTAACTAAAGAATCATATCTCTATTGATTGTGTAATTGGCGAGCATATCTTACAAAGATCCTTCGATAAGAAGCGAAAGAAACAAATATGATTGCTGTATTTTGATCACGAAGAGATGATCATCATTCCCATATCTTGATCAACTGATCATGACTCACTGAGGCTATTGTTTCACGCTGAGGTGAATCTGCTAATGAAGAAATTATATCATTATGTGCTCGATGTGGCCAAGTTCTGTTGCTTTGGGAAAATGGATTCCACAGCTCAAGTATCTGCAAGAACACTCAACAGGTAGTCTTCCACAAATATCAAAAGAAGTCTATATAACTGAGAATTTAACAAAAGGAAGATGGTAATATTCTCAGATCTGGCATGAAAAACAAATAAGTTGTCGAATTGATTTTATGCAACAACAACATACCCAGTGAAAATTCCACAACATGGGGTCTGAGTAGGGTAGAGTGTATGCAGACCTTACCTCTACTTTGGTAGGTAGAAAGGTTGTTTCAGAAAGACCATCGGCTCAAAACAAAGCATAAGCACAAGCAAAGCAAGAGAAACGGTCAGACCCGGACAAGAAATCTAACGCATTATGTAAATGATGGTACCAAAAGCGAATAAGACATGATAAAACATTCTGAAAAAAAGAAGTAACTAATGCAGGTAAATAAGATAAACAAAGATTTTATGCGCTGACCAAAAAAAATCTTTAAGAGCAAAGCACAAAGGACAAGAAAGAAAACTTAGAAGTATGTAGGATCATCTAAAAAAGTTTTCTGAAACACAGTTTAAGATGTAAAAAGGAAAAGTAGAAAAGAACATCAAGGAAAATACGCGGAATAAACGTAGGTTAAGTTAGTTATGCAACTATATAGAGACATTAATCGAACCACTGCATGCAAATTGAAAAGATGTTCAAACTGTGTTAAGCATACCTCATAGGAACCAATCACCAAGATTTGAACTTGCCTTGGTGGAACATGCATGACCGGAACTTATTGCCACTGGAGCACAGTTCATGGATCCGTGCACCATCCTTGCTCACAGGTGCCAGGTAATTCCCACTCATATCCCAACAGATTGAACGGATGTCCCTGACAAGTTCCTATAAATAAATAAAAGCCCCATTGATATGATATGGTAATACAACAGATAAGAAATTTTAAAACAAGCTTGATTGCCATCACAAGAGCTGAGGAGACCTACCTTTGTTGGATGAAAATCTGTTGACATGAGCCACTTTGGTTAAAGTTAGCACTTTCCAAAATGCTTTGAGCACTTAAATTTCAGAGTTCATTTTGTTTTACAACAATGGTGACCGGGCCAACTTGCGGGCACCTCGACTAATTCCAACGGGTACCCGCTATCTCTCACCGGCACTTCAAAGTTCATTTTCCTTAGCCCTCTTCCTACTCTTGTTAGAAAATGTAGAATATTCAAAATCTTCTTCCTGTCGATAGGCCCACAAATGCCATTCCTTGTCAAATCTCACAAACGGATCATTTTCAATTGTGCAAACAGTGCAAAGCTCCACTTACAACCTGGCTAACTTGTGAATCAGAAATATCCTCAACAATAAACTGAGAATCCCTTACCAAAACACAAATATCAGCTCTGGTTTGAATACCTCCAGGTAATCTAGCAGCTGTAACTCTTACCAAACAGAGGACAGTAAAATGAGGCGGTCAAATTTTCTTAAGAAACTGGTGATCGCGAAGCTTTATGAATGGTTTGCCACCACACCTTTTCAGAGGAGCAACAGAAGATCTCTGACCATCAACAACTGTATATGGGAAATCCCTGTCAGGTATTGTGTATGGCCATATCAAGAGTATCGACGACTGACAAGAAGGCCGGCAAGGCCAGACAAGACGAGTAAGGCTAGAAGCGGCGCTTTCAAAATCCCGTGACTTTGTCAGTTCATTTTTTATATAACTTCAATTCAATACGAATACACACTGATACTAGTCTGCAAGGCTCAAAGACTGTTATAATACAACAGCTGTTAGGACAGGGCCCCGCTGTACCCAAAATACCAAAACATATATACATAAGTACCTAGTGACTCCAAACAGCAACTCCAGAAAAGTGGAGTGCAACTATCAACAGCTAAAAGCAAGTACCTTACTGGGGAGGTACGTCTGCCTACCTATCTGCACTTGCGGGCATGAACACAGCGCCTAGAAAAAAAAGAGACGTCAGTACTCAAAAAGAGGCCTCAGAGGGCACACAACTGATACAACCATGAATATATGCATGTAAGTACTTATGTTAAATCATGACAAAGAAGGAAAATTTGTCTTACATACCTTTGTCGATAGCTCACGAGCTCCCGAATGCTGTACGAATGATAATATACACTACACAATGATTTGGATCAATTTCAGATCAATAACTAAAGATAGTATTCACTTAGACATTTTATCAAACATCTTATGTGCGTAGAACTTATGTAACTCATAACAATGACAACTAATCAACAAGGAAACTTCTTTAGCTTAAATGAACTTTCTTATCTTCCTCATACAACGACCAACAATAATCTATAATTTCCAGGAACTAATCATCACCAAACAGCCCCAAACGAGCCGCTCACAACATACAACCAAATTCCAAGTTCCTCCAAGAATTTGCTTTACAACCTCTTCGTAACAACACTCCTACAACTTGTATAAATTTAAGATCAAGAAGGATACGGCTACCTTGTTACGACTTCACCCAGTCGAAGACCCCACCGTGGTATGTGCCAATAAGACCACCAAAGGCCTTTGTGGCACTAGTGTGCCACATAAGTCATGGGTGATCATTGGTCCGATGCTTCGGGCGTA